>CM053623.1:134940829-135034034 GCA_028646595.1 Phalanger gymnotis | reverse complement strand
CTGGAGCCCTGCTTCCCTCTGCCCCTTTGTGGGTTCTGCAGTTCTAGAATTGGTTCAGTGCCATTTTTTCATAGGTTTTTGGAGGGACTTGGTGGGGAGCTCACGCCAGTTACTGCTTTCCAGTCGCCATCTTGGCTCCGCCCCTGAGTGGTCCCTTTTTCTATTTGAGTTCGACACCACTGCTGGACGACATACATTGTAGGAGGCTTCCCAATCTTTGCTGGAAGATTTCTAGTGAGGGGAAAACCCACTACCTCCTAAGGCACCCATTCCATTATTTGGATAGCTCTAATCTTTGGCATTTTTTCCTTACACTAAGTAAAAATCTGCCTCTCTTCAAAACCAAATCTGTTGTCCTCAAGACAACCCTGAAATAGTTGGGCAGTTATTATCTAGCCCTAAATCTTGTCTTTAAGTTGACTATATCTAGTTCCATTCATTTTGTTGTTGTAATTGTTTTTCTATTGTGTCTCACTCTCTGTGACCCCATTTGGGGTTTTCTTGGCAAAGATACTAGAGTGGTTTGGCATTTCCTTCTCCAGCTCATTTTCAGATGAAGAAACTGAGGCAAAGAGGCGTAAATGAGTTGCCCAGGGTCACACAGCTAGTAAGTGTCTGAGACCAGATTTCAACTCATGAAGATTACTCTATCCACTGTGTCACCTGGTTTCCCCACCTTGAATTTATCTAGCATGATGAAGACATTCACTATCCTAGCTATCATCTTTGAGACACTCTCCATGTCATGAATGTCCTTCCTCAAATTTGATACCCAGATGTACAGCTAGGTCCCAGTTAGTACAAATAATGAATCTCCTGATGTGGTCACATTATTTGAATTTACTCTGCATATTTCCATTGGGCTAGAACCTATTATAATATTTTACATAATTACAACTTTGAATAGTGAAGATTTGAATACATTCGAGCAGTTCAGAGGATTAATTTTTTTGCATTAATCAGTACCAAGCTATGCTTACTATTATGGAAATGGTCTGGCAAAGTCAGAGTAGAGCTCTCTTTCTGAACACTGTGCTTCTGTTAATTCAGCCTATGATTGCTTTAGCCTTTTTTGCTCTATTGATTCACTTGGAGATTGTGGTCCACTAAAACCCTGTAGACATTTTTCAATCACTTAGCCAACAAATGTTTATGAAGAACCTACTACGTTCTACACGGTGTTAGGTGCTGGGGATCCAAGTGCAGAGAGTGAAACAGTCCCTACTTGCACGAAGAACTGCTGGATAATCACGACTCTTCTACCTTAGGGTAGAGTGTTGACTTTTTCAAGTGTAAGACATTATATTTATCCCTCTGAAGTTTCAGGATATTGTATTCTAGCAAGATATTTTTGCATTTTGACACCGTTAACCAGCTAGCTATTTCTCTTAGGTTTGCATGATCTTCAAATTTGACAAGCATGACATCTATGACTTTATCCAATCATGGATAAAAATGTTAAAAACCACAGGACATAGTACATATCCCTAGGGCACTCTACTATAAATCTCTTTCCAAGTTGACATTAACCACTGAATTCTAACTCTTTAGATCCAATCTTTCAATTAATTTCTTATCTACTCAGCTGTACTGTTGTCAGGCACATCTCTCTATCTTGTCCACAAGAATAATACTAGAAATTCCACCAATATTTTATTAAAATCTAGCTAAGCATTATTTACAACATTTTCAGATTAACAGTCTAATAACTAGATTGAAAGAGGAAATGAGGTTAGTTTGGCAAAAACTCTTCCTGATGAAATTCTGGTCTTTGTGATCATTATATTCTTTATAAGATATCCAGTAGACTTCATTTTAAATAATATGCTCTGAAATTTTGCCTGGGTCTTCACTTTTTAGTGTCAATTGGCTTTCTTTTTTATTAAACCAAAGTGAGACTCTTGCCCTTCTCCAGTCTGTATGTACCTCAGACATTCCACATTCTCTTTCAAAGATGTGCTTTCTCTTTGAGTACTCTGGGATATACTTCATCTGGGTCCTAGAAACTAGAACTTATCAACAAACTACTTGTCTCAGATTTATCTTGTGTTTCAAATATGTATTAGCCACTTTTGTTTTTTTCCTGTGCAAAGATCATTCTTGGCAGTGAAAACGGAAACAAAGTAAGGATTTTATAACTCAGCCTTCTCTGTACCACTGATTATCATATTCCCACCCAAGCAGAAGAACCATCCTGTTCCTTCTCTGACATTCTTCTTTTCCTCAATTTAGTCAACCAACCCCACCCCCTTTTGTTTTCTTTAGCATTCTTATCCAACGTCAATAGGTTGTGAGCAGTAACCATCTTGAAACTTATAGGATATGCCATACTTTTACTCATACTCTGTTATCTGCCCTTGTTTCCATCTAACTAGGCTGTTTAAAAAAGACCAAACCAAAAACTCCTATGTTGATGGATAAGGACCAGTATTCACCAGTCTCTTCAGTTAGTTTCCTCTTTCCCTTGCCTTTAGAATTCTTTTATGTCATTAGAATTTCGTTTGTGAAATACTCTCCCATTCCTCCCTAGGCTAACTTCTCTTACATAATTTCCATCTGTTGGATTCTACCTAGACTTTCTCTACACACTTTGAAATCTTCTGTCTCACAATTTAGGGTTCATGTCATATTAGGCCAGTTTTCCTCTTCTTCTCTGGCACAAATTCTAAGAAGAGGAGATTACCTCCCCCTAAGATTCCCATTATTTCTGTCCCACCCACTAGTTCCTCCCAATTAGTGGTATCAGGCCCAGAAGAGAATTCCCTTCTTACCAAATGAAGAGAAGGAAGGAAGATAAATTTATCATTAAAGTAGACCAAGATGTTGTTAGTTGATCTGCTTTGGACAGAGAGAAAGAACTCCAGTAGATGTCTAGATGATTGAAGTTTCCCATCAATACTATATCATGCCTCCTTTCTTAGACCTATGATTTATCTCTGAAACTAATTTATTTCTCTTTGTTTTTGTCTCTGCTTTTATTGTTCTTCCCAGTAATATTCTCTATCATGTTTCCCACTTCCCATTGTGGATTTCCTCACATACGTATGTCTTCTCAATATACAATACTATTCTATCCCTCTTTTTTCCCCCAGTCATTATTTTCCTTTTTCCTGTGGAATAAATGATACATTTCTAGAGTAATATGTCAATCGTGGGTCTTATCCCTGTGATGCCTATGTAGTCAGATTTATCTCTTTGTGTTAGGATCTCTAATTCCCTTTGGTTCTTACCTATACTCGAAAAATTTGTGTATATAATCTTGTCAGGCCACGGATTTTGTTGCTAGCTTCTTTCTGGTATGCTTTAGGTTTATATCTCATTCCACTATTCAACCTTACACTCTGCCCTCTGCCTGCTATCATTAACCTGCTTTTCCAAATCTAGATCATTACTCTCCACAACAAATTTGAGACCTGTACCTCCATACCTGTCTCTTCCTGAATTTATGTTCTGGTCTTCTGGTAAGTTAAGCAATTCACCTATGGAACTCCCAAAGTAGGGCTAATCTGACTCAGTGTATACAAGTTAGTCTCCTTAGCTCAGTATGTCTATTGGCTGGTCCCACACATTAGATCAGGATGGCTAGGTGGCACAGTAGATAGAGTGCCAAGTCTAGAGTCAGAAAGACTCATCTTCGTGAGTTCAAATTCAACCTCAGTTGCTTACTAGCTATGTGACCCTGGGCAAGTCACGTGCTCCTGTTTGCCTCAGTTTCCTCATCTATGTAAATGAGCTAGAGAAGGAAATGGCAAACCACTCCAGTATCTTTGCCAACAAAACCCCAAATGGAGTCATGAAGAGTTGGAGATGACTAAAAATGTTTCAACTCAAACATTAGACCATGCTTCAGTTTCAAATCTCACCATCTGCCTGCCTCACCCTTACCTTTGTTTACTTTTAGTCTGAGCTAAGTTAAACTACCTAGTATTCTGCCTGCCTGAAACTCCCACCCCTAACATCTTTGCCAGTTCAAATCCTGCCTATTCTTCAAGACTAAGGTCAAATGCCAGCTGTTCCATGAAATTCCCTTCCATCAATTTTTCATAGCATTTTGTAACTCTCTTAAAATCTTTCACACATTACTTTGAATCATATGTATGTATTTGTGAAGGGAACTATTGTATGTAGTTACAATACAACTATATTGTAAGCTCATTGAGGAGAAGAATCCATGTTATATTGACCTTTGCATCCATCAACTTTAAGCACTATTCCTTGTAGTACTTAGGTAGCTTGAGAAATATTTTAAGATTGTATTGAACTGAATCGAATGACTTTTTACAAGCTGAAGAATGCAGCTTTACAATGCTGAGGAATGGTGAAAACTGAAATTGGTTTAGGAATTACAAAAACCCACTATGAGTTCTTAGATCAGTCCATTAATCTTTCTATGCCTGAATTATCCCATATCTAAAGTAGAAATATACTAGAAATCTACTTTATGTGATCCATAATATCACGAGCCTTGTCATGTAAAGACTACCTTTTGGCCTCATAATGACCATTATTCTAACTTTATATGACAGGGTAGATTTGGAGGGGGTGTGAGTGGTGGAACAATCATTTGGATCACAAAGCCCTGGTCACGACCCCTAGCTCCCTTAATGCTAAACACATAGAATATTGGAAAAGTTCTAACACCTATAATAATGATCTCCTGGGCAGCACTATACAAATTTCTGGTGCAATAATTAGCGTGTCTCTGTCTACTTCACTACCCATTAAAAGGGACATCCTCTATAAAATGACTCCAAGCTTTGGAAGAAACTCTCCAAAGTCAAGGTATTATTAGTAGAGCAATAGAAATTATAATAACCACCAACCCCATGAGGCTGTTGTCGCAGCTTATATTTTTCAAGCATTTCATAATGGAGTCAGGGGAGCCTTAACTGTTATGTGATTAAATCTTCCATTTTAGCATCGCTCTGGTATATGGTTTTGCAATTTCTTTTCTTTTATTATCAGAAAAAAATATTACTACCGTTCTATATTTTGCTGTGTACAGTAGGGGAAATTATTGTTTTATCAATGGTATGAATTTCCTGAGCCATTAAAGTCTTACTGCAATGCCTCATTATGGTATAAAGGTAATACTGTGTTCTCAGGGGGAGAGGCTCAGATACTTCTTAGCAAGCTGGATAGGTTTTTCCCAAGAGCCCAAGGAAGGGCCATGAATTTTAGTGACCAGTTTAATTAAACTCAGAAAAGTTCATCATCAGAAGGTTGTCTACCAACTAATAATTCTTATCTTCCTATCTATTTTTTTTTTTGCCACTTTGCAACTCATAAACATGGCTTACTAAGACAGCATGGAATAGTAGATAGAGGATAGATTATAGAGAAAGAACCACGTTCAAACCCCACCTAACCCTAGGCAAGTCACTTACCTTTTCTTAGACTCAATTTCCTCTTTTATACAAGGGGGGGGCAGTAATAATAATATAATAATAACAGTAGCATCTCTCTCACAGAATCAAATGAGGTACTATATGTAAAGCACTGTGCAAACCTTAAAGTGCTTTGAAAATGATGGGTATTATTATTATAGAGAAAGCATAGAATAGTGGGTAGAAGATTCTCCTCAGAGTCAGGAGAAACTTACCTGGCTCCCCCCAGATGACACAGCCCTCTTAAACCTCCTTTCCAAGTATTAACAGTACTTTCACTTATTCTCTTCAGCTCACTGGCAGAGGGAGGAAATTGGAATACTCCTTACCTCCCCTATTGTCCCTTTCAGGTTCTCTCCCTACCTCCAACGCTCAGTAACCTCTTTTTCTTTGAGCTTCATGCTATTCATATCTATATTCTATCATATCATCTTGACCTATGTCTTGCCTCTGGACTCCCATGACTCTGGAGGAGAGAGCAAGGCTGATGACTTTACATAGCCGTGCCTCACTTAAATTCAATTCACTTTCGAGTCAAGACATCACCCTTCTGATGTCATTGGTCCTCTTCGAGAATGAAGGACAAACACTACCACCACCCATGCAATGAAAATCCTGGTAGTTGCTGTCTACAGACTTCCAGGTTACTCTCCTTCCTTCCTCAATGAGTTTGGTAGATGGCTCACAATTTTTCTCTCCTCTCCAACTCTTGCCCTCATGCTAGGAGACATCAATATACATATTGACTCTCTCCCAAACTCTCTAACCATTCAATTCCTTAACTTACTCACTTGCCATGAGCTACTCCTCCACCTTATCTCAGCCACAAAGACGGTCATATTCTTGATCTTGCCATCAATCCTAAATGCATTACCTCTATGTTCAAGAATTCCCCAAATCCCTTTTCTGCTCATAACTAGTCAGCTTTTCACTTTTTCCTCTGTCTTCCCTTATAAAACCCTACCCTTTGTCCACATCATTCTCTCGAATCCCTTGAATTTTCAATTTTCTCCCAGGCCATCTCTCCTGCCTTAAGCACTTTCTCCTTTTTCCCCTCTCTTGACCCTTTAGGTGAACCAATTCAATTCTACACTGTTTTCCTCCCCTTATCCCCTTTCTCATAGCACCAACTATGCTCCATCAAACTTTATCCTTTAATCACTCCCATTGTTTGCCACCTTTCTTTCTACATACAACCATTCTGAGTGGGTCCTCACTATTGCTAGGCAATTTTATAAAAAAAAAAAACTGAGGTGATTTACCATGAGCTCTCTCTTCTACCATCTTTCTCATCTATCACTCAGATGCCTTTGCCACTATTTCCTCCTTCATTCCCATCTCATATGATGAAATGACCTTACTCCTTTCTAGGGCTAACCTTCTACCTGTTCAAGTGATCCCATTCCATCCTTTCTCTTCCAACAGATTACCCTTTCTATGCTAGGAAACATCAACATACATATTGACTTTCTCCCAAACTCTATAACCACTCAATTCGATGAGAGTGGTATACTTCCTACTTCCCACAAACATGCCCATATCTTCATTATCCTCAAAAAAATCCTCGTTTAATCCTTCCACCCCTGCTACCTGTTATCTCTTCTGACCTTTGGAGCTAACCTCATTAAAAGGACCATCTATAAAAGATGCCTCCTGCTTCTCACCTCTCACTCTATTCTTAATCCCCAGTCTGGCTTCTGAACTTACCCTTCTACTGAAACTGCTCTCTCCAACATTACCAATGATCTCCTAATGGGAAAATCAAATGACCTTTTTTCAGTCCCCATTCTCCATGACTTCTTTGTAGCCTTTGACACTATTGATCATTCTCATCTCCTCCATGCACTCTTATCTCTAGGTTCTCCTCCTGTCTGACCATTCTTTCTCTTTCTCCTTTGCTAGATCCTCATCCAGATCACACCCTCTAATTATCGATGCCCCTCTGGGTTCTGTCCAGGGCCCTCATCTCATCTCCCTCTACCATACTTCACTTGACAATCTCATCAGCTTCCATAGATTTGATTACCATTTCTATGCCAATGACTCTCAAATCTACTTTTCTTTTCCCAACCTGCTGCTGACTTCCAATCTCACATCCCCAATTTTTTTTCTCAGAAATCTCAGAATGGATGCCTAGTAAACAATTTAAACTAGCTATGTCCAAAACAGAACTCACTATCTTTTTCCCTAAACCCCACCCCCTCCTAGCTTTTCCATTACTGTGGAGGGCAACACTATGCTTCCAGCCTATCAAGATCGCCACGTTGGAGTTATTCTTGATTCTTCACTATCTTTTACCCCAATTGAACAAGCTGTTGGCAAGGTTTATTGATTTCAACTCTGCAAGATCTCTCATATATGACCCCTTCTCTCCTTTGATACTGCCACTGCTTTGGTGCAGGCTCTCATCATCTCATGCCTAGACTATTATAATGGCCTGCTGGTGGGTCTGCCTGCCTCAAGTCTCTCACAATTTCAATCCATCCTCTAACTACCAAAGTGATTTTCCTAAAATGCAAGTGTAACTATATCACTCCCCTACTCAACAAGCTCCAGTGGCTTCCTATTGCCCCTAGGAGCAAGTAGAAAATGCTCTGTTTGGCATACGAAGCCCTTCATAACCTAGGCTCCTCCTTCCTTTCTGGTATTCTTACACCTTATCACATACTCTTCAATCCAGTCACCTCCTGGCTGTTCCACAAAATGATACTTCTCTCATTCTGGGCATTTCCCTTGGCTGTCCCCCATGCCTAGAATGCTCTTCCTCATCAATTCTACCTTCTGCAATCCATGGCTCCCTTCAAACTAAATCTCAACTAAAATCCCATCTTTGACTGGAAGTCTTTCCCAAACCCTCCTAATTCTAGTACGTTCCCTCTGTTAATTATTTTCAATTTGTCCTGTCGTAACAACAATATGGCTAGCAGCTGCTGTAGGGTGTAAGAGCCACCAACATACAGCACACAGAAAGCTGACAACAGGTTCTTTGATCTGCTTCACTAAGGAAAATAACTTTAAGGGGTTAACAATCTCAGTTTACTTGGGTCAGGGGGAGAAGATCAGCCCCATGAACTTCAAGGCAAATACAAACAGAAATTACAAACATCAACAGACATACCTTGTCTGATTCAAATCACAAAGCATAGAAACACCAACATCTTATCTGTCTGAGTTCCAAAGCCCGGGGGCAGTTACGGCTTGCCCAGAGTCTCAACATTCCTTCCATGAGTGTACCCCAAAAGTGAAATGCCAAGCTCCCTCAATTATATCCTGTTTGGAGCCTTGAGGGCTCTGACCTTACCCAGGCTGGGTGTGAGAAAGTTCCCCATCCCCAGCATTGCATAGTATACAAGCCAATGGCTCCTGCTTGTCTTAATGCTGAGAAATAGCTGAGAGATATTCCAAGACAAAGACAGAAAAAAGGTTTCCCGCCCATTCAAACAAAAGGGAGACTTGATAGTCTTAGCATCCCAAAAGGGAAGAACTGGGAAAAAGTCTGATTGTTTAAGCTGGACATCACCCACTGTCCATGACTGTGCTGTGTCATCGCTGGACCTGTCATCAATCGAATTTCGGGTGCTAGCTTGCTAAAGAACTGACCTCTTGAATGGGACTCTTGACCTCTTGGGGCAGAGATAACTCTACATCCAATTTCAGCAGGAAGGAGCTATGGCAGACAAGACCTTCACCCATTACCCCAAGATTTTGAGCCCCATTCGATTGAGGAGGGAATGATGATATTGTTCTGTCTACTTATTTTTGTACTATCCTTGTTGTATTGTTGTACTGTCATGGTATTTTGGCACCAGTTTCCCATTGATCTATGTAATGGATACAAATATCTAGGGGTCCACAGTGAGCCATGTGGCCGCTCTGGTGATGAGATGTTATGTTAAGTGTTTTGCAAATGGGATATGTTTATTTTGAGGGGATTTTGTTGTACTTAAGAAATGTTAATGCCTATTCAGACACAAGTGGCCTATATACTAGATGTGAAAGATCTTGGGGCCGAATGTGATGATAATGTGATTGAAGATCTTTCCTACCCATTCAATAGGCCTCAGGTGGGGCCAGTTAAGGGAGGCAGGCCCATATCTTTGTGATACCAATCAGTGATTAAAGATCTTTCCCACACTCTTTTGCCTATTGGGCATGAAGCCCTTGGGCCCTAAAAAGAACATATATACCCAGAAGGTACCTATTGAGAACCAAGAAGTCAGAAGAGAAGCCAGACTTCAGAATTCAGCCCAAGGAGAAGGAGTAAGAACTCTGAGTCCACAGAGCTGCAGAAGAGAGTGCTGAGGGGAGAGTGGAGACCAGAGAGTTGCAGACCAGAGGACTGAGTTGGGGGAGGACACTGGCAAGCAAATAGTTAGGATTCCTGAGTGATTGTTTAAGGGAAGGCCTTAGGAGGTGGGAGGAAGGTTACAGAATGACTTGACTCTTTGCTGTAATACTGTATTTTAATCTCTTTGTTGCTACATTGGCGTGGGCTTACTGGTTCTGGAAAACAATTACTGCTACATCGAATTGGAATTACTGGTTCTGGGATCTGATTCCTTGGTGCCTAAATAAATGTTCTATTTCCTCTGCCTCCTATCTAGAGATTTTTTCATACTTTGTGATTCTGAACCATGTAGGCATGTTCATGGTCATCCTTCAGGTCATGAATCTTGCCTTACTGATACACCTGTATATAACTTGCTTTGTATCTCCAGTACTTAGCATAGTACCTGGCATATAGCAGGTGCTTAATGAATGCTTATTGATTGAAGATAAGGGTAAAAGTCCTGCCTTTGACTTACATTTATTGTGCGGCCTTGGGAAAGTTACATAAGCTCTCGATGCCCCCCGGCAAATCTCTAAGATAGAGGAAGTTCCTATATCAATGAAATGACAAGTTTTGTAAAGAAAAAATTACTCTGATTATTATTACTATCATGGAAAGGTTTTGATAAACACTGGTGGAGGTCATTCCTATTTCTGTTGATGGTGCCCACATCTGCCTAGTTACCCATGCATGTAACTTCAAGACCATATTTAAAGCTCCCTGCTCCTCATCCACCATATGCATTCAGTTACCAAGTCTGCCTCCAAAATATCTCTTGAAGTCCTTCTCTGCACTGTTAACTATCACTGTACTTCAGGCTTGGATCACATTTTAAATTTTATTTTATTTTCAGATACATATTCTTTTCTTTCTAGCTCTCCCTTTCAATTGAAAAGACAAGAAAAACAAAACTTTTGTTGCAAACATTCATAGTCAAGCAAAACAAATTCCCTCAAGCTTGCATCACTTCTCTTATTGGCCTCCCTGCTTCCATTCACTTCCCTCTCTAATAGGTCCTTCACCCAGTTTGCAGTGAATCTTCCTAACACCTAGGTTCTGTTACATTACTCCTCTCCTCAGAGGACTTCAGACTTCAGTGACTCTGTTTAAAATTCCTTTATCTGAAAAAATTCCTTTATCTGGAATTTAAGAGCCTTTCCAGCCTTATTTCACATTTACTTCTTTTCATGCATTCTACTATCCAGCTAACCTGTACTGTTAGCTGGTCCCTGATCTGGCTTCCATACATTTAAGTGATCATGTTCCCCATAACTGGATCACTTTTTTGCCTGTTAAAATTCTCTTCTTTCAAGGCCCAACTTAGTTACTATATCCTCCATGAAGCTTTCCCAATAATCTCTCACTGAAAGTTTCCTCTTCCCCCTCAAAATTTCCTATAGCTTTGTCTGGACCTCTCCTTTGCTCTGATCATATTTTGCCTTATATTATCTTTGTTCATTTATACATTATATGCCTCCTGATAGACTGTCCTTAAGGGCAGTGACTATCATTTTTGTCACTTTGTGTCCCCAGCATCTAGTATAATGTCTTATATACAGGGTGTCTCAAAGGTCTTGGTGCAATTTAAAGCTATTTGTTAGAGCTATTATTAAACTATTAAAGCTTAAAACTCCACTAAGACTTCTGGGACACACTGGATTGTATGTATTCAATAACTGTTTGTGGAACTGAATTGTGAGGTATGTATCAGTAATCCCTGCTACTAGGAAGTCTGAGGCTGGCAGATCTCTTGGCCTTCAGAGTTCTGAACTGCTGTCAGGGTAAAGCCAAGAGAGTGTCTTCACTAAATTTGTCATTGATGAAGTAACCCCCTTGCAGTGGGGGGCCATTGGGCAGCCCAAAGATGGACAAACTGGCCTAGGTTAGAAAAAGGGATTAGGTCAAAGTTTCCATGTCAATCAGAGTGGGATTGTGCCCATGACTACTCATGGGTTAGGTTTAATAAACCTTTATGAGTGATGATTTTATACTGCTGTAAGTGACGCTGGAGCGAGGTGGGGTACAAATTGAAATCCTAATACTTCTAGCCTGGGCAAGAGAGGGAGATCTAGTCTAAAATAAAAATAAAAAAAATTAAACTGTGAGTTTACTGTCTCACTTTCTTTTCCCTTCATAGGTTACTGGTACAGCCCATATTTAGGACATTTGTTACTCCCTGAGGTTGTAAAATGTGTGAAAGATCTAAGAGCTCTTATTTTTTTGTATGTAATGAGTTTTTGCTATTATCCTCATAAAAGCCCATGAGACCTTCAACAGGGTAAGTTTAGTCCATTTTCTCAAGGGTTCTTGTGCAGATTTCTATAATCAGTCATTATGCCAGCAAAAAAGAATCTTAGGGAGCCCAATGTTGGCTTTCTCAGGAGTAGAGGTGTTGGCGCTTGGATTGAAAGGCTGATACACAGTCATTTTCTACATTCATCGAGAAAACTGTAGCTAACTGCAAATGACCTAATAAGCTCCGTCATTGATTACTAAGGGCAATTCACACCAATTAAAAAACATATTTAGTCTCACAAATTCAATGCTTCAGATCGATGCTTTGTCCCCACACTGTGCAATCAGCCTCTTTCTCTCTCCCTAATGGAGAGCATAAGAACAACTCGCCAGTTTACCAGGCTGCATTGGCTTTGAAGTAAAAGACCCGATTTGTTCTGATAACCTGTGCTTTCGATCAATGCTAAATGTATTCGTTTAATAGATTTTTCAGATGCCAAGTCTATCAGTCAATTTAATGGCACTGAGCTCAAATCCCTAGAGTCATCACATTACGTAACTGGGTAATACATCAGACTTGGAATAAAACACAAATATTTTAACAGAGCAGACACTCTGGCTTGTCTCTGTCTGTCACATTTTTCCATTCCCTTGATCCTGATGACCCTTAATATTTCCCTCCTCCCCTCCCCAGGATATCTGCTCGTTTGGCTTTTTTTCAGTGCCTTGTTCATGGTAGCTCTAACATCCACCAACTGCTTGGTTCCCCCTTTTTCCTGCTGGGTCATCCAGCCTGTTATCTCACTTATCCTTTTGAATATGCCAACAGAAGGGGATCTTCAGGCCTGCCCTACAAGTTTCTGTAGAGATTAATAGATGTAACCTGGATGAGTGATGACCCTGGCAGCCCAGTTCTAGTGTGAGACTCCTGGTGATGTCAGCCTTTCTCCAGGGAGGGATTATAGGAGGTTCACTCTGCAATAAGAAACAGAAGGCCATCTTCTCCCCAGTACATGCTTCCTTTATGAGTAAAGTAATGGTTCCATGCTGCTATGACCAAGGCTGGAGAGACAGGGGTGCAAATTCTAAGGTGCTTTCAATTAGGCAATGGCTACCTGTGATTCTAATAAAGGGATAGAAATTGGGCCTGTGATTTCATTAATGTAGGGAACCCTCAGATCAGTAACTATTTTTAAAATAAATTCATGTCAGTTCCTTCTCTTATAATATTAAAGAATTCTTCCCTGATAGACTAAGTAACTTTCATAGATTGGTATGGCTAGAATGTGTTCATTTTCTATCCACTGCACCATATTGCCTCTCAATGAAAGTGATCCTAAAATGATTCTTCTAAAATAGTGGTATTCAAACTTGCCCGGTTACATGGATTGAGGTCTATAGAAAATGAAGAAAGTGGCATGGTAGATATTCTATCTCGGTTATGTGCTGGTTTAATAATAAAATTTCCTTCTACTTATAACATATTTTTGTAAATAATAATAATAATAATTGTTAATTATATAAATATAATTATAAAATTAATAATAATTAAGCACTTTAAGTTGTACAAAGCACTCTACAAACATTTTCTTATTTGTTATTCACAACAACCTCATGGGGGAATGCTCTAGTTTTTATTGCCATTTTACAGACAAGGAAACTGAAGCTGAGAAATTAAATGATGTTCTAAGCATGATACAACTAGCAAATACCTGAGGTAAAATTTGAACCCAGGGCTTTCTTATTCTAGGCTCATCACTTTAACCTTTAGGAATTATCATCCATGTAGGCATTAAAACAGACCTTGACCCCACTTGCATTTGCCAAGTCTGCCTTCTACCTTTCTGCCCTTTCTTCCCACTCTGACTCTTGGTTACATAGACCTCACAGTTAGATTAACTCAAAGAGTCAGCTGTAGGCAAAATTGTGAAGTCACAGTACCTCCCACCTAGTAAGTGCTGAAGATGTATTGCATGAATACAATAGGTGAAATTTGTTTTCTTTAACCTCAGCCTCTCAGTCTGCTGCCCATTATTCTCTCTCTGTGCTATTTGGAATTCCAGAATCCATTTGTTATGTCCTTCTTTTCTTCTATCAAAATATGCTTCTAGGAAAAGTGATGAAACTCATTTCCAGTAAGGTATAAATGATGGATGAAAGGTAATGTTAGATAATGAGCCAGCCTCAGAATTAGGAAGACCTGGGTTTAAGTCCTTCCTCTGATATATAAGTGGCTATGCAGCCCTGGTGAAGTCATTTACCTTCTCAGCACCTCTCTAAATCATCAAGAGGGTGCTGATTTGAATTAGCGGAGGGAGCTTCCTCCCTTGGGAGTTCCTTCTATTAATGGAATAATCCAGTTCCTATCCCCTATAAATGATGGAAAGCTTGAAATGTTGCCTTTCCTAGGAACAGTGATATTTAAAGAGGGGTCCTTGAACTAAGTGAATTGGGTTCTAAACTTGAAACGTCAGGCATCACTTCCTTGGTATGATGTGATCTTCCCTTGGCCTCTGAAGTCATACTGTATTGGTGGTTACCTAATACGCCAACAATTAAGGCTGGTTTAGCTTGCTCATGGTGGCTCTAACATCCATCCACTGCTTGCTTCCCCCTATATGTCTCTCTATAGGAAATTCACTCAGTTTCCTCACAGAATCCAATGAAAATCAACTTTAAATAAAATAAAAAGAGGAGAGAGAGGGAGGGAGGGGAAAGAAGAGAATTTTTTTTTTATTGTTACCTTTTTTCTCCTCAGTGGTAAGCAGATTGTCTAGGGCTTAGATTAGGGGTGCTGTTGTTTTGTGAGGTAACATACATCTGCTTTGGAAATAGATCACACGTCATGTGATTTACTGGTAGAAGAAATACCTAGCCTAACTTTTATTACACAGATGGGAAAGCTGAGGTGAAAATCATTTTGAAAGGTTGGAAAGATTTTCCCAAAGCCATACAGGTAACAAGGAGTAGGGCTATGATTAAAACTTAATTCCTCTGATTCCCAACTTAGTATTACTTCGACTACTGTGCTACCTGTCCATTTTTCTGTAAACACATTTTCGCCCTAGGATTACACTATATTTCCTATATCCATAAAGGAATTTAACAAATATCATTAGATGATATGACTGTATCTATAAACAGACCTATGCTTCTCTCACACACATTAAGCACCCTAGTTTAGGCATGTTTCAGTACTAACGAATTTGAATTTAGATTTATTAGGGGCAAGAAGGAAAGAGGGGGTAATGCAAGCTAAAATTTGGTTAATTCAAGAAAATGGTTCATTTCTTTAAGAAGGACTCCAAGGTGCATTTTGAAAGGGCCCCAATTCCTTTGATTTAAAATTTGAGTCAGGTACTACTTACACATATTGCCTCATTCATCATCATCAGATCTGATGGATTGAGCCTCCTTGTGTAGCATCCATGCCAGGAGATCAAGACTGCTCTGAGAGCATCTTGATCATGTGGACAGCTAAGCTCTCCAGACAGAAATGATCTTTGCTGGTGAGCATCTTGGCGTGAGCTGTTTGTGATGGATAGAAAGTTATCCTCACGCTGATGGAACGAGAGGCTGTTCAACACAGGACTGAAAGGGAAAGCCTTGTTGGTTTATTTTTTAAGTATTCTTCCTGCCAACTGTGTGTTCTCTGAATTTCTCTCAGTGTTCTCAGACATGAGTGCTTACATTGACAGAATATGCTTTGTGATGAATATTGTAACTGAGTTGAGGCAGAAAATTCAGAAGGCCACGAAAGGCCACACTACTGGCTAGGATCAATTTAGATCAAAGCTTCTGTGGATTTTACCTGACTTTAAGCACTAAATGCCTTTAAGAATTTATTCATCTAAATAGGATGCTTTTAGGAATTAAGCATATGATGTTAAATGGGCTTAGAAGAAAAGGCTTTAGAAAACATTTTTTTTTTCTTTTCTATGTGGCAGAACTCTTGACTATTGACTTCAGGCTGTCTCTAATTTGAGGACACAGATCCTGAATTTCATTTCTATTTTTGCATCAGCATTTGGTCACTGAACCAGGGTTGGATTATCCCCTAAAGAAATTAAGCATTTGGTGCTCTTTGAGGTAATGCCTGTGTGACCCTGGGCAAATTATTTCAATCTCTCTGGGCTTTAGTTTCCTCATCTGTAAGATGGGTGTGCTAGCACTGTTTTGAACTGGTTCAGACCAGCTCACAAGGGTTGATTGTTAACATATAAGGATTTACACCTTGGAAATTGGCAATAAGTAACGGTTTGATTTATCATTTTGTTGCTTGGCTAGACTGAGGAAAGTGATAGAGGAAATGTTAATAAGGTAGATAAAACTCAAGAGTGTGCTATAGGCATTATTCCTCTGCCTCTCACTGGTTGTTAAATATTTCTCAGCCTATCTTTGCATAAGGGGGTTGGATTAGATGATTCTCAAGTTTCCAGCCAGTTCAAAGTTCTGTACGATTTCTTATTTTGCTTTTGTCAAGAGGAATGGAGGGAACCCCAGTAACTATGATTAGTGGTGAGATATCCTGAAATTTTGCCTGCTCCGCTTTGTGAAATTGGCACGTTCCTGCTCTGAGCTATCAGTGGCCTTACAAAGAGCCTGAAAAGTCTTGGCCTTTCCCACAATCCATGCCCTGGGAAGAGGAAGAAGCAGAATAGAGCTCGTCTCCACTATAATAGTTTGTAAGAATTATCATTAAAAATGAGGGAGCTGACCTCAGAGTCATAATCATCTGGTTTCAAGTTCTAACGCTGATAGCTACCAGTTGTGTGATGATGGGCGAGTCACTTAACCTCTTTGCCTCAGTTTCCTCATCTGTGAAATGAGCGTGTCTGAGGCCAGATTTGAACTCATGAAGATGAGTCTTCCTGACTGTAAGCCCAGCACTCTATCCACTGTTTCACCTGCCTGCCCATTACTCAGTCCAGTGTACTCTTTCCTTGTTACTAGATTGCTTCTTAATCTAGTCTGATCAATAGTTTTTGAGATAGCAAAGTGGAACTTGGTTCTGAAATCAGAGGATTCAGGTTCATAGGCTAGCTCTGCCACTCTTGGGTAGTATGACCTTGACCAAATTCTTTCACCTCTTTGGGTCTCACCTTCCTCATCTGTACTTTGAAGGGGTTGGACTAGATGGCCTGTGAAGTCTTTTCCAGCCCCCAAATTCATCTCTCATGTCTTGTCAAAGAAACAAGACAGATAGGTTGGATAGTGGACAGATCTCTGGGCCTAGAATCAAGACCAGAGTCAAACCTGTGACCTTGAGCAAGTCATTCAACTTCAATCTGCCACGGTTTCCTCAGCTGTAAAAGGGGGATAATAATAGCATCTACTATGCAGGAAAAAATAGGATACTATTTGTAAAGTGCTTAGCATATAGTAGGTGCTTAATAAATGCTTATTCCCTTCTTAGATCCCATGATCCTCAATCTGCATGATTGCTCTAAGGAATAAGGCAAAAGATAGTCTATTTTGTCTAAGACTGGGTAGATCCCTACTCTGTAGTCTCATCTATTGAGGATTATACAAACATATATGTCATGTACGCTCATTTTAGGTAGAGCACAGTTATCTGGCAGTGCTTTGGTATTAAGAAAAGTTCATGTGAACCATCACTTTCAAAGGCAATCAATCCCATTTCTTTTCCCAGGGTAGGATCCTTGTTCACTAATCCTGGGAAATAGTTGCTTATGGCTCTAACTTCTAATATTGAGCAAATCAGAAAAAAAAAATTGACCTTTTCTTTTTATCTAAATAGAAAAGACATGTGTGGGTGTGGGACAAAGACAGAAAGCAAGGCCCAGAGAAGTGGCCTACTGTACAAGAGCATTGAAAACTCCTGCCTCCTAGGGTGGTTGTGAAGATAAAATGAGATATTTGTGATGGGCTTAGCACAGTGTTTGGCACATAGCAGGCATTCAACAAATGCTCCTTTCTTTCCTTTCTTTATGTAGACACTTTGTCTGATGAACTCAAATAAATTTAAAGACATTTCTTGATGACAAAATACGTATCTCTGAAGGTGAGAGAGGAGATGTTCTAATTGTGTTCCTTTTTTACATTGCAGATAGACAAGGATTTTGCTCTGACTTTTGTAGTGGCCAGAGTCATTTTCAGGAATAGAGCCAAAGATCTCCAGATTTCCAGTTTCATCCATCCATTCATTCTGTCCTTCCCTCCAGCAAAGTACTTTGCAAAGTGACTTTGAAGAACAAAGGACTGGGAATCAAGAAATCTAGGTTTTAGTAGGGATTTTGCCTGATTTCTTGAATTCTTGGGCTGTTTGCTTCAGTTTTCCTTTCTGCTAAATGAGAGTAATGATATCTGCCACTTATTATCTCACAGAGATGTTGTAAGGGTCAATTACCATAACAAGTATGAAATCACAGTGGGATAAAGGTTATCTACTAATGTTATCTAATTGGCATGAATGTTAATATTTATGAAGTACTTCGAGAATGACTATTGGTATGTAAGTTCTAGGTTGATAGAAGATATAATTCTAGACTGTTTCTTTTAGCAGTTAATTTCCTTTGCTTGACTCTATGGCACTCCTATTTGGACTAATTGGAAGAGATCAGTATGCATCAATGAAAAGTCTGAGTTAGAAAACATCTCTAAAAAATGCAGTTTTATCTTGTAATAATAACTCAAAGTTTTGTTGTTGTTGAGCCATTTCGGTCTTGTCTAACTCTTCGTGACCCCATTTGGGGTTTTCTTGGCAAGGATATGACTCATAGTTGGCTAACCAAATATGGTTTAGCATAGGCCTAGCTTTTATAAACAGAACAGATAGATGAGTAGTTAAAATATATTAGTCTAAAAAGTAAGGTTTTTGTTTGTACTGGAGTTATATTATTTCTACGTAAACCGGTGCTTCTGAAGTACTAGAAAGCATTTTACCATTCACTAGGTTAAAAAGTCAGTTAATAATTGTATTTATACTATTGCTTTTTTCTCCAGAGAGAAAAGACAGATATAAATTTCTTCCCAGTTTCTCCCTCAATGTTGCTATTTCTGAATTGTTGAAGTCTGAATTAATTACAATGGATATAAAAATCGTCTCATTCCCTGCTTCATGCCCATCCTAGTGGGTAGGGCTACCAATGGACATTCTGCACAGTTTGTGTTCACTCTTCCAATAATCAGCAAGGGACAGCAATTACCTGCTTACTTCTGTTGGAGGTACTGCCCAGTAGCCTCAAAACATGGGAGTTTTCCCAGCCTGCTTTGTGGAGATTCTCCAATCCCAGACTTGACAATGTTAGTTGGCTGTAACCCAAAGAACTCAGCTTTGCCTTGTTTAAATTAATCCTTTTCAATGGCTGGGCTGCTTTGTAGGTGAGGTTTGTGCGCTCTAGAAATAAGCATGTATGTTTCTGAGAGAAGCAAAGAAACTGATATCACAGTCCTTAAGGTGCTCTGTGACTGCAATCATTTTGACAATGGGTTGGAGTATGAGAGGCTCCAAAGACTCTGGAACCTCTAACAGCTCTCTGATGAAGGTTTGAGGTCCAGGCTTCCCTGAGAACCGACTTCATTAGTATTTTCTTTCTTTGCTTGGAAGAGTATCAATTAGATCTTACTTAACTTAGTTGCAGAAATTGGGGCACTAATGAGTTTACTCTCAGGGATCCTGAGTATTTTGAAGTATTGACCCCATGCAAAGTTGTAAAGTATGCATTTGTCTTTGCTAATGTAAAATGAGCTGGAGAAGGAAATGGCAGACCACTCCAGTACCTTTGCCAAGAAAATCCCAAATGAGAACACAAAGAGTTGGACAGGACTGAAATGACTGAACAACAACTTCTCTCATGGCACCCCCCACCTCATTCAAATGGCCCTCCTTGAGGAAAGGGACTGGTTTTGCCTTTCTTTGCATCCCCAGTGCTTAGTATATTTACTGGAACATAGTAAACACTTAATAAACATTTGTTGAATGAGAAATAAATGCCTTCTTGTTGACTTTCCCTTTTAGGCCCTCTCCCTAGTCCTGGTTCTCCTATAGTACTAACTCCTTCCTCATCTGGCTACCGATAAGCTATCTACTAATTCCTCCTTTTAACCAGTGCCCTTGGTTCATGCCCTAAAGCATTTACTAATAGTTTAAAATGATACCTTCTCAGGAACATTTGCATTTTAATAGTGGACTTATTTGACTAGGCTTATTATACATTGATCTGTTTCACACACTCAACATTCCAGTCAAAATGCCTTTGCTCTTCCTTCCAATCAATAGTCTATCTCTCATCCCTGTGCCCTTGGCCTAGGGCTCTTGACTATCCCTTACACCTGACTTCTACCTCCTTATCTCTGCCTCTTAGAATTCTTAATCTTCTTTAGAGCCCAGCTCTAATGCATGAAGCCTTTCCTGATCTTCCCAGTACTAGTCCTTTTCACTGGAACTATCTTGAATTTATTGTGTGTATCCTTCTCTGTTTATATATTATCTTCTCTTAGGTTATATAAGCTCTTTGAGAGGAGAGACTTTAAAAAAGCATTTACTAAGTGCCTACTGTATGCACTCAGATGTCACTGTGCAAATATATTTCATTTTGATCATTACAACAATCCTGGGAGGTAGGTGCTATTATTATCCCCTCTTTGTAGTTGAGGATGCTGAGGCAGACAGAAGTTAAGTAACTCACCCAAGGTTACATTGCAATTGAGTGTCTGAAGTCGGATTTGAATTTGGGTCTTCTTGACTCCAGACTCGGCACTCTATCCCTTGTGCCACCAGCTGTTTCATTTTTGTATCTCTAGCATCTACCAAAGTACCTGGCACGTTGGTAGTTGATAAACTCTTGATTGAATGATCATAAGCTCATAGATTTTGAGGTCATCTAGTCTAGTCTCATTATTTAACAGCTGAGGAAACTGAGGCCCAGAGAAGGTAAGAGATATACCCAAGGTCACAAAGATATCAGGTGGCAGTGCTGTGATTGGTACCAATTGCTCTCGCTCCCAGTCTTTCAGCTGTGCCCTCCCGAAGAAGTCCTTAATACTACCAACGAATGAGTCTCCAGTGGCTGGATTTCAGACTAACAGGGGAGACACTTGTGGATGGAAGAAACTTCTTGGTACCCACTCAGGTGACAGCCAACAATGACTGGGAAGCCATATGTCTTTCAGGAAAGACTGGATGGGTTTACCCCCACTGTTCTACTGCCCATTCTGTAGTTCAATGTTTTGGCTGGCAGGCTAAAAACAAATAACGGATTTCTGTACTTACATTGTGAGTAAGTGGTTCCAGTTCCACTAACACTGAATCTGTTTAAGTGGAGTCTGTGTGTGACCACATTCTTCTGGGGCTGGAACAGAATGATGTGCACTTTGGGTGCAAACAGACATCCCAGGACCACAAAGCCGCTCAGGCTGACAGAGATGCACATGGTTGTGGTCTGCACCTAGGAAGAGAGGATTTGCTTGGTAAGTCTCTCTGGCTGTTGGAAACATGAAGACAACTAATCAAAGAGGGCACTGAAAAGCACACCCCAATGTGACTTATCTACAATCCAGTCAGAGTAGTTAAAAAAATACAGTAGGTTGGATGATGCCTCCTCTTTGACTCATCAATGATCAAATGAGATAATAAATGTAAAGCCATTAGCACCATGCCTGGCACATGGTAAGTACTATATGAAAGTTAGTTGTGATGATGATAATTATGGGAATTCAGAATCCCAGAGTACCGTGCTTATAAATAAAGGCAGTTGCTTTGCATTACTGGGGGGATGTTTTAACTGTCTGATACTTTTCCTTATTTTGTTCATTTTGCTCCTCTGTGAACTATTAGTCAAAGCCTCAGATAAGAAAATGCTAACATTGCATGAAAGAGTGGCTTCTGTGAAGATGGTTTCAACCAGTAAATCTGGTATCTTTAAGATTCACTGCAGCATTAAAAAAATGGATCCTCTTTATAAACAATCTTCTTGTTCTTGCTAGGAACTCCCCTGTCCTCCCACTATGGATTACTTATGGCCTTTTCCAGGTTGAAGGCATGAATAACTTCTGTCTAGAGCAGAGGTGTAAAATGTGAAGCCCGTGGGCTGTAAGCCACCCACAAAAACTCCACAAAAAGGTAATTGGGAATAGTTAACAAAACAAACAAAAATGTATTTCAGCACAAGACAATGTCAATTTATAGTTTTCTAAATCAATATGTGGCAGCAGGAATTCGTTTTTATTTGACACTATTGGTCTAGAAAATCTTTTATGTGTATCTTTTCTTTGTTGAATCTCTAGAAACTTTGATAATACTGGTCATTCATTCTTCACTCTTTGTCTTCCCTGACTTTCAGTTAGCTTTTTGCTTTCAGAGTGGTCTGACCTCCTATGTCACCTTTATTCAACATCTCTGACAGTGGTTCCTAGTTCTTTCCTCTTTTATCTCTGAAGGCATCCCTCAAGGCTCTTTGTTCAACTTGCTTTTTTTCTTCTTTTTCCTTCTGTGCTATTTTCTGGATATGGCCTGTAGATCTCACTATTTGGTTCCCATAGGCATGCTGGCAACTCAAATTAGGACTAACATACATCTCCGAAATGGGACCTTGAAGGGTACTGTTCCAGAATTTTAACCTTCAGTGTAATAGAGTAGGGATTTTGATTTCCCTGGGATGTGCTTTCTAGCCAGGAAAGGTGAGTTTCTAGGTCATAGTATACATAAGTAAATGCCAAGTGTTAGTCCTTTCAGTTACTGATTTCATTCTTACATCCATCCATCCATCCATCCATCCATCCATCCATCCATCCATCCATCCATCCATCCATCCATCCATCCATCTATCCATCCATCCATCCAACCATCCTTAGTATAAGAAAAGAAATGGACCTATGATTTCATTGATACTGAAAACTCCTAGACAAAGACACCCTAGCTACCAATGCAGATCAACGTATTCTCTGAAACTTATAATTTTAGAGAGTTCTCTAGAGAACTGAGAGGCTGTGTCTTGCCTAGGGTCACACAACAAGTATGTGTCAGAGACAGGACTTAAGCCCTGGTTTTTCTGGTCCAACGCCAGTTTTATATCCTCTGTGCCACACTGTATTTATTAAAAGTGGGAGCAGCTAGGTGGCACCATAGAGCACAGCGCCCCTCCTGGAGTCATGAAGACTCATCTTCCTGAGTTCAAATCTGACCTCAGACACTTACTAGCTGTGTGACTCTGGGCAAGTCATTTAACCCTGTTTGCCTCAGTTTCCTCATCTGTAAAATGAACTGAAGGGAATGGCAAATCGCTCCATTTTTGTAAGGAAAATCCCAAATGGGGTCACGAAGAGTCAGACATGACTGAAAAGTGACTGACCAACTACAAAATTGTATACAGAGTATTGTTATGAACTTTGAAGAGACAGAAGACATTTTCTCTGCACTAATGAATTTTACAACCTAGTATATTCATAGACTGTTAGAGCTTGTAGAGACCTTAAGCACCATCCAACCTCTACCTCTCCCCCCGCTTTTTATTTTATTTTTTTTTTACAGATAAGGAAACTAAGGTCCGGGGGGGTAAAGTGAGAGAGCGGATGGCGCAGTAGATAGAGCACTGGGCTTAGAGTCAGGAGGACCTCAGTTCAAATCTAGCCTCAGATACTTACAGGCTGCGTGACACTAGACGAGTCACTTGAACTTTGTTTCTTCAGCTATCAAACAGAGATAATCGTACTAATATCTACCTTACAAGGCTGCTGTGAGGATTAAATGCAAGAATATCTGCAAAGCACTTAGACAACGCATGGTGGCACATAACAGATGCCTAATGAATGCTTCTCGCTTCTCAAGGCCACATAGCTAATAATGTAGCAAGTCAGGTTTCAAACTCTGGTCTTCTGATTAAGAGTCCAGTTTCTTTCCAACGTTCTCTTTCAGTAGGGAGATGAGACAAACATAGGTAACTATAACACAGAACATTACATAGTAAGCATGTTTGTCTGTTCAGTTTTTCAATTGTCTCCAACTTTTTGTGACCCCTTTTGGGATTTTCTTGGCAAAGATATGGGAGTGGTTTGCCATTTCCTTCTCCAGCTCATTTTACAGATAAGGAAACTGAGGCAAAGAGGATTAAGTGGTCACATAGCTAGTAAGTGTCTGCAGTCAGATTTGAACTCAGGCCTTCCTGATTCCTGGCCTAGTGCTCCTACTGTGCCTCCTAGCTGCCCAGTAAGTATGTCAGAGAGGCTTAAAACAAAGCTGTACACGAGGCTCTGGGGAAAGGTCACTCCTGACTGGGTGGCATAGGAGATAAAGCACCAGCCTTGGAGGCAGGAAGAGCTGAGTTTAAATTCTGCCTCACATTTACTAAGTGTGTGACCCTGGGCAAGTCACTTCAACTTCTTTCATTTAGACTAAAATGTTGTAGAGAAGATGTCAGTCAGCCTTGATGGAGGCATGTCTTCATCTGGGGATTCTCTATACCAATAACGACAGGTCTAGTTCCTATACCTATCCTATCACCCGGCTTCTTTCCCTGTTTCTTACAAACATGACAAGGTTTCTCTCATCCTTCTAAAATCTTTATTTGATGCTGATAATTGATCCTCAATCTATTGTCCTAAATATGTTCTTCCTTTAATATCTAAATGCCTAGAAAAAAATAATCTATACTAATTGCTGACTTAACAGAGTCATAGTAGGCACCAGTGACCAGAGCTTTGTCCCAGGAAATCAGTTTCTAGTGAGACATATTTCCTCTCTGTTATGATTCTCCAAGTAGTTACACTTTGCTATTTCATATAATCAACTCCTTCCTCTGTATGGACCAGGCCAGTATCCTCAGGGTCCTGTCACCATAGATCAGGGTCCTGTCACCACCAATCCTCCTGATGTCCCCACCTACTTGTCACCATCTAGCTTGCCATCTCTCTTTCCCCTTATGCCTCTTCCGAGGTTTGGGGTATTGAGTGCTATCAGCCACCTTATGGAATCCCTCATGGGGACAATCTGAATCCATGGTGGACTATCTTCCTCAATACCTCTTTCCCCCAAACTAAATTTGCCCTGGACACAAGAATTCTTAATTATGAAATCTGGTTCCTAATCTCACCACTTGATTGAAACCATTCACTCCAAGGAAGGCTGCTAACCTTTTGAGACTGCCACTGTTTGTGGGGGAGCAGTGAAGGATCAAAACGAGCGTACTGGAGACCAGTGGAACCAGCTTACGAGAACCAGCTGTAAAATTTTCAGTGTGAGCATTTATACTGCAGAAATCAGCAAGCCCTGCAAACAAATCAGGGCTTGATGTATTATTTTTGTGATGTCTAGGTTTAAGAAAGTGATAGAGAAAATGATAATAAAGCAAATTAGTCTCCAAAGTTTAGAGTACTTTTTTTCCCCTCAGAGAGCTGGATGTTAAATACTTACCAGCACACCACTAGACCAGAATAATTTATACTATTGGGCACCTTGCTCAGTTTTTACTTCACTAAATAAATTAAACTTCCCAACCACCTATACATCTGCCTCAGAATTTTCCTGCCATTTTTCAGATCCTTCTACCAGAAAAGAAAACTACTTGGCCACTCTGTTAGATTAGTGCCACTCTAAAACAATGAAAAGGAAATTCATATTTTGTATTTTTGAAACAGAAGTACTAAGGAAGTTTACTTGCTTATGGCATTGTTTATGTTTACTCCCTGAAGCATTTTCTGTTGGGTAGTGAATCTTTTGGGGGATAACCATTTTAAACCACTGTGTCCAGAATTCAGACTAATTACCATTGCAATTATTTGTAGTCTCAACCTCCTAAATCACTTCTGCTGAGGATGGTTCCATAAATGTTCTTTTAAAAGGAGAAAGGAAATATGCTTAGAGAGACTAAGTTAGGAGATGGGGCAGAGATCTGATATAGATGAAGGGCCAAGTGAACCAAGTAACTCTCCTTGATCTCCAAAGAGATCCCAGAGAGTTCCATATGAATGGGATTTGGGACTCGGGTTGCACTAAATTCCTTAGTTTTCTGCTTTAATCTAGGGAAAATAAATCCACAAATTACTTAGTGATTCCTATAATCTGGGCCTTGTACCTTTCTGATCTTGTTCCCATAATATCTTGTCTTTTTTTCTCTCTTTAGACTGGGCTTGTGATTTTAGCTGGGAGCTCCCTTTGCTAAGGCAGCTCAGTACTTGCTCTGCAATTTGCTGTCTTTGAGAATTGCCTAGGGGCACTGAGAGGTTAATGACTTGTCCAAAGTCACACAATCAGTATGTTGTAGAGGCCACACTTGAAATCAAGACTTCCTGACTTCAAGGCTGGCTCTATCAAGCTTCCTCAATATCTTATCTTAAGGGTTTTCAAAGAGGTACAGAGATTTTTACATTTTCAAGGACTAAGGTTATTTTTCAAATTTCCTTTCAGATTTCCTAATTTTTCTTGCTTATGTTGTAAAGGACCCAGCATGTAGAAATTTATCTTACAATGCAGGAAAGTAGGAAGGGAAGGGGATGAGAGAACAGGGGAGTTGATAGAAGCAGTTTAGGGGAGGTAAAAGTCAGAAGCAAAACACTTTTGAGAATGGACAGAGTAAAAGGAGAGAGAGAGTAGGATAAATGGGGAAAATAGGATGGAGGGAAATAAATAGTTGGTAATTATTACTGTGAAAAAAAATTTTACACTGAGTTTCTCTGATTCATTTCTCAAACATATAGAAAATTGAGTCAAAGTTATAGAAATAAGAGCCATTCCTCAACTGATAAATGGTCAAAGGATATGAACAGGCAGGTTTTAGGCAAAGTGCTCAAAGCTATCTATAGTCATATAAAATACTCTAAATCACTATTGAAGAGAGAAATGCAAATTAAAACAACTCTGAGCTACTACCTTGCACTATCAGATTGCCTGATATGACAGAAAAGAAAATTAAAAATGTTGGAGGGGATGTGGGAAAATTAAAACACGAATGTACTCTTTGTGAGGTTGTATACTGATTCAGCCATTCTAGAGAACAGTTTGGAACTATGCCCAAAGGACTACAAAACCATGCATACCCTTTAACTAAGTAATACTGTTACTAGATCTGTATCCCAAAGGGATAAAAAAACAAAAAGGAAAAGGACCTATCTGTGAAAAATATTTATAGCAGCTCTTTTAGTGGTGGCAAAGAATTGGAAATTGAGGTGATGTCCATCACTTGGGAAATGGCTGAACAAGTTGTCGCATATGATTGTGATGGAACACTATTGTGCCATAAGAAGTGACAAGCAGGATGCCCTCAGAAAAACATGGAAAGACTTACATGAACTGATGCAAAGTGAAATGAGTAGAACCAGAAGAACATTGTACACAATAACAGCAATATTGTATGATGATGTACTATGAAGAACTTAGCTATTCTCAGAAATATAATGATCCAAGACAATTCTGTAGGACTTATGATGAGAAGTACGGTTCATCTCCAGAGAAAGAACTGGTAGACTCTGAATGGAGATCAAAGATATTTTTCCTTTATTTTTCTTGGATTTTTTGTCTGTGTTTTCTTTCACAGAATGACTTACAGGGAAATGTGCTTTGCATGACCACACATGTATAACCTATATCGAATTGCTTGCCTTCTCAGTGGGGGGTGGGGAGGGAAGGGAGGGAGAAAATTGGAACTCACAATTTTAAAAAAAGAATGTTAAAATTGTTATTACATGTAATTGAGAAAAAATAAAATATTAAGTAAAGGACCTAACAATCCAAGTTATTCTAAATGGTCTATTAGGTAGACTAGATGGGTTGAGTTGTGTCAACACTTGCTTGCCTGTCAATTTTTCAATTGCCTTGGAGGTTTTCTCTAGTCAAACAATGATTGTTTTTTGTTTTGTTTTGTTTCAAGTTTAATGCATTGTTGGAGCTGACAATGTACAAAAGTACAAAAAAAAACCACAAAAGAGAGTGAGAGAAATGATTGTTTCTCTCATATTAATAACCAATCATTGAATTAGGACTAAGTTTTCTCCCCACCCCTTTCTATTTCCTCATTCAGAAACAAACCCATCAGCTATTTTGACAGCCTTCCCAACTGGGAAAACTTAGATCTGATCAAGAAGTAAAGAAATTCTAGTTTGAGTGTATTGGTAGATTCCTGCCCATGATGTTTTAGTCAAGTCTTAATGGAAGTGGATTTTTCCTTTTGTCTAGATTGTTCTACACTGGGGTGGTCTGGGAAGAGATAAGTTTCTTTGTCCAAGACTGAGTCATCAGAGTCACATCCCCCAGACCCTGATTAGAATAAGCCCATCACTAATTATATTATTCATTCCTTCATTGTTTGTTAACCAATCAGTTGATTTCCATCCTCAGCAACATCCACCCTTCCAAGGCTTTATAAGAATTGAGTGGGTTCCACAAGGGATCTTTGGTTTAGAAGAGACAACCAAATGACCCTTTTATTAATTATTCACTAGCATAATTAATACAATGATTAATTACCCAGAAACTACGTGTCTCTAACTTTTTTATGTCATAAGGGATATACCAGCATGACAAACAGCAGCACTGAATTTGGGGTAGCTGTTATGCACCAAGTTCATTAAATCTTTGGTTAAGGTTAAACTGGAATCACTTTGGATGAAGACTACACAAACACCCGACCGGTAGTAGCTTATGAAAACAACAATCTTGTGCTTATTCTTTGGGGGAGAATCTTGGATTAGGATGTTAGGATATTAGGATTAGGATGTTAGGAACAACTGAGGGATGTTTTCTACACACTCAAAAACTGGAATGGGCAGATGTGCTGCATGATAAGAGGAGAGGTTGGGCTGAAGTCTCCACATTGTCACCGCATTGTGTAAAGGCGATATGAACAATGGCACCATCAGCTGGGTTTGGTTTCCTTCTGTCATACGCGAGTTAGGGTAATTATTATTATTATTTTAGTGGGAATGGTTCATCAATATGAGGCAATTCTGCTTGTAGAAACTTCTTCCACTGATACAATTATGCAGTTTATCAGTAAATGACAAGCTCACTGAGTTGCCTGGGACAGTGGGAGGTTAAGTCACACACACACACACACACACACACACACACACTGCTTAGGTCATAGGACTTCATTTTTGCTCTTCCTAACTTCAAGATCTGCCCTCTAACCACTGTGCACCACTCTCTCTTGTGTTAGATTTAAGAAGCACATTCTAGGGTCATCAGATCTGAGATTTAGATCAGGAAGGGACCTCAGAGGCCATTTCATCTCTATAGATGAAACCTACTATGTGTTGTCTCTTCCTATTAATTATAATAATAGTAATAATAATGGAGGCAACTAGGTGGCTCAGTGGATTGAATTCTGGGCCTGGAGCCAGAAAGCTCTGAATTCAAATGGAGCCTCAGATACTTACTAGCTATGTGACCCTGGGCAAGTCACTTAACCTTTGTTTGCCTTAATCCACTGGAAAGGAAATGGCAAATCATTCCGGTATCCAAAGCCCCACGGACAATATGTTCCATGGAATCTCAAAGAGTCAGATAGTTGAACAGCAACAACAAAAGTAATCGTAATGATAGCATTTATATCACTGTAAGGTTTGCAAAGTACTTTACAAATAGCATCTCATTTGATCTTCAGAAGAACCCTGGGAAGCAGGGGCTATTATTATCCCCATTTAACAGATGAGGAAACTGAGGTAAAAAGAGCCTAAGTGATTACAGGCAATAAGTGGTCTCACACCTATTAAATGTCTAAGGTAGGAGTGGGGAACCTGTGGCCTTGAAGCCACATGTGGCTTTCTACCGCCTTGGGTAAGGCCTTTTGACAGAACAAATCTTTTTATTAAGGGGATTTGTTCTGTCAAGTTTGGATTCAGTGAAAGGGCTGCACTTGAGGACTTAGAGGGCCACCACATGTGGTCTTGAGTCTACAGGCTAAGTTAAATTCAAACTCAGGTCTTTCTTGTTCCAGGTCTAGCCTTCTCTGTGCCACCTTGAAAATAGAGACTGTCTTATTTCGATGTTTGTTTTCTTGAACACAAAGTTTGTTCATTCACTCATTTATCTAGTCCAGTCCTTTCATTTTGCTGAGGGAAACTGAGGCTCGGAAAGTTAAGTGACTTGGGCAAGGTCACATAAGTAGTTAAGTTTCAGAGATGGGACTTGAATCCAGATCTTGTGATTCCAAAGCCAGTGTTTTTTCCAGTGCATTACAATGAATTGATGTGTTTTTGTCTTCCTACAGTTGGGTAATGGGAGTCTTCTCAATGGGCCAGAGAAACTGTCATTAGTGCCAATCCACTGGGGCTCTAGAATACCTCTGCCTTTTGTGGGGCTGAGATTGCCTAGCACAGAGGGGGCATTTACAAAGAAATGTTTCTTGAAATGAATTGAATTGAGGTGAGAAGTAGAGAAGTATTTTCTAGAAGTAAATTAATAAATCCAAAGATGATATGCACCATGGCTTTAAAGAGGATAGAAGAGATAAACATTTACTTTGAGTCTATTTTAGGGAGCAATTAAAAGCTATCTGATTATCAAGTGATGGCATTCAGGATGCTTGCTATTTCTAAGATGTTATTACAGGCATCTTTCAGTTTGAAGCCACAAGCTAAGGCACCCTGACAGACCTGCAGTGAATCATTGCCCTGCTCTGTTAGAGAAACACTGCTGCTCTGGGAGCTGGGTCATAGTTTTATTGAAAAGACTCTAACTCTTGCCAGTACAGGGCCCATTGTGACATTCACAATAGAAGGGCTATATGCTGGGGGATATGAATGAGGGATGTTATCTACAAGGTGTTGGCTTAATTAAGCACTAGGTAGGTAAAGAAAGCATGAAAAGGGGCAGAAAAGGCATGAAAAGACTTACCCTGTAGTCGCTCGATGTCACATAGAAGATCGGGAGAAAGGCCAGCCAGATGATACAGGTGGTGTACATGGTAAAACCGATGAACTTGGCTTCATTGAAGTTCTCGGGGCACTTTCGCGTTTTGAAGGCGTACACAGTACATAAGATCACCAGGACCACATCATAGGAAAGCGAAATCAGCATACTGGAATCTTTGACATTGCATTTTAAGATCACAGTTTCTCGCTTCTCAGGTAGGGTATACCTTCGTGTGCCTGGGGCCTCCAGGATGAGCCACACAGACACCACTACAATCTGTACCAGGATCAGACTCAGGCAGATGAAGACCTGAGAGCTAGGGCTGATGAATTTCGGCCTCTGAGCACCATTCTTGACCCCATTAAATATCCGGGCGATGCAGTTTGTCTTTGTCAGTAGGGCTGCATAACACACTGCAAAGGAGCTGCCTAAACCCAGGCGTCGGAGAGTACAGATGACTGGTGATGGCTTAGCAATAAAAAAGAATGTCATGCAATAAGAAAGACCCACTCCAAAGAGTAAGATGTAGCACAGCTCCCGGCCTGAGGCTTTGACCAAAGGTGTGTTGTTGTGCTTGATAAATACCGTCACAACCATGCAGGTACACACAAAGCCCAAGCATGCAATAGTGACGGGACCTATGGCCCAAGCATCTTCCCACTTGATGTAGTCTTCTGGAAGGTCAAAACAGCTAGATAGGTCTGGGGTGGGCCATTGCCCAGGCCCACAGTCCACACAGGTGAACTCATCAGCTAAGTACTCATAGGGTTCACAAGGAATGCAGATCCAGCAGCAGACATCCCCTGGTTGCATATTCTTCATTTCATTAGGAGCACAAGGGTCACTGCACTGGGAGGTGGGAATTGCGTTTCGGGACCAGTGGATTGAATTGACATCCAATGATAAAGTTTCAGCCCAGTGACCAACCTTCAGGTAAGAGTATTTGCCACCAGTATCCTGGAAATTGAATACGTTGTATCTACCCATTCCATCTCCAAAAGTGTCAAACTTGACAATGCTATCTACTCCTTTGTTTGGAGTGAATGGAGCTGTGAAATGAAAATTGAAAGAGAAAAGAATATGGTTTAGATGTATCCAGTTTTTTTTTTACTCAACTACTCATTATTAACCTTTCAGAAGACCTAAGATAAGTTAGAATACTAATTCTAAGACTAAAACAAGCATTAGTCTAAGAGATAGGGCCATTCCAACCAAATTACCAAATTTATTCTTTTTATTTAGTATATATATTTTTCCTTGACTCACCTGTATACATAATTTTTTCCTCCTAGTATAATATAAGCTCCTTGAGGGGAGGGGCTGTTCTATTTCGTATTCGTATTCGTATTTGTAGGATGAACATTGTGTCTGGCTTTTAGTCTACACTTAATAAAGTTCTCGTGGAATGAATGGATGCATGCATAAATGAATGAATAGTTTTGAAAGATTTCTGGCTGAAGTTGCTGCTTAGTACTAAGAAGAATTCTTCTCTCATCTCCCCCATTCATTTCTTGCTTTGGAAAGTTATTCTGGTTTTGTGCCTGACTTTGGAGTCAGAAGCCTTTGGTGCAAGTCCTGGCTGTGTCATTCAATAGCTATGGGGTATTGGGCAAGTGAGGTAACCTTACTGAGCCCTTTGCTTGTAGAAAAGGGAAAGCATAGTTACCTCACTTACCTGGCAGGGTTCTTGTGAGGAAGGGACTTCAAAACTTTAAAGAGGTGCATCAATGTGAGTTTGTATTTTGGTGATTGTCATTGTTATTATACTTAAATAATTATTAATTGTAATTATTAATACTTCTGCAGAGGCAGCTTGGCATAGTAGACAGAGAGTAGGCCTCAGCTAGAAAGACCTGGGACAAAGATTTGCCTCTGACACTGTCTGATTGGCTGTGGGCAAGTCACTTAACCTTTCAATGTCTCCAGAAAGCTAATATTATAAATTGCAGAGCTGACCTGCAGGTAGAGGGAATGTCCTCCATCCATGTACCAATGAAAACAAACATGTGTCCTATACCCATTTATTCACCCTTCCTCCCTCCCTCCCTCCCTTCCTCGCTTCCTTCCCTCCTTCTCTCTCTCTTTCTCCTTTCCAACTATATATCTATCATTTAGCTTTCTTTCTATGTATCCATATCTACTATTTGTCTGATTAGTGAGCCCCTGACCAGGATCAGTACTTCCTGAGGGTCCCTGGCCATGCTCTCTGTTCGCTCCCGGCTCCTACCACCGTCTGGACAGTTCCAGCTCCTCACCAGTAACCTTGCCCCACCCATGTGTGGATACCCTCTCCTCACCCAGTCATTTGTGGTTTATGTTCTGTCTTCTATTAGAATGGAAGCTACCATCTGATTCCATTGTTTTTATGTTTAATAAATAATCTCTTTCTCATTCTCTAGATTAAGGTCTCAGCTCCCCTTGATCATACTCTACTGAGTCAATATCTCTTAGCCACCCAGGGTTTCTATAGGGCAGCAATCGATTCAGGGTCCAGCAGGTGCCAGCCTGTGAGAGGAAGACCCCCGAGTGTACTCCAACTTAATTACCAATCTTTTATTTTCTTTCCTTCATGGTGACAGACTTAGCCAAAGCACCTTTGCTGCCCATGGTAAGTTGTGGTGTGTATGTCTGTTTGTGGCCAAACATAAAGATAGAGCCAAAAGTGAATATGTCGTTGTCCAAAATGTCATAGCTGAGAATGCAAATACTGCTACATTTAAGGACCTATCCTGGCTTGTGAGTGTTAGAAGGCCAGCACCTAAGTTAATCTCTTCAATTCCCAGGAGGCAATTGTAAAGTGAATTTAAGTTAGGGGTAAGTTTGCTCCCTGAGTTTGCTTCTGAAGAACTGGAAATCCCTCATGGTTTCCTTGGATGCACTGATTCTGTTGGCTTTCCTTATCTATTAAGAGCTATCCCTAGGTCTTGTGTCTTACTTTAAAATCTGAGAATGAGAACTGTGATTCCCCAGGCGATCAGCTGTGTAGCATTTTAGACTGCCAAAGCTCTAGAGAATTTCTTCCTTTTCCTCAAACTGAAGTTCACCAAGGGAGCATACAAGTATTCCAAATGGAAAAGGCAACTCTAGCCACTGTGACTTCATTTGCAGCGCGGGTGGGGTCAGGAGGGGTGGTGGTGTTTAGGAGGGAGCTGCAGGACAGTTCTAACTACTACGAGGAGGAAAACAGGGCTTACTATTCAGTGATGTGTGTTATTATTTTGCCTAAAGCATCTCTGTCACTTCAGAAATGGAAATCCTTCTCCCAACACCCTGGGGTCACACAGGTATTAAGGATTCATTTAAGTAGCTTCTTCTGAACTCTGGTGAAGACCAGGACTTCTCAGTTTGGCTCGTTGCCTTGTTTTGAAAATAGATTCATTTGAAAAGGTTTTGAAGCAGAGCCACGTGGACAGAAGTGACAAACCCTCCCAGGGACATGGGTAGAAATGAGGCATTTGTGTCTTCAGTATATGGTATTGCCAAAAATTTCAGTACCGATCTAAGAGTGAATAACTTCAGAAATATAAAGGCTACAAACTTACAAAAACATTACTTAAAAAGTTAATTATAAAAATCTAAGTTAGTGATATGTTTCTCTTTAAAATATAATGCAATCATTGTTTTGTGCCATACGTAACTCAGGTTGATTTCCAAACTTTGTAAAAACTTTCCTCAGCTGCTGCTCAGTAATTGAGATCACACTCATAATCTTAGCCTTAAAGTCACTCAAAGAGTGAAGTTTTGATGCACATAAGACCTTCTTGATGTGACCCCAGAAGAAAAAGCCTAACGGACATAGATCAGGTGACTGAGGTGGCCAAGCAAGGGAACCTCCTCGACCAATCCTCTGGTCTGAGAAAATGTTATCCAGAAACTTGTAATGCAATGCAGGATGAGTGAATGCCCCATCTTGTTAAAATTAATGTTTTATTATTCAAAGTTCACAAAGGTAAATAAGGGTAAATTTAAACAAAGTTTCAAATGATGCTTTTTTTGGGTAAATCTGTAGCAGTTATACCCCCGAAGTTATTAAAGCTAAAAAATATACTAAGACTTTTGGGACATTTGTAGTATAGTTTGGGGGATGGGGTGGGATAAGCATTTATAGAGAGCCTTCTATGTGCCAGGAATTATACTAAGTGCTTTATAAATATCTCATTCAATCCTTGTGACAACTCTGTGAGGTAGATGATATTATTATCCCCATTTTTATAGTCGAGTAAACTGAGGCAAAAGAAGGCTGTGACAGGCCCAGCATCATACCATTAGTAAATATCTGAGACTGGACTTGAACTCTTGACTTGAGGCCCTGTGCTCTATCTCCTGTGCGGCTTAGGTGACCCTACACAAGACTTACTGCTTGGGAGGCAGCTTGACTCATTGGTTGGAGTACAGGAATTAGAGCCCACTAGTCCTGGCTTTGAATCCTACTTCTGATAGTTGTAATCTTTGCAATATAGGGGTAACTTACTCCCTTTGCCTCAGTTTCTCCATCTGTAAAAAGGATAATAGTATCTGGGATACCTAGCTCACAGGGTTGTTGTGAGGCTGAAAAAATGGGGATACAAAAATAAATAATATAGTTAATGACAAGGAAGAATTAAACTGAACTTTATTTTTTCCCCATTTCGTTAAAAAAATTCTCTTTTCAGAGTCTGACTACAAGATGGCATTTAGCATTCTTCAGCACAAAGTACAGTGGGAAGAATACTAGACTGAAAGTCAAGAAAGATTGTAGTTCTAATCCTGCCTCTGACAGGTGATTATGGTGACTACGGACAAGGCACATAACCTCTCGGAGACTCAGTTTCCTCATCTGTAATTTTTGGGGTACGTTTCTGGATGGTATCAGTGAAGGGAGCTCTAGCCAAGGATCTTCCTCTCCCAATGAAGACTATCCTATGGCAAGCCATAGAGTACGTCTCCTATTTACTTAGAGAGATGCCCAGGAACATTGAGAAGTCCAGTGATTTTTTGCAGGGCTATATAGCTAATTCATGCCAGAGGCAGAGCTTGAAAACCAATCTTCTTAACTCCAAGGCCAGCTGTGCCACACTGATACCATGCTGCTGCCTTCTCTGGAGAATGGGGATAAAACCATAGCATGTCTCAAAATTTATGATAAAGTTTTAAGCCAATATAATTTTTTTTGGAGGGGGGAAGGCAGGGAAATTGGGGTTAAGTGACTTGTCCAAGGTCACACAGCTAGTAAGTGTGTCAAGTGTCTAAGGCCTAATTTGAACTCAGGTCCTTCTGACTCCAGGGCTGGTGCTCTACTGAGTGCACCATCTAGCTGCCCCTAGCCAATATAATTTTAAACTGCACTAAGACTTTGGGGGCTAGGTAGCTCAGTGGATAGAGTCCTGGGCCTGGAGTCAAGGAGACTCATCTTCCTAAGTTCAAATCTGGCCTCAGACACTTACTAGCTGTGTGACCCTGGGCAAGTCACTTAAACCCATTTGCCTCAGTTTCCCCATCTATAAAATGAGCCGGAGAAGGAAATGGCAAATCACTCCAGTATCTTTGCCAAGCAAACCCCAAATAGGGTAACAGTCTGACATGACTGAAAAAATGACGGAACAACAAGACTTTTGGGACACTTTGTACCACCTATCACATAGGTTTTTAAGGAGTCAAATGAGATAAGGCATGTAAAGTGCTCTGTAACTACCAGCTATTATTGTTGTAGGTCGGTTGCTGCCATGATCACATTTCATTATTCATAAGCACTAATGGATATTTTAGAAGCTACTAACAGCCATTTGGGTTCCCTTTAATATCATTCAGTTATTTCCCAAATTACACTGGATCTATTCTGTAAGGAATCCTTGGAAGAAAATGAGTAGCTTTTGATAGCTGGGTCAGTAGAGGAAACAAGATGGAATAGCGTTTCCTTTAAAAGACCCTGGGGAAGGTTATGGGTTAAAGGGGCCTTTAAGACTGTAGCTACAGGGAATAAAGTCTTTCCCAAATATCGGAGAACAAGCTGATTTGAGGGTGGAACCTGTTTTAAAAAATGAAACCTTGGCTGGCCACAATTAATTTACCTTCTGATTAGGGACAGAATTCACGGAAGCCTTTCTTACTAGCTATTTATCACCTGAGCTTAACAGCTGGGGCTGGGTGACTCTTAGATGTCCCCAGGTGCTCAGTCTCACATATGAAAAATGCTCCATAAGTACAAAAGCTGCAGAAAAAAATAACCCCAGTGTTTGGGTGGAAGGATATTTAAAGAGCTTCACTTCTCAGAGTGTTCATGGTTTTAGAAAGGGACTATCAGACCTTCTTTTGCTTCCCTGAAAAATCAATACTATTAATGGTCCATACATACTCCCCTTATTGCTTTTCTCTAGTTCGTGCTATAGTGGAGATACTCCTGGACTCAAATCTGCTGCTATTAGCTTGGGAGACAGAAGGAGAAAAAAAGATGAAGGGAGTTTCTTTCACTTTCAGTTTAAAGGTGTATATTCTTTTTGGCATAGGGGGTTCAGGCTAACCTTCCTCAGGCTTTATTTCCTCTGGAATTCATTTTCTGCTGGGACTTAATAGGAAAATAACATAGTCTGCTATTAGATTCTGATGAGTTGGAAGCCCCAAGAGAGCACCCTGAATGTTTAGGAGAGGCTGTAGTTAAAGGGATCTAATGCCTTTCCTATAATTGTATTGCATCCCTAAATTCATCTGCTCTCTCCTCCACCTCTACTTCTTCTAATTTGCTGTGTCTCTCATGTTATACCCTGACTCAATAAACTGTTGTTCAGTTGTGTCTGACTCTTCGGGATGCCATAAATCATACTGTCCGTGGGGTTTTCTTTGCAAAGATACTGGAGTGGTTTGTCATTTCCTTCTCCAATGGATTAAGACAAACAGAAGTTACGTGATTTTTCCAGGATCACACAGCTAGTGTTGGAGGCTGGATTTGAACTTGGGTCTTCCTGACTCCAGGCCCAGTAGTCTATCCATTAATCCACCTGGCTGCCCTTTTCAGGAGGCTTTTTTTTTCTGATCCCTATACCTGCTAGTTTTTCCCTCAATTGCCTTGTATTTATATTATCCATGTCAATGCATATGATGTTTCCAATAATAGAACATAAACTCCTTAAGGTCAGGGGCCATTTCACTTCTGTCTTTGTATCCCTGCTGCCTAGAACAGTTTGAAGTACATAGTAGATGCTCAAAATGCTTGTTGTTTGGTTGTTCTCCTATATCAAATTCTATCTCTCTAAATGTAGCTCTGCTCTATGGGAAAGTCTTAATTTTATTAATTTTTTTTTGGCAAGCCACTTAAACAACCCAAATCTTCTGTCCATGTTTCTCTGAAATTAACTATCACATACATAAGTAATTAGACATGGTTATAAATAGTTTTGAATGTATGAGAGCATTTTTAGAAGACTACTTTGCTTCTTGTGATTAATTTTACATGTATTTACAGGACATTATTCACAATAAGTAAGGCTGTTGTCTGTATGTTAAAAAAAGATCCTAGATGATGCAGTTGGACTATATTATAGGATTATGAGAAAATAGATCTAGTGTTGGAAGAGGCCTTAGAGAGATCATCTAGTCAAACTTCCTAATTTTACAGCTGAGAAAATTGAGGCTCAGAACTAAGATTTGAACTCAGTTCCTTTGACTCCAAATCCATTGCTTGTTATAGTGATACTACTAGTAGCACAATGCTAGAATATAGGGAGAGAAGGGAAGGAAAGACTCAAGAAGTCAGACTATTCCCTCCTTCTTCTCTTTCCACAGAGTCCTCAAAGCAATGCTTTATCTGGCTGCTTACCACACTGAAGGGTATCCATCCTTACGCGAAAAGGATATACTCTGAGCCATCTGGGTAACAAATTCCAATGTCTCTATTTTCCAACAGCTGACAATTTTAAGTGAGATGGCATGTTGCTTTAGGAATAGGGCATGGCATTGGAATTAACAAGGATTCTTCTGGTCCGAGCACACAATTTAGATGCACTTTGAATATTTTGCACATGCCATCCTAGCAGTTTTGTCTCCAGCCTAATCTGATTTCCAGAAGAGCTTTGGCTGGCACATTAAGGATACTAATTTCTTAAGTCACCCCTCCTTGCTTCAGTTTCTTGAGAAACGGAAAGAAAACTCCTTGAGAGTGGGAAAGGGAGGCTTTCTTTGTGACACTTGCAAATCTTGACTATTACTCTTCTGAAGATAGATCAATTATGCAAAACTCCTTAAGCTTCGCTAGATGGTGCTACAAAAGCTTCCAACTTCATCTGATAAAAGAAAAAAGACCATGTATTTTTCCTAATTAGTATAGCATAACAGACAGGAAAACTTGAGACAACATCTCAGGTGTAGTGTCTATACAGATTAAGAGAAAGATTCTCATGGGGCAGAGTTTTAAGGACTTATATTTTCCCTTCAATGTCACAAACTAAATTCATCTTGCTCTTAGTGAGATGAACTGTTTTGAATTCAATTTAAACTCTATATTGGGGACTTTTTTTCACTGATGGATATATCTATTTCTCACATTCACAATGCACTTCTAATAAGCCTAAGCAGATAGAGCGTTGTACCAGGAGTCAGGAAGACCTTAGTTTGAATTCCTTTTCAGACACATAATCTAGCTACGTGATCCCAGGCAAGTGACATTACCCCTGAGTCCAAGTTTCCTCAGGCACAGTGTTAGAGTGCTGGCCTGAAGTCAGGAAGACTCATCTTCGTGAGTTCAAATCGGACCTCAGACATGTATTAGCTATGTGATCCTGGGCAAGTCACTTAACCCTGTTTGCCTCAGTTTCCTCATCTGTAAAATGAATTAGAGAAGGAAATGGCAAACTTCTCTAGTATCTCTGCCAAGAAAACCCCAAATGGGGTCACAGAGAATTGGACACGACTGGATGACTGAACAACCATAAGAATGTGGGTATAATAACTGTAGCACTGATCTCACAAGATTATCCTGAGAATTTTCAGAGAATGTATGAAAAACGCTTTATGTAAAAAGTGCTTTGAGTAAATGTCATTTGTTATCAACCTATTATCCACCCAAAGCAACATAGTGAAGAAGGTAAAATTTGTCTTTCTCTCAGTATCTGGCGCCCTCATGTTGACTTCAGAATACCCCCACGTCCTCTTGGATCACCAGACTTGCTCTACCTGAAGATAACCTATATCCTAATAATGTTCACTGCCTCCTGCCTTTTCAGTCTTGTCACACTCTACTGCCCTCAGAGTACTCCAGTGCCACTCAGGTGCTTCAGTGCCATTCCTCACACATGACATCCCATTTCTTGTCTCTATGCCTTTGCGTGGGCTGTCCCCTATGCTTGGAAAGGTCTCCCTCCTCACGTCTCTGTTCTAGCTTCCCTGTCTTAACTTCAAGACTCAGCTCAAATCCTACCTTCTGCAGGCAGCCTTTCCTGGTCTCTTCCTAGTCCCGTTCTCCCCTTCCTCAAGGACCTTCCCTTGGAGATTACCTCCCATGTATTGCTGTTGGTGCACAGTTTACATGATGTCTCCCCCATTAGAATTAGAGATGCTTATGGGAAGAAATTGCTTTCTGACTTTCTTTGTATCTGCTGAGCTTAGGACAGGACATGGAACATTGTAACCACTCCATAAGTGCTTGGTGGCTGATTTGATCTTTCCTTTCCCTTCCCATCATAAAAATGTTGCTATCTTACTTATTCTTTGAGGAAATTCTATATGATACATAAGATAAACAAAAGGTACTCATATTTTGTTTGTTGTTCAGTTGTATCTGACTTTTTGTGACCCCATTTTGGGTTTTCTTGGCAAAGATACTGGAGTGGTTGGCCGTTTCCTTCTCTGATCATTTTCAATTGAAGAAACTGAGGCAAAGTGTCTGAAGGCCAGATTTGAACTAGGAAAATGAGTCTTCCTGACCCCAGGCTGGGCACTCTATCGATCACACCACCTAGCTGCTCATGTTTTAGAGAGTGCTAAATGTCCAAAAACGTCACGGCTGCTCACAGGATACTTAGTATTGTTCTAGACTTTGTGTCAAGAATATCTGGGTTCAAGTCTCAGCTCTGTCCCATACTGGTTGTGTGGCCCTGAGGAAGTCATTGAACATAATTCTCTGAGCAACTCCCTAAGACTACAAGTTAAATTATATATGTAAGATATATCAACTATAAGTTAAATAGCAGGTGTGAATCTGTATTGGTGGAGGGAGTTTTCTCAAGTAGAGATTTCTATACTAATGAAATCATAAGCATGTTTAAAAAAATTGGCCCTGTTTACTACCCATTTGAGCTCTCACTTCATTTTTTTGTATTTCAGCTTACTCATCTGTAAAATGGGAATAATCATATATGCGTATACATATGTATCTATACACACATATATGTAAATATCTATCTGTCTGTCTGTCTGCATACACCTCTTAAGACTGTTGTAGAGAAGGAAGTTTGGTATTAGAGGCCTGATACTTCCTACCTGTGTGACCCTGGAGAAGTTCCAACATCTCTGAACCTTCAGCTCTTCCTATGAGTATATAATCTGTAATATCCCACCAATTAGAGAATCTCAGAGTTGCAAGGGAGCTCAGAGGCCATCTATTCCAACCCATACCTGAAAAAAGGATCCCCTTTGCAGCATGCTTGAGAAGTGATCATCAAACCTTTTGTTAATGACCTCAAGTACAGAAGAACCCAGTTTCTTCTTGAGGCTATCCATTCTACTTTGGGAAACTTTAATTTTTTAGGAAGATTTTCCTTATACCAAGTCTAAAGTTATCTCTCTTCAATTTCTGCTCTTTACCCTCGTGCCTCACTCCCTATTTTGAGGAAGGTCGCAGGCCAGCTATCCTTCATTTTTTGGATTTTACCACCAAGCCTTACTCCATTGTTTTTCAGCTCCCATTTTTTGTGTTGTCTTTCCCTTTTAGAATGTAGCTCCTTGAGGGCAGGAAATGTCTTTTCACTTGAATTTGTACCCTTGTCATTTATTGCAGTGCCTAGCACATGGTAAGCACTTAATAAATGCATGTTGACTTGATGCTGGGGTCAAGCAGGACAAATTTCTTCCATACAACAATCCTTAAACTATTTCAAGGCAGTTATCACTTTCCCTCTAAGTCTTCTCTTCTTCAAACATCCCCATATCTTTCAGACAATGAACTTGAGGCCCTTAACCATCCTTCTCTGGACCCTCAAGTTTATCAACGTCCTTCCTAAAATATAGTATCCAGAACTGTGAACGCAATACTCTAGCTGCATCTGACCATAGCAGAGTACAGTGATGCCTCAGACCTCTTGTGTACTTGAAAACTATTACCTCTTCTAATGCTGCCTAGGATTGGCTTAGCTTTCTGAGCTTCCATATCACATCTTTAACTCGTGTTGAGCTTGTAGTTCAATGAAATCCCTAGCTTTTCATATTAACAACTTTTTAGTTATTCCTCTCCATCTTCAACTTGTGAACTTGAGTTTTGAACTGAAATGTTAAGATTTTACATTTCATTATATATCATCTTATCTGTCAAAAATCTTTTTGAATCTTTTCTGTCATCCAATGTATGAGCTCTGTGTCTCTGTAAATCTGATAAGCATGCCATCTATGCCTTTATCCAAGTCACTGACAAAAATGGTAAATGGCCTAGGGCCAAGCACAGATGCCCAGAACCAGCCAAGGGATCCTTCCTGCCGAGATGATATTGAGCCATTAATGGCTACTCTTTGAGTGTGGCTATGCCACCGTTCTGAGTCTACCTAGCTATCTAGTCCATATTTCTCCATTTTTACCCACAAACAACATGAGACATTGTCAAACCACTTTTCAAAAATTTAGGTAAACGACATATTATATAGCCGTGTGACCTTAGACTAGATTTATTTAAATTTTATCATATCTTCATCCTACAATAAACTTGAATCTACTTCAGAAAGGTAATTTATAATAATAACACAACTCTAGACAGTTTTAAAAAAGAATCATTTTGTTTTCCCCTCAAATTACAACCCCAAAAGGTGCACATTTTAGGCAGTAGCATACCATGGAGAAAGGGAAGTTTGGGGAGAATGATCAGAAGTACCTTGGTATGCTCTTCAGTAACAATATCCAGGTGGCTTTGCATAAGCCCTTGATTAAAATGTGTGGGCACCTCTCATGAGGTCAAGTTTTCAATGACAAGAATTCCTTTGAAAGATCAAAATAAAGGAAAAATAAAATCTTAAGTACAGGAATGTCTGTGAAAAGGCCTTTGTGGGAAATTGTTTCATTACAAGAACACAGAATTTTAAAATATTGAGTCCCTTTCTTGCTCATTTTGTCCCTACTTTGAAGCATAGACACTTATCTAAAGGAGGATCAATTACACATTCTTGGTTCTCAGAATGCCACTAGGTGCTTGCACTAACAAAAGAGATTAAATTGGGATTGAATTGCAAATAGCTCATAGATCTTTGTGTCCTGCCATCCCCTTTTTAAGTTGCATTGGGGAAAGTTCAAGGTAAGCTTTATGAGATTTTTCCTTCAAGATAATTTTTAGAATTTGTGTGACACCTTTTGACAACCTGCAGTCTCTTTCTGAACTCTACCTGGTGGGCCCACTGATAACTTCAGTATTAAGAAATATATATGCCATTGATTGTTTATAGTATTGGCTTGCTTCCAAAGCCAGGCTTATGGCTTTGCAGGTGTTCCCAGTGTCCACACTCACTAATCTTCCCCCTCTACTGCCCATCCTTTCCAAGTGCCCCAACCCACTTTTTCCAAATGCACTCCTTGCTTTTCCCCACTGTCACTCATGCTTATTGTTGGCCTTTTCCTCTCTTTGGAAATAGCAGTCAGCCCAGTTGGGTGTCCTTATTGTCAATCACTTCCCAGTGAAGAAGAAAAATCCTGTCTTTAGATACAATAAGTGACATATAACATTCTTTATAGATTGGAACCCATGGAGAGAATAATTACTCAGTGGTGAGAGTTAACTGTGACTGACTATGGGAATTTGCACAAATATGTGTAGCTACTCTTGGATTATCTCCAGGATGAATATTAGCAGCCAGAGAGGCTGTTCGGCTTGATAACTCTCATCAAAAGGTGTCGGTTCTTTACAGGGAAGGGAATTGTGGGTGCTGCAGTCAGAGGGAAAGCTGGCATAGCATAGCAAAATGTGCAGAATAATGAATTCAAATCCCCCCTCCCATGCTCATTATCTGTGTGAACTTGGTCCAGACATTACACTTCCTTGGGCTTCAATTTCTCCTTTTATAAAATGAAGAGGACAGACTTAGATGACCTTTGTTTATGTGCATGTGTGTTTTAAATGGACTTTCGTTAAATTGTAGAGAAGAAGTAAAAAGGGAAAAAGTATCACCAAAGAAAAGCTAAATAGAACCCCATGTTCATGATTTTTAAAAAGAATCCTCAAACTCCCATTCTCATTGTCTGCTCTATCTGCTGTGTTAAAACCCTAAATATTACTGAAATGTGCTACTTTGAGTGACGGTTGGAAAGTGAAACTCCATTGGAACAGAAAGTGAAGCTGGCTGAAAAAAAATCCCATTCAGTGGAGAAATAATAACTCAACAGCCCAAACTATAAAAGCACATTTGGAAGAAGAAGGAAAAAAAAGCAGTAGCAAGATTTATCATTGTAGGAGCTTAATCACGGTGAGAGAGGAAGAATTTTTAAAACAGGATTTTTCCACTTTCAGCAAACAATGTCCCTCCTTCTCTTATAAAAAAGAGGGGCAGAGTGGCAATTTCATTCAATTTCTGAGCTTGAACTTTCTGAAGATAAGCAGCCTGGCTTAGAATTGAATAAACTGCCATTTCAATAGGTGAGGCCAAATTAATTTCCATTCTGTATTTCCTTGCTGTGGAGATGTATGGAATGGATAGTTTTCTTTTAGCTTTTTCTGAAGTATCATGTCAAGTGAACACAAGGGAATATAAATTACTCCTCCTAAACCATACCATTCTATTGTTAACATGTCACCTACTTTCTAAAGTAATGTACCATAGCAGGATTCTTTGTCCTTACAGGCAAGGGCTAATTTACAGAACTTTCTAATTGGAAGTGACCTTGAGAGATCATGGCATCCATTCCCCTTCCCTTTATTTATTCTTTCTTTGTGTATATACACACATATATGTATAGATAAATGCACGTTAGCCCCTCCAATAAGACATTAAGCTCCTTGAGGGATTGTTTGATTTTTTAATGTGTATCACCACCATCTAGCATAGTACTTGGCACATAGTAGGAATGAAATAAATGTTTGCTGATTGAGCCACAAAAACCATATCCCTGCCCAAATTCTTGTCACAACAAAAACCAGAGTTAAAATAACCTGAATGGAGTATAGTGTCTTTATTTTCTTCTCTTAAATTACACTTGCTGTAATTGACATTTTGCATCCCCTTTGGTATAAATGTTATGGATATCACAGATCAAATTATTTTGTTGTAGAAAATATTTATGAAAATTAATTGATTCTGGGATCGTTCCAACTCAGATGAGTCAGACACCCTAATACCATGTTTGAATCAAGAACAACTGTGAGAAAGACTTCAATGTGCTCACAATTTTATACCACAGAGTAGTTTTTTAGGCAAAACTGCTTTCTTGCAAAACTTACTAGCTACCTACATGTGCATGAGTCCTCTCTTCCATTTACTTCCCCCTTATATTTTTACCCTGAGAGACATCACGACGAAGTGGACAGAAGGATGACTTAGGAATGAGGATTCCTGGGTGAAAGTTTTGCCTCTGACACACAATGAGTTCTATGCCTATACATGTCATATGTCCTTAACGTTTCAGGCTACCAGCCAACTCATCAAGACAAGTATTCTTAATGTGTGTGTGTGTGTGTGTGTGTGTGTGTGTGTGTGTGTTAGGTCTTTGGCATTCTGAGGAAGCCTATGGACCCATTCTCAGAATAATGTTTTTAACAGTCACAATTGAAGGAAATGTTGAATTTCAGTTAGAGGTTAGTATAAGCAATGGTGTATTTTTTTCTGATCCAAGGTCACTAACATCTTGAAATCTATTACTTGAACCCTTCCATGGACCCCAGTTTAAGAACTCCTTCCCTAAGATGTTAAGTTAAAAATATGAGTTGCTGACCTGTCACGATGAAGGAAGATTTTACATTGGAAGTTTTCTACATGGATAAAATTTCAAGACCAAACCAAAATTTTTTTCACCCTAAAAATCATGGGAGAGTGAGAGAATTGTGAAGACAGCTTTGTTTCTGTGTCTAATCACTTTAGCCTTAGAATTTTAAAAAGGCTTTGAGAAACTGACCATAAATGTGTCAATCTGCATGTATGTCATCATCAGAATTAGTTCTACACCAAAGTATTAAATTGGCAAAGTTTATCTTCAGCACTCCCAGCCTACTCTTTTTGTTCTTTCTTCCCTTCAAACAGACAGTTAATAAAAAATATATAAGGACCTACTGTGTGCCAGGTACTCTGCTGTGCTAAGCACTATGGAAATGAAGACAGGCAAGGGACAGTCACTGATCTCAGGGATCCCACAGTTTAATGGTGGAAGCAACATAAAGAAAACTATCTGCAAACCCATATATATCTCTATATATGTATAGGCATATATACATATATGAAGAGAGAGTGGAACAGAGAGGGAGGGAGGGAGGGAGAGGGAGAGGGAGAGGGAGAGGGGGAAAGGGAGAGGGAGAGGGAGAGGGAGAGGGGGAAAGGGAGAGGGAGAGGGAGAGAGAAAGAATGAATATGAATAAACTGGAGATAATAGAGGTAAGGTGCTAGCATTGAGGGATCAGCAAAACCTTCTTGTAGAAGATGAGATTTTAGCTTGAGCCAGGGAAACCAAAAGGTAGAGATGAGGAAAGCAATTTATACAATAATAACACTGAAAAAACAAATAACTTTGAAAGCCATAAGAAATATGATCAATACAATGATGATTCAAGGGCCAATGATGAAACATGCTCTCCATTACAGACAGGTTATGGATTTAGGGCACAGAATGAGACACATCTATTTTTGTGTACAACTGTTGAGGGAATTTGTTTTGCTTGACCACACATATTCGTTAAAAGACTTCTCCCCCCCCCCCACCATGGGATGGGAGTACAAGAGAAAATAAATAAATTTCTGCTCAAAGTTTTCTTAATAGAGGTGGTGGTGGTGGTGGTGGTAGTGGAGGTGCTAGATGTGAAGTGCTGCATGCATTTTCACATAAGGTCATTATATTCTTAGTTTTATTTAAATGTTTTATATCTTCCTGTCCCCCTCCATCAAGGCACTCAGTAACTATGTTATGTTCTAAATTCATTAGCCATAAGATCAAAGGATTATAGATTTAGAGTTGGGAGAAACCTCAGAGACCTCCAACCTTCTCATTTTACAAAAAAGAAAAACTGAGGTACAGGGAAGTTGAGACTTGCCCACGTTCACTCACACTCACACACACACACACACACACACACACACACACACACACACACACAATAAGAAACAGAAGCAAGATAAGAATCTGGATCTTCAGAAGCCAGAGTATTGGCTTTTTCCAATTTCTCATAGGACTTCTTAATAGGTTGCTTTTCCCAGAAGTCTGCATTTTAAAAAAGGACATTGGGAAAGGTCCACAATTATGAAAGGCATGATCAAGGATGAGCCCATTGCCTGGATGCATCTGCATATGAAAAGGAAGGAGTATGGCTGGGTAGGTAGAAGAGGTGACTTTACTTTCTAGCTAGTCAAACTGTGGTCACTGGGCAGGTACCAGATTAAAATGTAATTGGGAAGTATTTAATAAAATGAAGAAAAGTAGAGTAAAACATAGATAATGTTGATTTGTGATTTTCTAAGTTAGTATGTGGCACACAGTGATTCCTATGTATGATTTAGTGGTACCTAGTTTCTGTCTGACTTTGACACCACTACTGTAGATTGTTTTGTCTCTGCCTTTTTCCTATTAATTTATCTATGTGAAAGAAATGAAATGCTTTCTGTTTGGAAAACTGGGGAATATTCGACCCTAAAACTGTTTGGCAGTTAGAGTCAAGTGACCCTTACATGCTGTACAATATTTCCTCAGAGATTAAATTAGAAAGCCTTGGGAATGCTCACCATATATTATAATTACATCTCTCACCAGACTCTCCTACCTCTCAAGCACAATTAACCACTGTTTGTTATTGTTGTCATTTGGTTGTGTCTGACTCAATGACTCTGTGGACCACAGCATGCCAGTATTGTCCATCAGCTTTCCTTGACAAAGACAGTGGTGTGGTTTGCCATTTTCTTCTCCAATGGATTAACATGAACAGAGGTTAAGTGACTTGCCCAGAGTCTCATAGCCAGTAAGCATCTGAGGCCAGATCTGAACTCAGGTTGTCCTGACTCCAGGCCTAGTGCTCTACCCACTGAGCCATGAGCTGCCTCTAACCAGTAAGTTTAGTTCAAGTTAAAGACAGCTTGAACTTGAAGACATTAGCTATTTAGCTATAAGTGTCTCTTGGCCCTGGTGATTGAAAATCTTTCGTTGGGGAGATGAAATGTCCAGTAGCCAAGACTTTGGGGGAACAAGGTTGTTCATTCCATAAGGGAAAAAGCTAAGAACGTCTTTTCATAGGTATTTTTTTTTGTTTGTTTTCTGACATTTGGCTGGAGCTCTTTTATGAAGGAGCTATGAGAAGCATCTGGCTCTGAATGAAAAGAAAATGATGGAGCTGTACTAAGACTGCAGTTGAAACCAGAAGGTGGAAGTAGAGCACTGTCTGGTGGCCTCGAGTCTAGCAGAGACTGTGCATCTAGCCTAGTCTGGTGAAGCATCTGGCAGAGACTTCCTACATGGTTAATAGAGCAGCATATGGTAGAGACGAGCCTAGAGAAGGCCTGGCGGGAACAGTGACATAACAGCACAAAAGAGATCAGTAGCCCTCATCATGAGAGGTGTAAGTTTCCTCTTGGCTCTCAAGCCCTGGGCATACCTCCTCTAGGGAGATGCCCCTCCACATGTGTGATTACTTGTCAATATGTTCCCTGTGTGAATGTGTCTCACTGATTGATTCCCTATCTGTGTCTGTTCTACCCAATAAGGGTGTATGTATTTGTGGGAGAGTCTGTGCAGTGGATGGAGTGCTGTGTCTAGAGTCAGGAAGATTCATCTTTGTTAGTTCAAATCTGGCCTCAGACACTTACTAGCTGTGTGACCTTGGGCAAGTCACTTAACCCTGTTTACCTCAGTTTCTGCATCTGTAAAATGAGCTGGAGAAGGATATGGCAAAGCGCTCTAGGATCTCTACCAAGAAAACCACAAATGGGGGTCATGGAGAGTTGGACATGGCTGAAAACGACTGAACAACAACTGTCTCAGGTTTATGAAGGAAATGTCTCATTACTCCTTAAAATTTACTACATATCACATGATTTTATTGAATACCTTTTCATTGAACTGATAGCTCAAAGGTAAATACTTAGGTGGCACAGTGGATAAAGTGCCAGGCCTGGAGTTGGGATGACCTGAGTTCAAATCTGGCCTCAGGTACTAGCTGTGTGACCCTGGGCAAGTCACTTAACCCTGTTAGCCTCAGTTTCTACATCTGTAAAATGAGCTAGAGAAGGAAATGGCAAATTGCTCCAGTATCTTTGCCAAGAAAAGACTGAAACTGAACAACAACAAAAATAGTAAGGTAAGGACTCGTAAGCTGTGGTTTTGAGTGGATATAGATTCACAGCCTATCTTCAAGCTGGCATAGGATTAGCTGGGTGATTTGCCCTCTGAATTGGCAGGATACTCTCAGGCAATACACATGAATCACTGCTAGTAGAAATTTAGATATTACGATTGTTGAGAGACATATTGTTGATGGGGGAGGTTTGGGGAGGGGTGATCTCTCCAGTGATCCTACAATCATAATAAATAGAGTGACCATAAAGTAAGCGTAAATGCAAAGCTTTGTTTGGTCAACATCCCATCAAGAGAGAGATACAAGTAAGAAGTAATGAGAGATTGAAAAGATTTAGGATTTCCATTTCTTTGGCAGCTAGGTTTTATAGTAGATGGAGCGCTGACCCTGGAGTCAAGAAGTTCAAATTCGGTCTCTTCGGCCACTTCCTAGCTGTGTGACCTTGGGCAAGTCACTTAACCTCTGTTTGCCTCAGTTTCCTCAGCTGTAAAATGAGGATGATAATAATAGCACCTTCAAGGATTATTGTAAATGTCAAATAAGATAATATTTGTAAAACACTTAGCACAATGTCTGACACGTAGTAGGTATTATCTAAATGCTAGCCATTACTGTTGTTATGTGTGGTTTGTAGTATAAGTATTGGAAGCAACTTGGTGCAGTGGAAAGAACCTTGGATTTGGACTTAGAGGCCCTGGGTTCAAATCTCGGTTCTGTTACTCACCTGTGGGAACTTGTACAAGATACAAGCTCTGTGAGCCTTAGTCTCATGATCTCTGAGGTGGGAGTTAGACTAGGGGGTTACACTAGATGGCCTCTAAATTCCCTTCACCATCTGAATCTATGAACCTTTGACCTAGAGAGATAGACCAAGCACCATCTTCAATCTCAGCTTATTGTACCACTAAAAGTTAGCATGGCAGGAGGAGTCTCATTTCCTGAATGAACCTTAGGATAGTTCAAAGGAGGTGGGAAAAAGGTGAGTATGAAGGCATAAGAAAGAAATTGGGTCAGGGTGCTGAGTGCTGTCAATAATAATAGTTAATATTTATATATGAGTTAAAGGTTTGAAAAGAACTTTATATTTCATTTGAACCTTAAATTACAATACAATTATTCTTACCCACATTGGGGCTGTCAAGTCTAGGCTTCTGATTTCATTGGTATATAGAACTCCCAGTGTGGAAATTACCTCCATTGATATAGATTGACATCTGTATCTGTATCTGGATCATCATCTGCATCTGTGTAAGGGCAAGCAAAGTGGGACTTTTTGTTGTCTTTTGTTTTGGAGTGCTTCTCAGCACTGGGCAATCGATGCCTTTGATTGAGTCTTGCCTTTGTTTGTAGGAAGACCCATACCCTTTTGCTAGTTAGGTCATGAGAGGTGTGAAAACCTCAAGAGGTATGAAACCATCAAGAGGTGTGAAACCCTTGAGAGGCGTGAAGTGATCTGACCCTGAAGAAGTGTATGTACACTCTGAGGTCAGCATTTTGTTTGGGGCTCACTCATTGGAAGAGTGTTGGTGTAGAAACTCTGGGTAGCCATTAAGGAGCTGCCCCCACCCCAGCTTTGGAAACCCAGATGTTGGTGCTTCTTTCTCTGGTGACTATGTGTATAGCTTTGGTCGGACAGCTAGAAGCCTGTCTGTTGGTTTATGTTATTTGCTCTGTTAATATTTTCTCTGTTTGTAACTTCTGTTTGTATTTGCTCTGAAGTTCAGAGTGCTGACTTTTTTCCCTGAACTAAGTGAATGATATATGTATATTTAATGAAAGTGAGATTGTAAACCCCTTGAAGTTGCTTTCCTTAGAAAAGCAGATCAAAGAACCTGTGTTAGCAGCCCTCCTGTGTGCTGGTGTTATGGATCTTACACAGACACAATAGTGGCAAGTAGCAACATTGTTGTTACAATATGTATTTGTAACATGTAGAAATTTATAGTTCTGGAGCCAATATAATAAAAAATGACAATTTAACCTAGCTAATATATTTATTCAATTCCATTCCAATTAAATTACTAAAAAAGTTATCTTACTGTGTTAGAAAAAAATAAAAGCAAAGTTCATTTAGAAGAATAAAAGGTCAGGAATTTCAAAGAAACCAGGGAAAAAAGATTAAGCAGATTAAGCAGTATCTGACTATAAACTTTATTATAAGGTGAGAGCAGTGTTGAAGTGTAAAATGGAAATTTCAATGATTTTAAATTAAAAAGTTCTTGTATAAATAAAACCAATGTAGCTAAGAATAGAAGGAATGCAGAAAACTGGGGGAAAACTCTCATAGACAATCTGTTAGAAAGGATGTGATTGGTTAGGAATATTGCTGTGGTGTAGGAAATGATGACATAGTTGATTTAGAAAAACATGGAAAGGCTTGGACCTGCGAGGGAAGATACTATATACTTTCAGAGGAAGAAGATGACAAGTGGAAATATGCATAGTACAGTCATATGTATGTGTATGAGTATAGATGTGTATGTATGTGTATGTTTATAGATATCTATGTGTACGTACGCATATGTATACATATATGTATGTATATATATACATCTGCATTTAATTGTAGTCTTCTTTAGGATGGGGCAGGGGGGAGGGGGCAAGGGAAGAAGGGGAAAAATAAAGTAAAAGTGCACAGCAGGGAACAGAAGAAAACTAATAAGGAAGAAAAATTCTTTTCTTGTTTTGTATTTAAGTTTAAAATGAATAAAAAAAAATTTACAAAAAAAGAAAAAAAATTCTACTTCTAGAGATTTGGCTGGGGTACTAGAAAGTTAAAGGCCTTATTTAAGACCCTATAATCAATATGTGACAGAGGGACGACTTGGATCCATTTCTTTCAACTTCTAAGACCAACTGACTATAGACAATATTGTTTTTGTTCCTCGTCCCCATATTATAAAGGCAGAATAAGCAGTCATAACACAGTTTGGAGGAAGGAATTATTTTGGGAAATCCTGACATAGTAAATCTTATCTCAAAAGACTGTCAGTGTCCTAATCTATCTTAAAGCAATACTATGCAATTGGTTGGCTTTGTTTAAGCCTTAGAGAACCATTATATGTTACAATTGCCAAGTTTTTAATTTAAAAAATAGCAGACTCTTTTCTTTAATATCTGTCATCTACACATGTGATGGGCATGTCATCTAGTCCTTTATACAAGTCATTGATAAAAACAGCCCAAATCCCTGGGCTACTCCTCTGGAGTATTCCTGCCATGTTGACATTAAGCCATTAGCAATTATTCTGAGTTCAGTCATCCAACAAGTTCTGAATCTAACTGCATCATCATTGTCTAGTCATAGCTTTAGTATAAAAATATAAAAAAAATTCCTCAGGTTGTTGACTGTATTTATTATAAAACTATGCTACCTATACATTTGTGACTGAAGGAATTTATTTGCAATGCAAAATCCACATCTATTATTCAGTTAGATAATCTATCTCAGTGCATATGAATTAGCCTGATTGTAAGGATGATTGGCTTATTGGATTTTGTCCTTTTTCCATTTCTGACATGTACACATGTGCAAATTACTCACAAAGCTCACAAGTATGATAATTATAAACAAACACTTGCCTCACTTCTAGGCTTGCTCTGGTTCATGAAAACCATAGGTCAGAAAGAGGAGGTAGTCGACAGATCTTAGACCTAGTGCTACCCTTTTGGTCCTTTTTAAGGGGGCATGGGGATGGAGTTGTGATACTGTAGAAATCTTTTCAGGATAAAAGAAAATAAAGGATATCAATGTGGGGGGGCATTCTCTCTGGGCAAATGTTACTTAACCTCTCTAAGCCTGGAATTAGGAGGCAGCATGGTTGTGTCTGTGTATATCTATGTATGTGCGTGTGTATGTATGTGTACATGTGCCTATATATTTTTTCCCTCTAGATTTCCTCTCATATATAAACTCTAGAGGAGGCAGAGCTGCTCAGTTCTTAATATGATATTTTCTCTGCGAAAAGAATTGTCCTTTCATTAGAGATGACTGAACAAAAATGGCTAACTGGCAGTTGATACTAGAGAAATGGAGACATGGAGAGAGCAACTAGTTGTCTTTCATAAATTCAAATCTCCTGGCTCAGGTGAACTACATATTTAGGGACTGAAAAAAATGGCAGATTAATTACTGAGCCACTGTCAGTGACATTTGAAAGATCTGGGAAATGGGAGAGGTTCCACAATATGAAAGAACAACAAATGACCTGATTTTCAAAAAAAGTAAGAAAACAGAGTTTGCCAAATGATAGCCTAATGAGTTTGACTCTGGTTTTCAGGAAAACTCTAAAACGGATTATTAAAGGGATGATTGATGAGCATCTAGAAAGAGAATCAGTGATTGCAAAGAGCCATTGTGACTCTATCAAAAACAGGTCAGGCCAGACTGACCTCATTTCTCATTTTGACAAGAACACTAAACTGTTAGCTTATAGCATGCCAGAGAAATAGTTAACTTCAATTTTTGTAAAGAACTTGAGAGAGCATCTCATGCTATTGTTGTGAAGAGAATGGAGAGATATTACTAGACTAGATGATATAGTTAGACAAATTCAGAACTTGTCAGATCACTGGACTCGATAATTATTAATGGTTCAATGTCAACATGGCAGGAGGACTCCAGAGGAGTAGCCCAGAGATCTGGGTTATCATTTTTATCCCATTTGCCACATATGCAGATAACATAAAGCTGAGAAGGGGTAGGCAAAACATTAGATGATAGGACTGAATCATATCTTGCCAACCTAGAATATTGGGTTGAATCTAATACAATGAAATTCAGTAGTAATTAACATAAGTTTTAAACTCCGGTTCAAAAAAATTGACCTAACAAGTACAAGATGCAGAAGAGACAGACAAGTTTATCTGAAAAAGGTTTGGGGGATTAAGTGGTCAGCAAGCTCAATGAGTCGACAATATGATGTGGTAGCCAAGAATAATTAATGTGACCTTGGCCTAAATTAAGAGAGTCATGTTTACTGGGAATAATTATAGTCCCACCATACTATGTCCTCATCAGACCTCATCTGGAATATTCTGTTCTGATTATTCTGATAAAAAATTGACATACTTTAAGATTTGCAAATCATTTTTGTGTATTCAAGATATTTTATACACATTAAACCATTTGATCCACATTATAGAATCTTGTGAAATACTACCATTATATTCATTTTTTGGACAAGGAAACAAGGCTTAGAGGAGGTTACGCTACTTACCTATTAAGTAGCAGAAAGTATTTGGACATAGGTCTCTCCTGACTCTAAGCCATGCATACTTTCCACTACTCTATTTTGCTTCAACATAACAGATAATGTAATTAACAAATTATTAAGTATCATAGTAAAAATAATGGTGTATAATATATTTTGCGTATAACGAATTTTTATAGTGAAAAGTCCTAGGGTCTGAAATCTAAAAGGAGACTGTAAGCTACATTCAGAATGAGGACTTCCATTAGGTATTAACAAATACTGATGAATTGATTTCAAAGGCTTGATTTCAGGCATTTCTATCTCTTGTTCTAGTACAAAGATAATCTTAGTGATGCTACTAATACCACTTTAATGATCATAATTTACCATGTTGGTTTCCTGACAGGCAATCCTTTTTTTTTTTGCCAGAAAAAACAGAAGCAAAGAGTTGAACAGCCTTCTCTCCATTGTAGGTTATTCACCCCTTTGATCCTCACCTTTTCCCCAATACAGTAACAATAACCCCTTTTGTTAACCTTACCATTTCTAATGAGATAATGTAAAGTGCTTTGCAAAATTTAGAGCACTTTGTAAATGTGAGCTGTGGATTTGTGTAAACACATGTAACATAAATTTTATTGCTGCTTCTTTCTTTTTTCCTGCAAATGACTGGGCATATCTATTGCTTAAAATTATTATAAGGCTACTCTCTATAGGAGCTAGCTATTATATATAGTACGTACGTAGGCATTTCCCTCCATTTTCGATTTAAAATCTTGATTTTTTTTTGCAAGTCTCTAGGCCAATACATTTTCTCAGCCCTTGTTCAGCGTACCCCGTTTCTGGCTAAGTGACTGTCATTCCTATAAGTAAAAGCAATGACTTAGAAATCCAAATGTGGTTCTCAGGTATCATTTTCTTAACCAGCTGTTTAGTTTCCCAATCTATCCTTCTTTCTCAAAACTCTTGTTTTTAGTTGGGAGCAGTGAACAAAACTGCCATCTGCACCTTAAAAATTTTATTTCTTGGTCAAGATTTAACAATGCCTGTAATATTTAATGTTCCCTTGGCAGTACCATTTATCCCTATGTGAATCGATGAATGAATGACTGGATGAAAACCATTTAGCAAACAATTCCTGAGTGTCAAACACCATGTTGAATCATGAGGATAGTGGTATTTAAGTTTGACAGATCTTGGATAACCTTTGGACAAGTCCTAGATACATGCTCTGGGGAAAAAAAAAATAGAGCCTCCTATTGTTTATGTCAATTTTATTTTATTTTTAAAAATTTTTCTTTAAAAATTGGCTCTATTCATCTTTTGCAAGTTGAGAGGTCAGGAGTGATTCACAGGCCTAATCCCACTGCTAATCTGTTTATTATCTGGCCTGGTTTGATCCTCCTTAGGCAACCTAGTCCCACCCAGGGACTTACCATATTGATGTCAAACTCAATGTGGATATTCTATTATTATAGGCCATTGCCACTCAGAATTCCCAAGCTCGAGACATCAGCCAGCTTCACCCTCTTAGGCTAGTGGAGATAAGAAGTGAGCGTCACAACAACCAGCCAAGTCAGATTTTGCCTCAATATTCCTCATAACAAAATTATCTGTCACTAGTACATAATCTTTTTTCCTTTGTCCTTTATCTCGTAATGCCTTTCATCATTCTTTGGAGTAAAAGCTGGCAGCTCCTCCCCAGAAGGGATGGGTCCCTCTTATCTCAGGTCCCTACATGCAAACTAAGTAACTGTTAACAGAACTGGATAAATCAGGTAAGTTGTAGGGTTTGGGCAGTAGGGATATTTTGAGGGACAGAGAGAACCCTTCCTTATCTCAGGACTTACAGAAAACTCAAGCATCTGGCTTGATGAGGAAATAGACTTCTTTCTTCACCTTTCAAATTTGGTTTTTTATGAAGCATACCATAATGAAAGCATAGGACAGAGTGACAGACAGCAAGGCCTTTACTTTAGACTTCTTTGTCATTTCTTTGCTAGGAACATTTGAAATGAGGTAGAGATGTCTAGGAGAGTGAGCGGTAGGGGCAGTGAGTGCAATGCCAGCCAGTATGGGTTGAGACATTTTAAGTTGTCAGCCAAATAGCCTTTAGAATTGCACCACAGAAATTCTATTTGCAGGGCAAGGCTATTCACTGGCTAATAATTGCACAGAATTGCTTGTGGGCCTCCACTTCCATGCCTCCCAGACAGCATGGTATTTCTCTTTTAAACTCAGCCACCCCAATTCTGATTGCTGCCCACCACTGTGGTCAATTGTGTGCTGTCATTTCCATATGCTGTCTTTCCTCAGATAGTGCTTCCAAATGATCCTTGAAATACTCCTTTTGTCTGCTTTAGTGTGTGGTCCCATTATTCTCCTTCAATTCTCTATATAGGAACTACTTTGGAGCACAGACAATAACAGATGGGAGGTAAAAAGTAGGATGGAAGTGAATTTTTTCCTTTCAAGGCTCTTTATGATAACATATGATTTGAAAATGGTCTTTGCAAAAACTTTGTTGTAGGAATAAAGGGTGTGTGTGTGTGGGGGTAAAAATTCATGTTTTTTCCCCCTTTAATTTACTGCTTTAAAAACTGACATGCAAATAATGCCAGCTGTTTCTTTTTTCCATTCTATGATTTCAGCAAATGACTTCTAGCATATCTGGCTGTGATAATTGCAGTATAAAGTGAAGTACTCTTTGGAGTGGAGTGGTTAGAACAGCTCCATCAGCCTCTGCAGGGTTCTGGGGATTAGTCTTACAACAAGGAAGCCTGAGCAGATGCTCAAGGGTCATTGTGTGAGGTCTAGGAAAGATTGAAAGACAGTATCTACCACCTCTCCCACAATGGAGCCAGCGATTAGTAAGACTCAAAAGGCAAATGGAAACTTGCATTCAGCTGGGAGCATTCAAACGTGACTGCTTTGAGTCAGTTTTCTCTCAAATACCTAGCGGTAGAGACATTTGATGTTTGTAACAGCAATGGTGCTGTTAGTAACTGGGACTGAACCCCCTCTCTTTACTCATCCCCCCCATAACCCTCAGCTTCTGATTCTAATCAGCTGCAAGTGAATTAGACAATTGAACTTGTTAGCATTGTTTATAAAATAAGATTAACAGGCTGAGAATGAACCTATAGGGATCTCTGATGAGTGAAGTTAACGAGTTTTGGTGCAGTAACTTTGCTACATCTGTTTTGGCTGCACAGACACCACTGTTTGGCCTTCTTTCTGGTTCTTGGCCGTATATAGCTGAGATTGCTCAATAAGTGAAATATTAGTCTATTTAGAAACACAGTTATTGATATAACAAGAGAGCTCCTTTTCCAATATTATACCTTACTCCCTTCTGTGTACACGACTGCCCAGTGACACTGGCATCCTTGCAATTCCTTTCCTGCCTCTATTTTCACTCATGGTCCTCTATGCCTGGAGTGTTCTCCCTCTCTTCCTGGCCTCTCTGGCTTCTGTCAAGTCTCAGCTAAAATCCCACTTTCTTCAAGAAGTCGTTCTCAGTCTTCCTTAAAGCTGTTGTCTTCCATCTGAGATTTTCTCCAGTTTATGCTGCATATATTTTGTTTGTACAATAGTTGTTTGCATATTGTCTCCCCCATTGTATTGTTAGAACCTTGAGGGAAAGGATTTTTTTTGGCCTTTTTTTTAGTATCCCCAGTTTAGCTAGTGCCTGACTCATAGTAGGTGCTCAATAAATGCTTATTTATATGAATGAAATTGTAGATCCTGACCAGCAACTATGGATATTACCTCCCAAATTCATGTTAATGAACCTGGGCACTGAGCATAAAAATCTATAAACCTAATATAATTACCCCGAGCTCTGGAATGAGTAAATTCAAGGTTTTCTGGGTCTGAAGCTGTGACTTCATCGATATAGAAAATTCCCTCTACCAATGGCGATCAGCAATCCCAGGCAAGTTAGAGAGTTGAGTGTGGCAGTAACAGCAACATTGTGTGATGATCAACTATGACAGACTTAGCTCTTCTCAGCAATGCAATGATTTAAGACAATTCCAAAAGACTCATGATGGAAAAATGCTATCCACATCCAGAGAAAGAACTATGGCATCTGAATGCAGATCGGAGCATATGATTTTCTCTCTCTTTTTTTCTTTCTCGTGATTTTTCCCTTTGTTTCTGATTCTTCTGTCACAACGTGACTAATGTGGAAATATGTGTAATACGATTATACATATATAGCTTATATCAGATTGCTTGCCATCTTGGGGAGGGGAAATGGGAGGGAAGTGAATGTTGAAAACTACCTTTGCATGTAGTTGGAAAAATAAAATACTATTAAGTGGAAAAAATAAAAAAAAATAGAGAGTTGAGTGTGGGAGAAAGGAAAGTGGTTTGCCCTGAGAGGTTAACTAATTTGTTCATGGTTCTGTCAGATTGGGACAAGGTGAAACCTGAACCGAAGTCTTTCTGTTTCCAAGGCATTGCTCTAGTTTCTACACGATGCTGCTTTTACAGGACTAATCAGATTTAAGACTGCTCCTAGGCAGTCCTTCTAAATCTGCCTTATCAGCGTACTGTCCCATTCTCCACAAAGACTCTTCCAAACCTTTCCACCCTTGCTCAAACCTCCCATGGCTCCCTCTTCTCTCATCATCTCAGCTGAGACCCTTAACTGATATTTTACAGAAAAAAACTGAGGCCATTCACCATGAACTCTTCTTCTTTCCTCTTCCTCATCTATCACTCAGATGCCTCCTTCCCCTCATTTACCCTTTTTTTTACATGATGGGGTGGCCTTCTCCTTACCAAGCATGCCCCTCTACCTGTTCAAGAAACTCTATTCCATCCTGTCTCCTCCAATAGATTGCCCCCTTTATCCCCACTCATAATCTATTTTCAATTTCTCCCTGCCTATAGGCTCATTTTCTACTGTCTACAAACAAGCCCATGTCTCCCGTGTCACCCTGACACTGCCACATCCTGAAAAGACCCTCACTTGATCCTTCTATCCCTGCTAACCACTGCCCTATGTCTTTTCTACCCTTTGTAGCTAAATTCATCAAAAGGGGTGTCTAAAATAAGTGCCTCCCCCTCCTCTCTATTCACTCTTTTATCCCCTTGTAATTTAGTTTCTAACCTTGTCATTCCACTGAAATTGCTCTCTCCATAGTTACCAATGATATCTTAGTTGCCAAGTTCAATGGCCTTCTGTCAATCCTCATTCCTCTTGAACTCCCTGCAGCCTTTGACACTGTGGACAGCTTTTCCTTGAAACTCTCTTCTCTTTAGGTTTTCAGGACACCACTGTCTCCTACTTTTCTTACTATTATCTGACTGCTCCTTCTCAGTCTCCTTTGCTGGATCATCATCTGGACCACTCCCTCTAACTGTAAGTGTCCCTCAGAGTTCTATCTTGGGTCCTTTTTTCTCCTCTCTCTATACAAATTTACTCAGTGATCTCATGAGCTCCCATGGCTTTGATGATTCTCAAATCTATACTTTCATTTCCAACTGCCTTTCGGATATCTCGAGCTGGATATCCAGTAGACAACTTAAAATAAATATATCCAAAACAGAACTCATCTTTTCCTCTAAACCCTACCCTCTCCTACCTTCCCTGTTACTGTAGAAGGAAACCCCATCCTCCCAGCCCCCAAGGCTTGCAACCTAGGAGTCATCTTAGACTCCTATTCTCTCTCACTGCCCGTATCCAAAATGTTGCCATGATCTATAGATTTTACTTTCGCATCATCTCTTGAATATGCCCCCTCCTCTCTTCAGACACAGTCACCACTCTCGACCCTCATCACTTTATACAGGGACCATTACAACAGCCTATTAGTGGATTTGCCTGCCTCAAGTCTCTCTCCACTCCAATCTGTCCTCCATTCTGCTGCCAAAGTGATTTTCCTAAAGTGCAAGTGAGACTATGTCATTCCCCTACTCAATAAACTCTGGTGGCTTCCTATCACTTCCAGGATCAAATACAAAATACTCTGTTCAACATTCAAAGCCCTTTATAACCTGGTCCTCTTCAACATTTCCAGCCTCTTCTTATACTTTATTCCCCTTGGTGTACTCTGAGATCCAGTGACACTGGCCTCCTGCCTGTTCCTCTAACCAGATTCTCCATCTCTGGGCTCCAAGTATTTTCTCTGGCTGCCCCCACGCCTGTGAAGTAATGCTCTCCCTCTTCTTCTCTGCCTACTGACTACCTTGGTTTTCTTTAAGTTCTAACTCAAGTCTTACTTTTTTTAGAGGAAGCCTTTACTATCTCATTAATTATAGTGCCCGCCCCTGTTAATTGTTTCCTATTTATCTTGAATATAGCTTGTACACACATATGTATATATACACACATAGATATATGTATATATATATATATACATATGCATATATATGTGTATACACACACATGTTGTTTCTCTCATTAGGTTGTGTTCTTCTTGAAGGCAAAGACTGTGTTTTGCTTCTTTTTGTATCCCTAGTGCTTAACAGAGTGCCTGACACACATACTAAGGGCTTAAATGTTTATTGATTGAAATCACAAAGGCAGGAATTATAGAAACCACTGTCATTGGTTCAAATGTGGTCCATAGTTTCTCCCCAAATCTGGCTTATATGAAACCCAAATTCAGACCGTAACAATTGTGTGCCTATATATTTTACCCCTTTCAAAGATATCTCACTTAAGGTTTCTTATATTTGGGTCAATTCGTAGGACATTTGACATAGGATATAGTAATAGAAATAGTAATTCATAGGACATTTGAAACAATAAATGAAGGATGGCAATGATATATTAGACTAACTTCATATAATGTACTATTTTATAATTCAATAAAATGCCTATCAAGATGCAAGTATTCAGTGGTGCATGGAAGAAGACATTAATTTTAAGAATTACTATAATAATTATGAGACAGATAAAGAAGTTGTATGTCATAGCTCAAGGTTACACCAGATATATCACTAGGAAAATGTGCTTTCCTCTGAATGCTGCATATGTTTTTTATGTTCAAGAACCTTTGAGAGGTCAAATAGAAGCTATTGAAGATGATGAAGACAGAATAAGATCGAGATTTTAAAGCACTGTGCTGGAAAACATTCTTCTTTTCTTAGCATTTCTATTTAATCCCTGAACACATCATAAGGCCATGGAATCTAAGAGCTAGAAGACAGTTTAGAGATCATGTCTACCAACTCTTTTATTCTGAAAATGAGAATAGAGAAACTCATAGTGGTTAAGTGACTTGCCCAGAGTCACACAGTTTATATGCCAAAACTGAGTCTAGAACTCATGTCTCTTAACTCCTAATCTGTGATTTTTTTTCCTACCATATAAGATGACAGGATTTAGGGTTACGAGGTACCTTGGAGACCATTGAGTCCAATAAGTAATTTATAATAGTAATAATGAGAATACTATAATAGCTAACATCCATAAATTGCTTTAAAGTTTGCCAAGGGCTTTACATATATTATCTAACCCTCCCCCAACAACCCCAGGAGGTAGATATCTCCATTTTACGAATGAGGAAGATGAGGTTGACAGTGGTTCAGTGACTTGCTCAGGGTCAGAGCTAATAAATTCATGAGACATTAATTGCATTAAGGTTTTCCTGAATTAAATTCTACTCTATTTCTTACCAATTCTCTATTCACTATGCCTCCTTGTTGGCTTTGCATATTTTACAGAAAAGGAAATTAAGGAAGTGTCATACACTGGGAAATGGGATTGAACTTAAAGTCAGTAGACTTGGGTTTAAATTCTGGCTCTGACACATATACCTGTTTGATCTTTGGCAAGGGATGCAAATTCGTCCTCAATTTCCTGACCTGTAAAAATGAAGGTGTTGGATCTCTTCCTTTCCAGGTCTAGATCTGTGATCCTAGAAGGCCCAAAGAGGTTTAGTAACTTGCACAAGGTCATAGTTAGAATGTAGGAGAGCACTGTGTGCCTGATGTATAGTAGACACCTAATAAATAAATGCTTGCTGACTTTTGACTCTAAATTCTTTCCACTTTACCACACTGTCTTGGTCCCTGCTCTCCTTGTTATTGACTATTTTATAGCTTCACTTTACCTAAAATGGGCATAAATTGAGACAGATTTAGTTTGTGAAATTATTTGCTCTATTAACATGCTCTTTAGGCAGTACATAATCAAAATAATTCAAAATAATAACAGTTAGCAGGCATATAGTACCCTAAGCTCTACAAAATGCTTATACATATTATCTCGTTTGATCCTCATAGCCTTATGAAGGAAATACTACTATTATCCCCATTTTATAGATGAAGAAGCTGAGTTTGAGAGAGGTTAAGTGACTTGCCCAGGTTGCCCCAGCTAAGATGGATTTGAGGCAGGATTTGAATTTAACTCTTCCTCACTTCCTGTCCAGAGCTCTTACCTACCACCCAGCTGCATCATGTTAAAATGTACAACGTGCTTGATTTCGTTGAAAAGAAAAAAAACCTTAAGATGAATGGATTATTACATGTAAGGATCTTCACTGACTTTGAAGATGATGAAGATTTCACTGGTTTTATTCTGTTTTGCCTAAAGGACTTGTTTTCATTTTCTTAGGATTAGCATTCATTAACAACTTTAATTGTAGCTTTTGGAGTCTAAAACAGAACAGAAAGCAAGAAAAAAAAAACCCACCTCAGGCATTGAGTTAAGTCCTTTGAGCAAGGAAATCATGGCCAAATGACATGACACATACAGGTTAGCTCCCTAGGTACTTTTTTACTCTCCCTTCAGCTAGTCTCAGATGACCACATTCCTCCTTCAGCTAAAGAGGCTGGCCTAAAATATCATTTATAATCCTGTGGGCATATATGGTGATCGTCCAGCAGGTGGTGTATTTGTAGCAAATTGCTCCTCTTAGCCCCTGAGAAATTAGCCATCAGATTTCTGCCACAACATGGGAGATTTGAATTAACACATGATACTCTTAATGTGAAAAATGAAAAATCTGGCTAAGGAATAGCTAAATAAGTGAACAGAGAACACAAGAAACCACCTCTATAGATGACTAAAAATTAATAGCCATTAATATAATTAAAAACCTTAGCCAACATCAAAAGCATCTCTTATCTTCAGCCTAAAGAATTCTGTTTAATACATAATTCACTGAGCCTATGAACATTCTGGGAACCTTTTGGATGGGTATCAGCCTTTAATTCAAAATTATTCACTTTGGGAAATGCTGGGCACAAAAGGCAGTAAGTACACTCTGTAATTTATACTACCAATCAAATTGCAATTACAAAAAAAAAATTAAAACATGACTTTAAACAGCCTAACTTCACCCTCAGGGCTACTCGCTTTTTTTTTTTGTAAACATAGCCAGGGAACCCAATCCAGTAATTAAGAATTATGATGCTTTACACTTTATAGCCTTGTTAGGGTGACAATGTAAAATTCCAAGATGGGAGAAAAAACTCACTTTAAATAGTTTTGAGAGGGCAGAACAACATCCTGATAATTTGTTTTGTCTTAGCTGTGACATAGTACCCAACTTGATTGGCTTTCCCAGTGTCAAGTGCAAAACTAGGGCATGCATCCTTATAATGGACACCCCTCTTCATCTCTTCCTGTCATAATCCTTGACTTCCTTCAAAGCTTAATTCAGGTTTCACCTCCTCCTTGAAGCCTTGCTAGGTTCCCCCCCCCCCCCCGTTGTTATTATTCTCTTCTGACTTGTTTCCTTGTGTAATATTTATGTATATATCCTGTCAATGCAAGTCCTTTAAGGGAAGTGATGGCTTAGTTTTTATCTTGGTGTCTCCCGTACCTATTACTGAGTATAGCACAAAGTAGGAGCTTAATAAGTGCTTGCTTAACTGAATTAATTTTTCCTTGACTTTCCCTTTGACAACAGCCTGAATGGTATCAAGGCTTCCATTTGCTTTGGAGGCTGAATATAGCTACTCTTCAGTCACAGCATCATAGGCAACAACAAAAATTAGATATCTTGGGATATATATCTTTTATAGGGCTTTTTCTTTTTTAAACAAATGCTATGGAAAACCAAAGTGACAGGAGCACAGCTTTTCATTGTTTTTTTCCATTTTGCTTTTGGTGCTTAGCACCTTGCCTTGTATAGATGCTTAATACTTATTGGATTAGTTAGTATTAATTTAGCTAAGGGGTTAGCTGATAAGGTTGAAAATTTCTTATGAGTTTTGGCATTTTTAATGTTAGTTAGTTTTAAATACTAGAAAATCTGGAGGATTCAATGGACTAAAGCTATGGTGAGTGGTAGGTTTGATATTTTTGATCCAGAGGCATTGTCTTGGAACTCTTGGAATCCCACTGTGTAGAACTTTCCCTTCTTATAGTCCATGTCTTGTTATACATATATATATGTATATATATACATATATTATATATATACACACATATATATGTATATGTATACATATACACATATATGCATATATATGTACACACACACATATATTTTTTGCAATAACTTGGACAGAGGCTTGAATAATTGGCCAATAGTGTGAATCAGACGGAGCTAACAGGTTGAAAGATCTCACAGCCAATAAAATGGACTGAATGAAGAGGATGAAATTAGTGGGGGGAAAAAAGTAAAAGCCTAGCTACATTTGGGTTAAAAAATAAGCTGTTTAAGTACCGGCTAGGAGAAGCATAGCTAAATAATAGTACTGGGAAAAAGACTTAGGGGCTTTATGGAGTGCACATCCATTGAAGGAGTTAAACATTATGAGGGAAACAACCAAAAACCAGCACTCAAGGGATCTTGGGCTTCTTTTATAGAATAAAAAAGTACAAAACAAGGAAGATGGTAAAATATGCTTTGTCCTGATTACATCACATCTTAAGTAAGGTGTTAAATTCTGGGTACCATGTTTTTACAAAAACATTGGTGAATTGGACCACGTCCGTGGAAATATGACCAGGATGGGAGGGGTGACTGGAAATCATGGCAGGTAAGGGAACTGGGAATGTTGATTCTGGAGAAGATTTGGGAGGAATTGGAATGGAAAGCAGGGCCAGTTAATGAACTGGGGAGTGTTTATTCTGTAGAAGGGAAGGTTTGGGGGAAAATTAGGGTAAGGAAAGATAGTTAGGTTCAAATATATGAAGACCTGTCATTTGGAAAGAAAGGATTTGATTTGTTTTGTTTGGCCCTTCAGTGCAGAGCTAGGAAGGATGGGTAGAAGATGCAGAGAGCTAGATTTAAATTCAATATAAAGGGAAAACAAACAAAACTTCCCCTAATATTTAGAGCTGTTCCAAAATGGAATGAGCTGCCTCAGGAGCAAGGGAATTCCCTATCATGGGTACTCCTAAAGTAGAGACTGGACAATCACTTATGAGTCATATTGGAAATAAGGTTTTGGTTCATACATGGTTTGAAACAGATGATCTCAAAGGGCCCTTTCTGCTCTGAGAACTCTGAGATAAGGCTGACCAATAAAACATCAAGTCTATTGCCTACTAATTTAAGAGAGATACACTGAGGCACTTTTGAAGAGAATTCTAGGAATAGTAATAGACAATTGACAAAAGAATAAAAACATCCAATTGCAAACATGAGATTGACTTTGCTCTGTTGTTGCATCCCTACTTAAACCTCGGGTCACATTATTTTATTGCAATATGCCAAGAGTAAACATCTGTGAGATGGATACTGAGTCTATGGCAGTGTCAAAAATAGGTCTTTTCAGCCAGACATCCCACACTCAGCTGATTCCCCCTCCATGTTACTGTCTACCATACAGAGGTGGCAGTGTAGCACAGCTGAAAGAAGACTGAATTTGCAGTGAGTGGACTGAGGTTCAAATCCTGTTCCAGCCATTTACTCCTCCTAAGTCACACGACTTTGGGCAAGTCCTTTAAAATCTCTGGGCTCCATCTTCTTCATAAGTCAAATGAAGGGTTTGGGCTAGATATTCTGAAGTCCCTTTAAGTTCTAGAACAACAATTCTTGCCTAGACAACTTAGTATGGAATTTATTATCCTAAAGTTGAGGATCTAAAGACCAGTGAAGCCTGAGTACTATAGAATTAGAATATCCTAAATACAGGGTGTTCCAAAAGTCTGTGTGCAATTTTAATCACTCAAGAGTTTTGGAAAATCCTGTGTATGAATGTACACTTACATGTACGCAATACCATACAAGATATTTATGTGCATACATACTCATATATATATATATATATGGATACACATAGATATAATGTTTCAAAGTTTACAAAGTGTTTTCATTTAAAAAAAAACCTGAAATAGGTAGTACAAGCTTTTATTTCAGTTTAATAGATAAAAAACAAACAAACAAAAAACCAACTGAGGTTGAGAGAGATTATGTGATTTGTAAGTATCTGGATTCTAACACAAGTCCCCTGATTTAAGATTTAAGTACATCTTCAAATGTACCTTTAGAAGAATTTTTTATATCTATAACTTCAGCTGGAATAATATAGCCAGAAGACCTTCAATTAATTGTCACTCAAATTATAAAACTGTTTTGAGAAAATTGTGGTGATTAGAAATTCAACTTGTGGTACAGTGTTTGGGCTGCAAAGACAATAGCTGACTTGGATGAGAAAGATTCTATCTATCTATCTATCTATCTATCTATCTATCTATCTATCTATCTATCTATCTATGTATATATGTATGTATGTATTATCTATCTATATCCAATTATCTAAATTCTTAGGCTCTGATTTCTTATAGGAATTTGGCTTGAGTTTGAATAGTTTGGAAGATTAAGATATTTAGGATGATGGCTGAGACACTTTGTGTCTGGAGACTTAGGAAGCTAGACATGTTTGAAATAACTCCCGCAAACCATAATTAATTAGGTAGTTAGTCCCTTAGAGAAGAGAACTGCATGAACCCTGATATAGACCTTCTATCTAGTGAATTAGCTTTATAGGAAGCATTCTGTACTTCTGACAGATGAATGTGGATTTTATTGCTCCCAACACAATACATTCTGTTTATATATGAAGCCGTTAAATATATTTTAAAAGTAAAAATAAATCTTGGCACTCTGAAATAGCTCTCTATAAATAATGATAGTAACAAGGGTCACATTAATGAGCTATTTGAGAAACAATGAATTTCTCAAACAGTATATTTCCAACAGAAAACAAAATCTTAACATGGACACCCTTCTTCCTTCCTCTCCCCAAAATAGATCAATTCCATGAAGAGAAATGAACTTCAGGCTTACTGAGAGGAAGCTAGCCATTCATTAAGGATTTATACCTGCATATATAAGATGACAATTTAGAGCTGATTTCTATAAATTACCTGGTAGTTATTTTGAATACATAATGGATGTTCTTTTTCTTGTTGTTGTTATCAAGTCATTTCAGTCATATTCAACTCTTTGTGACCCCATTTGGGGTTTTCTTAGCGAAGATACTGGAGTGGTTTGCAATTTCCTTCTCCAGTTTATTTTACAGATGAGGAAACTGAGGCAAACAGGGCTAAATGACTTGCCCAGGGTCACACAGCTAGTTAATGTCTGAGACCACATTTGAACTCCTAGCACTGTATTCACTGTGCCATCTAGCTGCCCCTGGATATTCATGGCACAGAATAAACACTTGTTATATTCTTGTTGATTGATCTGTTGATGGATTTGGCATAATGGAAAAAAAAAACTTAGGGCTGGGATTCAGGGGACCTGGGGCTTCTTTTGGCAGTAACTAGTTGGGCAGCTTTAACCTATTTAATATTTCTGGGCTTTGGGTTTTTCATATTTAAAATGAAGGGTTTGTACTAGATAATCCAAAGGTCCTTTTCCATTTGGTGGATTCTGTCATTATTTGATTCCTTTTGCAAACAGATTGACTCTGCCTATAGACCATAACAAATGCAAATCATGGTCCTCCTTATTGTAGTGGAAAGAGGGCTATGCCTTGAAAGAGGGGATCTCGGTTTGAACCCTGGCTAATACCTTCCGGTTGTGGGATCTCGGAAGAGTAACTTCATACCTCTGAGCCTCAGTTCTCCCACAGGCAAAATGCGGACACAAATACATACAACAGAGGGATCGCATGAAGAAAACTTTGGAAGCATCACAACACTACATAAATGTAGTATTATTGTAGTATTATTATTCTTAGCAGTCAAAAGGCATGATCTCATGGACTGTGGTTCTTCCTGGTTTTAACTTGGGCAGCTTTAGGAACCTCAATATGCCCTTAAGGCATGAAGCTTCAGATAAACAGATTAGGAGAATAATTGTTACTCTGGAATGATGTGGTCCCTGGTATTGTGAAAACACTGAACAATCTCCTTATGTTCTTTCTTTGTTTAGGGGCAGCTAGGTTGTGCAGGAGATAGAACACTGGGCCTGGAATCAGGAAGACTTGAGTTTATATCTGGCCTCAGACACTTACTAGCTGTGTGACACTGGACAAGTCACTTAACCAGTCTTCATCAGTTTATTCAACTGTAAAATCAGGCTAATAATAGCACCTACCTCACAGGGCTGTTGTGAGGATCAAATGAGAAAATATGTGAAAGTACTTAGCAGAATGCTTTAGGCACTACACAAATGTTGATTGACTCCATTCTTTCCTGGGAAACCAAGTAAAGAAGAGTAAAATCAGACCATTAGGATGTATTAAAAATAATCGGTTTCATCGATGTGGGTATTTTTTCCACTGATGTAGATTGCATTTCTTCCATACATGATCTCATGAGTAGCTTTTGTAAAATTCATTACAGAATCATAAGATTTGAAGAGTTGGAAGGGGCCTCAGTGGCCATCTAGTCCAAGCTGTACATGAAAAGGTACTTCCTCCACCTATCCCCTTAATAGTGGGGATAGCTAGGTGGTTCAGTGGAGAGAGTAGCAAGCCTGGAATTGAGAGCACCTGAATTCAAATCTGGCCTCAGACTCTTCCTGCTGTGTGACTATGGACAAGTCACTTAATGCTGTTTGCCTCAGTTTCCTCATCTGTAAAATGAGCTGGAGAAGGAAAAGGTAAACCATGCCAGTGTCTTTGTCAGGGAAACCCCAAATGGAGTCATAGAGAGTTAGACATGACCGAAACAATTCAACAACAACACCCCCATAATACAGGGTATTCCAAAAGTCAGTATAGTTTTAATTTTAATAGTCTTGGGACACCCTATACAATTTGCAAGTAATTGTCCAGCTTCTGGGCAGATTGAACAAACTGGTGGTCCTACTACAGAATAGATGGTAGAGCCCAAGGGCTGTAGGGAGGATTGGGAGTTCATATGGCATTACCTGGGGGTCTGGAGCATACAAAGGCAGAGCCCTTGGGAAAGTTTGGAGGAACCGAGGGCAGAGTATGAGGCCAAAATGATAAAGACTAGTGGTTTCCCATCTTACTGGAATCATTATTGTTGGTGATTCTTTGCTTTCCATCAGTGTGGGCAGCTACATCTGTTCAGCAAGGTAGCAGGAGAGTAGGTAGGATGGTACCTACCATGGTTGAGGCCTACCATGCTTGAGAAGTGGGGAGGGCCCTGGAAGGCTGAAGTGAAAAAGGGAATCTGGATTCCTTCCTGCAGGGAGATGGGGCCATGGAAGGGGTGGGGCTGGAAGTGTCTAGCTAGAGGGAAGGAAAGAGTAGTACTGGTAAGAAAGTTAGGGATGACATGAAGCTTCCTATGGTGTCTACACTTGCTAGGGCCTATGAATAAATGGAAGGATGGTTTTGGCCTGGATAGACACAACGTACAACCTCTCAGTGCCCTGAAGGCAACAATTACACCCAGCAAACCAATTTCCCAATTCCCCACAATTTTCATTTTGCTTCTGCCTTTTTCTTAAGGAGTATGATTCTTGAAGGGTAAAGACAGAACACAAATTTCTAAAAAGGAGCTGATACCCAGGATAAGTAAGGAGCTGATAAGAGAGCACCTAACTGAACCTGAATACCCTAGCCTGGATGAACTACACCCTCTGGTATTCAAGAGCTGGTGGGATGTGATTGATGAGTCACCATGAGTGCTGCTTGAAAGACTTTGGAGAATGGGAAAGGTACAGTAGGATTGGATAGGGTCAACTGCCCAAATCAAAAAAAAAAAAAAAGGAGGGGGGAGAGGGAGATACTAGAACTTCCGAATGCTATTGTTAGTGAACTCAAATTCAATTCCTGGTAAAATTCTGGAAAGGATTATTTTAAAAGATGATTATTGAGCATCTAGAAAAGGAAGTTGTAATTACAAAATTTCATTAAGAAGAGCTTATGCCAGACTAACCTTACTTCCTTTTTTGACAGGGTTACTAGATTTTAGACAGACAGGCAATTGTTAAATATAGCGCTTATCTAGATTTTAGCAAAGAATTTGATCATTTGTCTCAAACCATTCTTATGGAAATGATAGAGAGATGTGTATTAGTTGAAGGAACAATTAGATGGATTCCAAACTCCTATGGCCAGACTCAAGAGTCATTGAATGTCAAGTTGATCAGAAGTTACCCATAAAGTGCCCTAGAAACCAGGGCTTGACCAAGCACTGCTTATCACTTTTATCAATGACTTGGATAAACACAGATGGCATGCTTGTCAGACTTGCAGATGAGACAAAGCTGGGAGGTTTCACTAACAAACTACATACGTTTGGGTCCAAAAAGATGGCCAGTTGAGCATTAGGGTGCATCTCACAAAACAAAATCCAGTAGGGATAAGTGTTTATACTTGTATTTGAAAGAGTCAAATTTACAGTTATAAGACAGGAGAGGTATGGTTGTCAGACAGCAGGTTGTCTGAAAAAGATTTGATCCTTTCATGTTAGTAAACTGCAAAAATTCTCCAGACTGTCTAATATGATGCCTTTTCATATCCTTTTGCAAGTCTCTCTTGTCCTTTTCGTATAAGCTTTACTTGAAGGAGATCTCACAAAATAAATAGTATGTACTTTGTGGGCTATATAGATAAATTTATGGTTGAAATGGGTTATTATCCATTTGAACTTCCCCATCCCATCCTCCTTCCAGATGTTTCCCTTAAGGTGAATTTCACAAGAATAGAGATGCTCTGGACAATCTTATTATGAGCCCTAAGCCAATAGGAAAAGTAACACTGCTAAATGCCTGCTGAAGCAGGACTGGAGGACAAGAAACAGTATCGACTACATTAAAATTTTATGACGTAGAGAAAATGATTCACTGTTGTGGCATTGTTAAAAGATGAAGATAAGAAACTGGACTGAAATGACTTTATTGGTTGGTGTGTGTGCGTGTGCGTGTGCGTGCGCGTGTGTGTGTGTGTGTGTGTGTGTGTGTGTGTGTGTGTGTGTTTTAGGGAAGGAAAAGAGTGGAGAAAGTAGCTGGGAAAGGAGATCTTTAGCTTGAAGGATCATAGAAACCATCTAGTCTAATTCTCTTATTTTATAGATGAGGAAATTGAGGACTATTTAAATGAATTATCCAAGGTCACACTGGTAGAAACAAAAGTTACTACTAGTAACAGAATTAACAGCAAGTGACAGAGCTAAAATTGAAACTCAAGTCTCATTTCCAGCAGTGGTTGAATTAAAATTCTTAAGAAAATTAAAGGATTTTTTAAATATTTAGTAGCTATTTCATCTACATAAAATATCTTTCATTGTATACAAATTATTTTGAGTTGACAGTCTTATGTAATAGGCATATAGCCTTTATAGATGCCATCTCATTATCTATAATGATAAATTCTTGTGAGGGTAAAAATAGGAAAACTTTAGTATCTTCGTCATGTAGATGAAACACAGTAGACCTGAGTAGGCTAAGGCTTTGTTCAAGGTCATATCATTTAGTTAGGAGAATTTTACTGTAATATGGGATAGATTTATTTAGTAGACATTACAAGCTGAATCAGAGGATTGAAGAGTTGGAAAAGACCTCTATAGCTATCAAGCCTGACCCACACCCAAAAAGAAATCCCCGCTATGCCATATTCAGCAAGTGATCATCCATACTCTAGGCCTGAAGACCTCCATGGAGAGGATGTCCATCACCTCCTAAGGCAGCTGTTTCTCTGACAGCCCTTTTTATCTTCTACGTATTGATTCTGGTTTGGCCTTTTGGGGAAGGGTCATTCTTCCGCATGACTGGGACAGAGATAGGGTTGGGGACTGGATGCATGATGTCATTGCTTCAGGGAACTCTCTTTATTAATCCAGGGATGTGTTTTCTCTGCAACCGATAGCCTTTAAGATAGCATTAGAGAGTTGCCTAGAACACATTTGGAGGTATATGTCAGATTAGCTCTTAGAGGTATACACGTGATTAGCAATTCAAATACGTGAAGATAGTAATATCCTGTTGGTTCTTTTCCTTCCAGGTAAATATTCCCATATCCTTCAACCAAGTCTCTATATCTTCTTCTGGGCACTCTCCAAGCAAATAAAACAACATCAGCAATACTTTTATATTGCTTTAGGGTTTGCAAATTACTTTATGTGTTCCCTGATTTGATCCTAGCTTCCCTGGGAGGTAGGTGGTATCGCTATCCTCATTTTACAGATGAAGGAACTGAGGCTCAGAGAGGTTATGTGACTTGCCCAGAATCACACAGCTAGTAAAAGTGAGGCTGCATTTGAACTCTGGTCTCCCTGACTCCAAATCCAGCATACTCTCTACTGTGCCACAAGTCTCCTAAAATTGTTCTAAACTATAGCACCCAGAACTGAACACAACAAAATCCAGGCATTTTTTTAAAACTAAGGCAGAGTGGAAGGAGCCTATCACCTTATTCGTACAAATTATACTTCTCCAAAAAGAACTGAAGCATGTATTAGCTTTTCTTGGCTGCTGCCACACATTATTGATTCATATTAAGCTTGCAGTGTCCTCAGATCTTTTTCAGACAACCTGCTATCTGACAACCATACCTCCTCTGTCTTATACCTGTGTATTTAATTCTTTCAAATCCAAGTATAAGCACCAAGTAGAAACACTTATCCCTACTGGATTTTGTCTTGTGAGATTCAGCCTAATGCTCTAGCTTGCCATCATCTTTTTGGACCCTACCACATCTAGTGTGTTAGTGCAGCCTCCTGGCATTGTCTCATCTGCAAGTCTGATTAACATGCCATTTGTGTTAATTATCCAAGTCATCGATAAAAATGATAAACAATACTGTGCCAAGCCCAGATTTCTAGGGAACTTAACAGGTGACTTCTGGTCACCTTTGACCTTGAATAACTCTTGAGTCTGGCTATAGGAGTTTGGAATTCATTTAATTGTCCCATCATCTAATACACATCTCTCCATCATTTCCATAAAAATGGTTCAAGACAAGTGACCGAATTCCTTGCTAAAATCTAGGTAAGCTCTGTATTGGATATTCTCCTAATCGTCTAGTAACCCTGTCAGAAAAGAAAGGTTAGTCTGGCATAATCTCTTCTTGATGAAATTTTGTAATTACCATTTCCTTTTCTAGATGCTCAATAATTATCTTTTAAAATAATCCTTTCCAGAATTTTATCAGGAATTAAATTCAAATTCTCTGACAATAGCCTTTGGAGGTTCTGTTCTTTTTCTTTTTTAAAATCTGGGCAGTTGACCTTATCTGGTCCTACCTGTAACCTTTCCCATCATCCACGATCTTTCAGGTATCACTCATGGTGGCTCATCAATCACATCCCAACAGCTCTTGAGTCCTAGAGGTCAAAGTTCATCTGGGCTAGGTGATTCAGGTTCAAGTAGGTGCTCTCTTATCAGCTCCTTTTTAGAAATGTGTGTTCTGTCTTTACCCTTCAAGAATCATACTCTTTAAGAGAAAGATAGAAGCGAATGAGAATTTTGGGGAATTGGAGAATGGGTTTGCTGGTTGTAATTCTAGCCTTAAGAGAGTTACCCAGGGGCACTGAGAGGCCGAGTGCTTTGTATCAATCCAGGGCAACACCTTCCTTCCACTCATTTAGGTTTGCGATCTCAACATCACCTGTCATACCTAACACTTACCCACTCGGTATATCCAACTAGTCGCCAAATCTTGTCGTTTCTACCTACACGGCACCTCTCAGATCCACCCCTTTTCTGCTACCCATATTTCCATCCACCATCCTAGGCTAGTTGTTGATGATCAGTTATATCTGATCTGTTGTGACCCCATTTTGGAGTTTTCTTGGCAAAGATATTGGAATGATTTTCCATTTCCTTCTCCAGCTCATTTTTACAGATGAGGAAATTGAGACCAACGGGCTTAAGTGACTTGGCCAGGGTCACACACCTAGCAAGTGTCTGAGGCCAGATTTTAACTCAGGAATTTGAATCTTTCTGAATTTAGGTCCAGCACTCTACCCATTATGCTGCCTTGCTGCTCCCCTTTTCTCACCTGCACTATTGTGATGTCTTTTTTAATGGGTCTTCCTGCCTCCATTCTCTTCCTACTCCAATACAACTCTCACACAGCTGTTAAAGTGATTTTTTTTTTCCCTGAAGTACAAGTCTGACCATGGCATTCCCCTCCTTAACAAACTGTAGTAATCTTTCTTGCCTCTGGGATCCAATAAGAACTTGTCTGTTTGGCATTTAAAATGCCTTCCAATGTCTGCAAACTACCTTTCTAGGTTTATGATAATTTACTCTCCACACATTCTCCTCTCCAGTCAAACTTGTGCAATTGTGAGTCATACATAACACACTATCTCCCATCTCCTTGACTTTATACTGGCTCTTTCCCATGCCTGGAATGCATTTCCTCTTTATCAAAATTTCCTTTTTTTTTTTTAAAAAGGTTCATTTTAAGTGGCACCTTCTACATAAAGCCCCTTCCTCATCCTGATTCTCATAGATGTTTGTTCCCCACCACCCTCCACCAAATTCACCTGATATTCATTCTGTAGATGCCTACATTTTGTCCCTCAGAATAGAATGCAAGCTCCTTGAGGGCGAGAACTGTTTCTCAACTGCCTCCTTACCCCATCACCTAGCACAGTGCCTTACACACAATAGGCACTTAATGAATGCTTGTTGATTAATTTCATAGTGTAATGACTAGAGTTCTGGCTTTCGAATCAGGAAGATGTGGGTTCAGATCCTGCCTCTGAAATTTACTAGATTATCACATTAGAAGTGACTCTCAATAGATTGTCACACTCTGGGCTCATCACTTACCTCTCTGAGTTTAAGCTTTTTCATCTGTAAAATGAGAGAATTTGCTCTAGAGGGCTCTAAGCCTCTTTCTTGATTTAAATCTAAGATCCCAAGATTAATTAATACATGACATGTGCATGATATCATAGTTTAAAAAGTGTCAGAGTAAGGACATGAAGTAAGGTATTTCATACTCCAAAGATAGGCCCCCATTTATTATGCCAAATTATCTCTTTTAAGTTTAAGATCTGGAGCTAAATACTGAGCTTAACTTCAGCGATTGAACATGAAAATTAATTTGTTTGCCTAATCAACAGATATAAAAAGGATACAGCAATCACCTTTCTCTATTGTTATAAGAAATTAAAATGCTTAAGAAGGTTCATTGTTTTAACAGCTACAATCTGAGAGCCCCAGGGTAAGCAAATCTCTCCTTATCTTTATCCTCTGGTTGGTCCTGACTAAACCTAAAACCTTTCCCCATTCTAAATTCTTCGGGTTTTTCTGATCTCTTTTCAAAGTCCATCTCTAATCTCACCTGCTTTAGGAAATGTTTACTGATTAGGTGGAATATGGCTTTTTCACCCCAAACACAGACAGCACAGTTCCTAGTCTTCTTTTATGTTTTAAAATAAGGCAGAAGACCAAATAACTTGGTTTTGGGGGTGCTCTGGCCAAGAGTTAACGATTCACCATTATTTCTTAAATGTTGAGTGTTATCCTTCTCAATTCAACAAGGATTGATTAAATGCTTACTAGACACAAAATAATCAACTAACAACCAATAAGTGACTACTAAGTATCTGCTATGTGCCAAGTACTGGAGATGCAAAGACAAAAGCGAAAGTCTTTGCCCTCAAGGGCTTACACTCTATGCTGGAGACAACAGGAATAGTTGCATGCAAATTATTTACAAAATAGATACAAAGTGATGAGAGTGAGGGGACTAGCAGCTGGGATGATCAAGGAAACACTTCATTAGGGAATGAATCTTGAAGGAGACTAGTGATTCTAAGAGGTAGAGGTGAGGAGGCTCTGCCATCCAGGCAATTTGAGGACAGTCAGTCAATACAAAGGTCTAGAAGTGCGAAATTGAGTGTCACGTAAGAAGAATGATAAAAGGGCTAGTTTGACTGGACCCTAGAGGGACTAAAGAGGAATAATGTAAAGAAGTCTAGAAAGACAGATTTGGTCTAGTACTATGGTATGTCTTGGGGATTCAAAGACAGAGTAGATTCAAAGAACAAAATAAAACAAAACCCCCTGACCTTAAGAAGCTTATATTTATTTATTTCTATATAGAGTAATTAAGGTCCAGAGAGGCTACAAGATACTTTTCTATAGGTCATAATACCATGCAGTAGAAAAATTGAGAATTAAAACATAGATTTTCAACTTAAGTTTTATGTCATTGTTTAGTCATTTTTCAGTGTGTCTAACTCTTTGTGATCTCTTTTAGGGGTTTCTTGGCAAAAATACTATAGTGGTTTGCTATTTCCTTATCTGGCTCATTTTACAAATAAAGAAACTGAGGAAAATAGGGTTAAGTGATTTGTCTAAGGTCACATAGCTAGTAAGTGTCTGAGGCCTGATTTGAATTCGGGAAGAGGAGTCTTCCTGAATTTAGGCCCAATGCTCTATCCGCAGGAACCATTTTAATTTTGACTTTATGTCCCCAGGTCTTAGCACACTATCTGGCACCTAATACTGGTTTAATAATCCATGTTGAACTGACTTGAAAATTCACTCACTTGGATTCCTCATCTATAAAATGTGAATGATAATACCTACTCTGCCCACCTTGCACGACTATTGAGCAGATCAGATGTGGCAATGAACACACAGAGTATATAGCCCTGTGCAAATAAAAAGTGTTATTATTAATCAATTTAGGCTCTTGGCAAATGCTCACATAGGGTTTTTAATGTTTACAAATTGCTAACTTGGGTATGCTTTTTCTGATGAGTGTGCTCAAAATGACAAGGAAATAACTGTGTTACACTCAATTCAGCAAACATTTGTTTAGCTAATTGCTGAGGATACAGAGCCCCAAATCCCTCACTCTTAAGGAGTTTACACTGCCTGTATAGGGAAACGAGGGAGTGGAGGAGAAGAATATTTAGCACATACACAGGAAAGCACATAGAACTCCTACACAGATGAAATTGCACGTCTGGCCTAAAATCATAGATAGAAGAGTTTTTTGAGGAGGAAGTGAACTCTAACTGGGGACTCAGGGAAGGCCAGGCAGTGAAGGATGATAAAGAGGGAGTGCATTGCAGGCAATGTAGAGGAGAGGGGCTCAGGTGAATTCAGATCGTTCTGCATCATTATGAGAAAGTGAAAATAAAGCTACAGTCTGGCCCTCAGGGAACCATATTTATAAATTCACTGCCTGACTCAGTAGTTTAGCTCTCTAGACTTAAGCTTAGAAGAAATCAACTAGAAGGCTGAAGAATGGAAAAAAGCTGCCATCTCACCCTGACACTTACAACTTGTTTGACCTGGGGAAAGTTACTTAATCTACCTCAGTTTCCTCATCTGTAAAATGAGGGGGTTGGACTGGTCCCTTCCAATTCCAGATCTAACGAGTTAAAATCCTTTTCCTTAACCCTTTTAAAAGTATTACAGCTTTTGGTGTGTCTTCTCCTTTCAAGAATAATAAAAAATGTTGCATCCATAAGACCAGTTTCTAGGCATTCTGCAAGAAATGTCCTCCAGTTCAGTAGCTCCACAAATTAAAAGCCAGGCATTCCTTTTACTAGGAGTAATCCACGCTTAAACAATTGGTTCTTCTTGTGGAACAAATTCTGTGCCTCTGTGAGAAAATTATTTGAGGTTATTGGAACAGTGCAAGGGAAAGAATGAAGCTAAATGATCATTTTGATATAGGACTGAATTTACAATCCATTAGAATGCAAGCTCCTTGAGGGTAGGTATTGTTTTTCCTTTATCTTTGCATCACTGCTGCTTAGGGTAGGGTCTAAGCCCCTAAAAAACCCATGCTGATTGATTTTAATCATATGAGAACTGAAAGAGCCCTCACAGAAGCCATCTAGTCTAACTTTCTTATTTTTTACTAATTGTATTGCTAATGCATTTTTTTTTTTTTTGCTTAAAGATCTTTCCCATCCATTAAGAGGCTCATGTGCCCTGCTTAAGTCACATGGAAGCCTAAGTCACAGAAACCTGTGATGGGAGGAGCTTGCTGAATGGGTGGAACAGGAAAGGTAGAGTAGGAAGGGTGGAACAGGAAGGGTGGAGCAGAATGGAGGAAGTTGTTCAGAGCAGTTAGAGCTGAGGGAGAAAAAGGAATCTGCTAACTGTAAGTTTTTGTTTGTGCGAAGGCCCAAGGAGGGGGAAGGTCTTGGGAATGGAAACGCCCCCAGCATTTTTATTGTGTATGGATTTCTTTGTTGCTGTGATGGATTTGGCTTTCTGGTGTTTGAATAAATGTTTTGGTTCTTTCTTCCATATAGAGAGTCTGTTATATTTTATAATTCAGAACTACGCCAGGATATTCATGGTTGCTGTCAGTGCTGTGAATATTGTGTTGGTGACACACTAATGAGGAAACAAAGGCCCATGTTCATTAGGTGAATGGACCAATATCACATAGGCAGTAAGGCTCAGAGAGGGATTTGAACTCCAAACCTCTAAATAGAACCAATGCTTTTTCAGTTATATTACACCAAATCCCTGATCTTACAAGGATTCTATATGTTCTAAATGACTGTCATACACTTAAAAGGGATTTAAATAGGGGCAATCTAGAAGATCTGCACTCCTTCAGAACAGGGTAGATTAACTCCAAAGGGTATTTGCTCATGTTTTCCTGGAGGCAAAAGGAAGAAAGGAGTAATGGTTCCTGGTTACTAATTTCTGCTCCCTTAGAGCCATGGAAGGGGTTCTGGATTTGGAGTTAGAGGATCTACTCAAATCTCAGTCTTGGTTTGACTCTCAATCCTGCCCCTTGCCGTTTATCTGACACAGGGTATGTCATTTAACCTCTCTTGGCCTCAATTTCCTCCTCTGCAAAATGAAAGCGTATACTAGGTGGTCCTTCTAGCTCAGTCATTAATCCTATAATTTTATCATCATTCCTAATCCTAATATTTCTAGTCTCTAAAAGTTCTATTCCATGCCCTGTCATCATAGAAATCTGCACAGCTTCCTAGTCAGTGTCATATAGAGCTGCTATAGGAAATGTTTTGTCTGGTCCATCTCTCAGGATAGCAAAAGAGATAACAGTCTGTCTTCTTTTAAGGTCTATAGCAGAGGTTCCTCATCTTGGGTCCATGAACTTAAAATTTAAAAAAAATATATTTGCAATTCAATATTATTGCCTTGCTTTGTAATCATATGTATACTATTTTATGCATTTAAAAACATTATTCTGAAAAGGGGTCTGCAGGCTTCACCAGACTACCAAAAAGCCCTCAACACAGAAGAACCTCTGATCTATAGGGATGGAGATTGCCTATTTCAACCAAATTTTCTTATTCAGGAAATTCTTTCCAATAGCTTGTCCAAAAACTCATCCTTTTTTAAAAATTTTATTTTTCTAGTTCAATTCTAGAGAAATGTTTGATGGCCTGAAGGTACAAGCACGTGGGAAAACAAATGTGCAGATTGGGTCATGAAGCATTGCTTTGCCCAGAGTTCAGGACCACATGGAAGAATGCCTGGCTTTGGGTTTCTACTTCTGTGTCAACACTGCACAGACTCTGATGCCTCTCCTACCTCGTTGGAAGTGTTTCCTTTGTTCTGTTTCAAGTTTCAACATAGAACCCATTGCTTCCAAATGAAACAAAAGAGGAGCTGGGAGTTCGGCAACAAAACAGTAAGAATAATCAACAGCAGTAGAATGGACCCCAAGTGTGGGAAAATGAGGTTAGTAGCAGGCAGCTGGTGTTCCATCCACTGTGTGACCTCACAGCTGGAATCTTTTCTCCTAGTGCTAAGCCCCCACAAAACAGATGTGGAGCAGAGAGTAAACAAATAGGTTACATCATTTAGGGTGCTCATATAAGGGCTGAAGCTTCTCATTATAAGCCCTAGGGAGCTGTCCAAAGAGAGAGGAAAAGAAAAAGAAGAGAACATTTGTCTTTACATTCTGGAGTTTTTGATCAGCAGAACTGGAAAGCTTTTCTGGGCATTTGTGGGAACTACAAAAAGTTCAAGAGGAGGGAAACAAGATCAAGGGATATTTGCTCTTTCAGCAACTTCAAAGTTCATTCATCTAAATATTCTCTTCCCATCTTGGCTTCCTTGCTGTGCCTTGGGTAGCTGTGCACTTTTCAAGAGTGCAAGCATGCTGGATAGGGCCAACTGAAATGTGTTCTGTGGAGGAGTGCCATAGCCCAGGGGAAAAAGAAAAGAAAAAGAATGCTCTTGTTGGTCTGCCTGCCCTCTGAGGTTATAGATTAAACCAGGAAAGGACCTCTTGGAGCATCTGGGTTGGAGGGATGATGCTACCTGACCTTGGGATAATCACTGCCCATCTCTGTTTCCTTCTTTGCTATAGAGAATGTCTTATTTTTGTATTTGTATTCCAAGCTCCCAGTGCAACACCTGATACAATGTAGATTCTCTGTAAATGCTTGTTGAGTGATTTATTTGTACAATGAGGGAGTTGGATTAGGTATTCCTAAAAATCCATTTCAGCCCTAATAATCTGTGATTCCATCACTCAAGGGCTTTTTGCCTTTGTTACTGATTGTTGGGAACAGAGTCATGAACTTAAATATGTGAGGTGCTGCAGTCTTCCATTCTAATGGCCTCTCTACTTTGTATCTGAAAGTAGTACCATGTATGCATGTATAAAGGAGATTCAGAGCTATTTTGTCTCTGCCTCACAGCAGATGCACCCAAGTCCATTTGGGCTGTACTAAGTGGCACAGTAGATGGAGTGCCAGGCCTGAAGTTAGGAAGACTCAGCTTCCTGGGATCAAATCTCGTTTCAGACATTAGCTGTATGAGCCTGGGCAAGTGACTTAATCCTGTTTGCTTCAGTTTCCTCATCTATAAAATGAGCTAGAGAAGGAAATCGTGAACCAGTCCAGTACATTTATCTGGAAAACCCCAAATGAAGAGTAGAACTCCACAGAAATGACTGAACAACAACAAAAGCAGAAACGTCCCCTCTGTGTTTTGCAGAAGAAACAATGAAGCAATAGAGGGGCTTTTGAGGTAGGCTGCTAGCTCTCCTACCCAGTGAAGGCAGAGATATTAGCTAGCTTAGGAAGCTTTGGCTCTGTCCCTCTTACCCCTACCTCATCATTCAGGACAGCCAGGCTCCCTCTACTCCTATATATTGAGCATGGGAATATTCTCTTGCCCTGTCATTGATTGATTGTATGATCTTTTTAGTAGCTCTCGTTTTCACAGCTTGGCTTTCCCCATTCAAGAAGCACCCATCCCTATGTGTCTTTGAAGCATTTTGTGATTCTCAGTTTGAGGAGCACTGCACAGCATATTGCTCATCATATGGGAATTCTTCCTCCCTTTGAAAGATCATATTCTGGTTGTGACATCTTGAGCAGTTCATGTAATAACTGAGCTCTCTACATGTAAAATGGGGATGTTAGAGTTAACATATGCTATTTCTTATCTGCAAAATACAGGAGCTGGACTAAGTGACCTTTAAGATCCCTTCCATGTCTTTGAGTCCACATTATAAAGCAGCTGGGTGTTATAATAGCGAGAGTGCCAGAACTAAAGTCAGGAAGACCTGAGTTGATATTTGGCCTCAGAAACTTGCTTGCTGTGTGATCCTGGACAAGTCACTTAATTGTTCTTTACCTGAGTTTCCTCCTTTATAAAATGAAGATATCACTGGGCAAGTCACCTAACTTCTGTTGGCCTCAGGTTCCTCTCCTATAAAATGGGGCTATTCATAGCAGGGACCTCCAGGGTGATTGTGAGGACAAAATGAGACAATGTCTATAAAGGTCTTTGAGAACCTTAAAGTACTATATAAAAGCCAGCAATAATAATAGTAATAGTTATGTAGACATTTATATATTACTTTAAAGTATATTATCTCATTTGGGCCTCTTAAGAGCCCAGGGAAATAGTTACTACAGATATTATTATCCTCATTTTAAAGATAAGGAAGTTAAGGATTAGACAGATTAAGTAAGAGAGATGAGATTTGACCCAGGGCTTCCATATTCTGCCTTTTATATCTTATATACCATACTACCTCTCTATGCTATTCATTTGGCTTATTAATTCATTCAACAAATATTTATTAAGCACCTACTATGTGCAAAACTTTATTCTAGGCATTGAGAAATTGGGTGGGAGGGAGGATATAAATTTAAAATAAGCCCGAGTTCCTGCCTTCATTGACCTTGCTATTTAGGTAGATAAGACACAAATAACTCTAACACCCAGTACTGCATGATTAGATAATCAGAGATGCAAAAGCCTAATGCTAATCTATTTCCTGGGAATGCTATGTAGCATAGTCCATAGGGTTGAATGTATATTTTGATGAAACTATAGAATGGCACTAACACCACATAATTGGTTAAACATCTAATAATCATATGTATTTACCCTAGTGCTTAATTGCCTTAAAGTTAAAAGCTTTGCCACCAGATGATGAATTCTATGAAATTTTAAAAAGTTTTTAAAAAAGCCCTATAAAACAAAAGAATTTAAATTCAATATTTATTTTTGAACTTTGATGACTATCACTTTATTTAATTTTTATTGACATCTTTTGTTTTTACATCACCTTCATTTCCAGATATAGCTTTCTCCTTTTTCCTATCCAGAGAGATATCTCTGATAATAAAGAAGAGAAAGGGAAGAGGGAAAAAAAGGTACTACAAAAATAAGGAGTACACTACTTGAGTCTGGCAGTATATACAATTTCTATCCACCTCTCCAAAGAAGAGAAAGAAGTACATTTGCTCACCTCTCTCTTGGGGCCAATGTTGGTAATTACAAAAAAAAAAATTCTTTATTTCTCTGAAATCTCAAAATCTGTGTTGAGTACTGATTAGAAGACTGTTTCCATCCGATTTCCAAATTCTGGTAGTTGAAAACATCCCAATGAAGTTGGGAGAGGTGGGGCGATTTCCTGGCTAGAGCTATAAAGCAAAATCACTGAAAATATTTGGTTTGTGAGACTTCCGACTCATGGCTGGATCTTGTTCATCCAAATGCTTGACACGGAAACCCTAGAAGTGTAGGCATTCAAAAGGCATCGATTACCCAGAATACTGATGTGATGATAAAAAAAAGGTTGATCTCAGATGCAAAGATAGTGCATGATGGAGAGAGGAAGTTCTTTGAGGTAGCTAGGAGTTTGAGAGAAATCATGAAATGCAAGTGTATTTTGCTTTGTGTAATTGATATATTCTTGAACTTTGCTTTATGTAACTGTGTTCCTAAAATGTATGCATAAATTGAATTGTTAAAAACTGAACAATATTTGAAATGTAACTAGGAACTTTGCTATTTATAGAAATTGCTTTTTAAGGCAAAGGATTCTTTTTACGGAAATTCTGTTTTGGTAAATCTGTGTTTTCACACACAATTTCTACAATAACAACAATAATGTAAAGACAAACATCTATCAAAGACTTAGGAACTCTGATCATGAATGACCACCAATGATTCCAGGGCATTCATGATGAAATGCTACCCATCACTGGGTAGAAAGATGCTGGAGATTGAGCGCAGATGGAGTTATAATTCGGAGGAAGACATGGTCAATCTGGGAATTTGTTTTGCTTGACTACATGTTTGTAAAAGGAAGTTTGTTTTTCTGGCTTTCCACATGGAGGAGGGAATTAATGGAGTGAGAGAAAGACTGTTTCAGACTGAAAAAGTAAAACATAATAAATGAAAAAAATCATCTGTAGTACAGTGCATGGTATATAAATGTTTAATAAATGTTTGTTGATTGATCAATCCACCAAAAAAAAGACAACAACAACACCTTGCCCTATCAAATGGATCAACTGTAACACTGTGGAGAGGAGCTCTTTTTCAGGTCAAAAAAAAAGTTTACACGTGGAATTTAAGAGTGGAATGGATTTTTTTCCAACTCATTTTAGCAAGCATTTTCTGAGTGTCTACTGTGTATGTCTAGTACCATACAGAGTCCATCTCTTCTGAATTTAGTTTGACTAGTATATTCTTGACATCTGAGAGTCTTACAGTATTGTAGAGATTCTATGTTCTTAAAATGATGAAATGCATTGGTATAATATAATTGCAATTCATTCCTACCATCAAACAAACACAAACCAATTTCACAAATATTCTATCACATAGCCTTTTTTTTCGAACACAGTCAGCTCAGATTTCTATTCTTTTCTCTTTTCCTAGTGCTTTCTTTTCTTTCATTGTGTGCTTGGCCAGTTTTAAATCCTGTTTTTAAAAGATATTTATGTGTTTAGCTATTTCAACACTATCACTTAAGAATTTATTCCATTGTTTACCCTTTCTCTCTAAGAAAATATTCTAACTAGCAATTCCAAACCCTCTTCTTTCCCTTTCTTTAGTTTAAGCCCATTTCCTCTTATGCTAAGTCATGGCAGAAAGGAGGAGTAATTAGTAGGGGTTCGCAAATGGAAAAGGACATGGCAAAGCAGGATCACTGGGATCAAATCTCTGCAGCAAGCCTGGATTGTAGAACTGAACCCCATAACAGCATCATAGAGGCTAACAGAACTACATTTGGCTTTGTTGTTTAGATCATCATATTACTTCTTGACTTGACTTTGCCAGTGGAGACCCAGTTAGTGGTGAGCAGGGAAGTGCTGTGTTTACATGCAAAATGTTAACTCCATTTCAAGAGCATCAGACACAGACAGCAAGAAAGGGATGGGAAAAGGAAGGAAAGAAAAGGAAGGAATGAATGAAAGGAAGGATGAGTTAGGAGGAACAGGCAAATGACCTCAAAATGAATGAAAAAAATTGTAAAGAAAAGATCACATGTATTTTTAGCAATACAAATGGATAGTACGTGAATAAGATGCAGTGTGCACATAAAAATGTTTATTTACAGTAGAACATTCAGGACATTCTATTTCCTCTTCTAAATTACAGCCTGTTCTAATTTCTTATGTCAGTGGGAATTAATGTGAAGCTATTTAATAACAACAATAATAGTAACTAGCATTTATCTAGTGCCTTAAGATTTGCAAAGTGATTTACGAATATCTTCTCGTTTGATCTTCATGTCAACCCTAGGTAGGTGCTATTATTATCCCCATTTTACAGATGAAAAAACTCAGGCCATAGGAGGTTAAATGACATGCTTAGGGTCATAAAGCATGAATCTAAGACCAGACTAGAACTCAGGTCTTCCTCACTTCAGGTCCAGCACTCTATCACTGTACTACCTGGATACCTGTAACTATTAAATTACAGTGTGCCCCCACCCTTTAAAAAAAAGTTCTATTATGTTTTTATGGTACACACAGCACAGTAAAGAAATCTTTCAGGATCGTTGGTGACAACCCATTTTCAGTGCTGAGTGTATGTGTATTTGTGCGTGTGTGCGTGTGTGTGTGTGTGTGTGTGCATGTGTATGTGTTATTAGGGGGGTGTGAGCTGTTATCACGGTATAATGGAAGGAAAAGTGAATCTGGATTTAGAGGACCTGAGTCCAAATCCCACAAATGATGCCTACTGCTTGTATGAATTTGGGGGAGTCATCTAATGTTCTTGGGTCCCAATTTCCTCTTCTGTGAAATGAGGTGGTTGATCTAGGAGCCTATAAGCAAGTCTGACTTGTGTGTTGCAACACTGGCCTGCTAGCTCTCAGTATCCCCCTGGGGTTTTAGTACAACACTGAGCTGGTGATGGGATGTCCAAGCTAATGCTGGTTGGAAGATTACACTATTTGTTACTTCTTCCTCTTTGTCAGTGATCTGAGAGCATGACTTTCTATATCTTTGAGTGGGAGGCATTTTATGCAAAATATACAGACTAGCCTGGCTCTCCAATGATACAGAAAATGATTTGCATTTCAGGACAATGATATTATTTGATGATTGCAATATTTTTGGTCTTTTGTGAGTGGTAATCATAGCTATCTTTTAAATGACTTGGATTTGAGTTTCAGTCTTCAAAGGAAGAACCTTTGACAAGGATACTGGAATACCAGGATGAAGAATCTCAGGGTTTTTTTTAATCTCTTTGAGAATGTGCTAAAAGCTTGCATTACCATATTTAGAAAAAGCTTCCTTATATGCAAATGCCATCCTGAGACTCTGCAGGTAAGAACAACGTTTGAATGGCTTTGATTTGCATTCATGTTTCACTTACTTGGGATTGCTAGAAACAGAAACAAAACCTCGTCTCAACATATCCTTTGAGCAATATCTAGAAACTTATTTACACATATATGGAGATATATAATAGAGGAAACAAAATATTAATGTCTGTAAAGTAACATAATCTGGGCCTCTTTCTTTCTCTCTTTTTCTAATTAGTCCAGAGAAGAATGTGATTCCCCTGTCCCCCACATCCCACCCCCACTGTGGAAGTTATGAGATTCTCTGGCTCAAATTTTCCTTAAGGGATGTCTGTGTTATCTATATCCACAATACTCAGAGATGCACCTGAAGAAGTCAACAGGATTAAATGCCCCATGTAATATCCTGAGGTCAGCATCCAAGAGGGGATCAAACATAACTTATCCCACTTCTAGGAAGCTACAAATTCTCTCACCATGGAACTATGGGAAAAGCACAAGGGCATCTTTGGTTATCACCTAGTATACACGTCAAGATATCCTCTTAGCCATGAATAAGGACAACAAACAGCCATAACAATAGTTCTCTTTGGGCTATTTGTTAAAAAACTTGAATTTGTAATGGAACACTGTACCAAGAACTACCTAAGGGGCTGACGTGCAGGGGTATTAATCATGCATCCTTAACCCAAAACAGGGGCTCTTAACACTTTTTGTGTTATGGACCCCTTTAGCAGTCTGGTGAAACCTATGGACCCCATCTCAGAATAAGGTTTTTTTAAATGAATCAAATAAAATACAAAGGATTACAAAGGAAACCAGTTATATGGAAATAGTCATTTAAAAAAATAGTTCATGGACCTTCTATCCAGAACCTCAGGCCTAAATCATTCTAGGAAGTTGCATCAAAAAGGAGGAATTAAAGTTATATATTTACCTGTGAAATTGATTTTTAGCAAGTAATCTGTGTACAGCTTTTTTCCATCTAGAATCTTCATGGCTTCACAGAGCTTGGTGGTGTTTGGGCAGAGGGTCCTCTGCATCTTGTGTAGAGCATGTGCCATGGCATACACAGCATTCACCACAAACATGATCTTGGACTCCTGCTCATAATTGGTGCTGTCAATTGCTAGATGCTTGTCACAAGCCCTCCGGTGTGACCTTTTACCCTGTAGGCTACATTGGAACTTCTGTTCCCAGAAGTCCCTAAACCAGGGGTTTCGGTGGTTGTTATAAGGATTGAGGCTCTGGAAGTAACGGTCAAACTCCCGGATGGGATGGGAAGCCAGTTCTAAGGTGATGGCTCCATAGGCCACATGCTCGTTACCTTTGACAATGCTCTCCTGGGCACCCCAACCATCACTGGCGATCCATGTGAAGGAAGCATTGAAACGGCTTGCAGCAGCAATCAGCTCCCGGGAGTCATCACTTCTCATAAAGAGGACAACCACTCGAGCATTGGGCTTTTGGAGCAGCTCCCGGATGACACTGTCATAGGACTTTCGGATATTGGATCTGCCTACCTTTTCAGAGGTGGCAATGCAGATGTTGCGAAGACGTGCCTCCTGCTCAAAGGCCTCAATACCTGTCTCACCATAGTCACCTTCAGAGGCCACGGTTGACACATAGGTCCAGTTAAAGAAACGCAATATCTCAGCCATGGCCTTAGCCTGGTAGAAGTCTGGGGGCACAGTCCTGGCAAAATAATCATAGCGTGACTTGTCACTTAGTTTGGCACTGGTGGACGCGTAGCTTATCTGGGGGATCTGGAAGAGCCTTAGCAGATTTGCCACCTGTTTTATATGAAATAATAATGATAATGAAAATAAGAATAATAATGAAGACAACAGTATCTCATACATTGAAAACTTTAATCATAAATTTTGATGACCTTACAGATCATCTAGTCTAGTCCATTCATCTTATTTATTTCTTTAGAAAACAATTAAGTAATTTATTATGATTATGATTATTTTTGAGGGTGCACCTGAGTTTCTCTATGTCATGGATCCAATCCTACCAGTAGTTGGCACAGAAACTTTGATTTGCTCTATTTCTTTTTTAAAAATTAATTTTCTTAAACATTCTTTTCTCTTTAAATTTTGAGTTCCAAATTCCTTCCCTTCCTTCCACTCCTAACCCCCACCCCCCACTGAGAAGGCAAGCAAAATGATATTAATTATATATATGAAATCATGCAAAGGCATATTTCTATATTAGTCAAATCACCAAAAAGCAGCCACAAAAAATAAACTGAGACCGTTATACTTTAACTTTCACTCAGAGTTTGTCAGTTCTCTCTCTGGAGATGAATAACATTTATTTTTTCATCATGAATCCTTTGGAATTGTCTTGGATCATTGTATTGATCAGAGTAGTCAAGTCTTTCATAGCTGATCATCATTTTAACATTGCCATTACTGTGAACAATGATCTCCTAGTTCTTCTTACTTCACTTTGCATCGGTGCGTATAGATCTTCCTATGTTCCCCTCCCCAAAGGCATCCCACCCCTCATAATTTCTTATAGCACAATAATACTCCATCACAATTATGTACTACAGTATATTCAGCCATTCTCTACTTGATGGTCATCCCCTCAATTTCCAATTCTTTGCCACAACAAAAAGCTTTCTATAAGTATTCTTGTACATATGGATCCTTCTACTTTTTCTTTGATCTATTTGGGGTACAGACCTGGTATTGGTATTGCTGGGTCAAAGGATATACAGAGTTTTATAGCCCTTTGAGTATGGTTCCAAATTGTTCTCCAGAATGTTTGGACTAATTCATAACTCCACCAACAGTTTATTAGTGTACCTATTTTCCCTCAACCCCTTCAGCATTTGTCATTACTTATGGGTATGAGGTTAGAGTCATTTCAATTTGTACTTCTTTAATAAATAGTGATTTAGAGCATTTATAAACATGTCTATAGATAGCTTTTATTTCTTCTTCTGAAAGCTGCTTGTTCATATCCTTTGACCATTTATCAATTAGGGACTGACTCTTAGTCTTATAAATTTGACTAAGTTCCCTATATATTTGAGAAATGGGGCTTTATCAGAGGATCTGCTTTAGAAAATTTTGGTATTACTTCATTGTCTATGGTACCTTTTGGCAGAATGTAGTTTCTCTGATGAGGTCTACTTTTGCTTTTGCTTTGTCTGAGATCATGATTACTACCTCTGCCCTTTTCACTTGAGCTGAAGCATAAGAGATTCCCCTCTAGCCCCTTATTTTAACTCTGCATATGTCTATTTCAAGTGTGTCTCTCGTAAACAACATGTAGTTGTATTCTGGTTTCTAATCCATTCTGCCATTCACTTCTGTTTAATGGGTGAGCTCATCCCATTCACATTCACAGTTATGATTACTAACTGTGTATTTTCCTCCATTTGTAACAACGATGCTACTTGCTGCTACTGTGGCTATGTAAGACCAATAACACCGGCATATAGGAGGGCTGCTAGCCCAGGGTGTTGATATGCTTTTCGAAGGAAAGCAACTTTAAGGGGTTTAAAATCTCACTTTAATTAAACATACATATATCATTCACTTAGTTCAGGTGAAAAAGTCAGCACTCTGAACTTTAGAGAAGGCACAAACAAATTACAAGCAGGAATTATGTAAAAGGAGCAAAATAACACGAATAGCAGACAGGCTTCTAGTTGTCTGTCTAAGACATTACATACATAGTTACCAAAGACAGAAGCACCAACATTTGGGTTTTTCAAAGCCGGGAGGCTCCAACAGCTACCCAGCATCTCATCTGGTCAAAGCACATGACACTCTTCCAGTGAGTGAGCCCCAAGCAAAAAGCTAACCTCAGAGTATATGTAGACTTCTTCAGGGTCAGAGGGAATCACAAGCATGCAACTCAAACCTGTGTAACCTAGGCCTTCTCATGACTTAAACAGGTCATCAAAGACTCCCGATTCAATCAAAGACTCTTGATTGAAACAAAGGTAATTCTTAAAGGCACTTGATTGCCTTAGTGCTGAGAAGCACTCCAAAACAAAAGACAACAAAAAAGTCCTACCCTGCTTGCCATTACACTAGTGTATTTTCTTCTGTTTGCCCTTCTCTCCTTCTTTTTATCCTGCCCCTCTTCAAACATTTTATTTGCTTCTGACCATTGCCTTCCTTAATCCACCCTCCGTTTTACCATCTACCCCCATACCCCATACATCTCATCCCCTTCCCTATTGTGTCAGATAGATTTATATACCCCCAACTGTGTGTGTGTGTGTGTGTGTGTGTGTGTGTGTGTGTGTGTGTGTATTCTTCCCTCTTTGAACCAATTCAAATGAGAGAGAGGTTCAAGTATTGCTTGGCCTCCCAACTTCCCTTCCCTCCATTGTAAAAGCTCTTCCTTGCACGTCTCTTTTATGTAAGAAAAATTTCCCCCTTCTATCTCTTCCATCCCCCTTTTCCCAGTGCATGTCTCTTTTTCATTCTTTCTTTTTTTATGGTGATGATCCCAACGTAGTTTACTCGCACTCATGCCCTTCTTCTGTCTGCCCTAATAGTAGTAAAGGTCTTAAGAATTACAAGTATCATCTTCCCATATAGGAATGTAAACAGTTTAAACAACTCTTAGGATTTCTCTTACATGTTTACATATTTGTGCTTCTATTGAGTCTCGTGCTTGAATGTCAAATTTTCTATTCACTTCTGGTCTTTTCATAAGGAATGCTTGAAAGTTACCTTTTTCATTAAATATAATTTTTCTCCCCTGAAGGATTGTGCTGTTTTGCTGGGTAGATTATTTTTGGTTGTAATCCTAGGTCCTTTGACCTCCAAGATCTCATATTCCAAGCCCTCTGCTTTTTTAACATGGAAGCTGCTACATCTTGTGTGATCCTGACTATGACTCTATGATATATGAACTGTTTCTTTCGGGTAGCTTGCAATATTTTCTCCTTGACCTGGGAGCTCTTAAAGTTGGTGATTATGTTCTTGGGAGTTTTCATTTAGAGATCTCTTTCAGCAGGTTATTGCTTGATTCTTTAAATGTCTATTTTACCCTTTAGATCTACTATATTGGGTCAATTTTCCTTGATGATTTCCTGAAATATGATGTTGAGGGTTGTGTTTTGATTATGACTTAATAGTAATAATTCTTAAATTATCTCTCCCCACTCTATTTTCTAGGCCAGTTGTTTTTCTGATGAGATAATTTCACATTTTCTTCTATTTTTTCATTTGTTTGACTTTGTTTTATTGTTTCTTGATGTCTCATGGAATTAATCAGTTTCTAGTTACCCAATTCTAATTTTTAAGGAATTATTTTCTTCAGCGAACTTTTGTACCTCTTTTTCCATTTGTTCAATTCTGCTTTTTAAGACATTCTTTCCTTCAATGAACTTTTGTACCTCCTTTTCCATTTGGCCTATTTTTTAAAAAATTTTTTTTATTAATTTTTTTATTTTTAGATTGCAACAAACAGTTCTACAGAATTTTGGGTTCCAGATTTTCTTCCCTCCCTCCCCAAGAAGGCATGGAGTCCCATATAACTTCCAGGTATAACTAGGCATTGAATTAATTTATACATTTCCTCATGACTCATGAGAAAGACGAAACAGAATCAAAAAAAAAAAACAGAACCCAACAACAAATATAAAAGAGAGAAGAAAAAAAAAGTGGAGGGGAAAAAAGGCGAGACTGAAGTGTGCCTCAATTTGCATTCATACTTCATAGCTCTTTCTCTGGATGTAGACAGCCCTCTCCATCACGAGTCCTTTGGAGCCGTCTGTGCATATTGTGTTGCTGAGAAGAGCAAAGTCTGTCAGGGTTAGTCATCACAGAATCAATATATCTGTGGTTGTGTATAATGTTCTTCTGGCTCTGCTCCGCTCACTCAGCATTATGTCATGTAGGTTCTTCCAGGTTGTTTTGAAGTCCGTATCATCCCCACTTCTTATAGCACAGTAGTACTCCATCACCTTCATACACCACAGCCTGCTCAGCCACTCCCCAATTGATGGGCATCCCCCTGATTTCCAATTCTTAGCCACCACGAAAAGAGCTGCTATAAATATTTTTGTACATATGGGTCCCCTTCCCACTTGTGTGATCTCTTTGGGATACAACCCCAGGAGTGGTATTGCTGGGTCAAAGGGTATGAATGTTTTTATAGCCCTTTGGGCATATTTCCAAATTGCTCTCCAAAATGGCTGGATCAGTTCACAATTCCACCAGCAATGTAACAATGTTCCAATTTTCCCACATCCTCTCCAGCATTTATCATTTTCCTGTTTTGTTATTTTAGCCAATCTGACAGGAGACAGATGGTATCTAAGAGTTGTTTTGATTTGCATTTCTCTAATCAGTAGTG
>CM053623.1:134921087-134940329 GCA_028646595.1 Phalanger gymnotis | reverse complement strand
TCCTGGGCTGGAGCCCTGCTTCCCTCTGCCACTTTGTGGGTTCTGCAGCTCTAGAATTGGTTCAGAGCCATTTTTTTAATAGGTTTTTGGAGGGACTTGGTGGGGAGCTCACGGCAGTCACTGCTTCCCAGCCGCCATCTTGGCTGTGCCCTTGATAGTTCATGTTTTAATACTGTTATTAACTGAGATAATATAAAGCACTTTGTAAACTTTAAAATAATGTATATATATTATTATTATTAATATCCTTATTTTATAAATGAAGAAACGAAGGCTCTGAGTGGATAAGTGCCCCTGCTCACACAGCTAGGAAGTATCAGAGCCAAGCTCTCTAAAGTTCCTTCCAATTCTAATAATCCGTAAGTCTCTGACTCACGTGCCACTGTTCTAATCTTTCCACTGTCACATTACATCTCATGTAGCATTGTATACAAGAGCAAGCCAGGAACATTAGAGTATGGATATGGGAGGAGAATAGAAAGAGAGGAAGATCTTGGTCTCCTTCCTGAAATTTTTGCTAGGGTTTGGGGAAGATTGTAGGATTTTGGGGTTTGGGGCATTAAAAAAATTTTTCATTGACCATTTTGATACAACATATACTGTGGCACTGATGGGTTGGGTGTTTTTTTTTTGGTGGTTCCTGCTAGGGCCTATCTGTACAAGTTATTCTCCGGGAATTAGCCAAAATTTTAGGACCACTTGGCTACAGTGCATAGGGAGAATCTCAGGGAAGTCAGTTTCTCACTTCCTCCTCTCTTGCTAAAAAAGGAACCCTCTTAAAAAGTTTTATTTTAGAATGGCAAGCCACATGGACATCTGATATCTAGGTTAGACAAAAATCAACTGTAATTCTCTTTGTCCCTTGGGGGGAAAAAAAAACATTAGCCTCAAACTTTTCTTAAAGTCCTGAAAACCTTGTCTAATGTTTTTTTCCTAAGTGTTCTTACTTTCCTGCTTTTTTCCCCTCCCACTTAATGGAAAAGGAAGCCTGCAAATGCTGTTTGTATGGCATTTCTGATTAAGAGCAGAACAAGGAGGTATTGAAAACCTCGTGAGAAAAGAAATCGCTCACGAATAGCCTTCTTGAAAAAGGGTTTTAAGCCGATTTGAATCAAACTTTCAGACTTGGGATTTACTCATCCTTGTAGGATTTTAAGGTAGAACACAAATAATAGGAAGAAATCAATGCTCAAATAACATTTTGCATGCTTATCATAAAATATTTCTATATATATGTATTCAAGATTATAAACAGACACAGAAGTGATGTGCAGATAGGTCACATTTCGGCCTTTGGCTGACTCAAATATTTTGTAAATCCTTTATACATTTTCAGTTTTAGAGAAATTATATAAAGCACAAAGTTAACTCTAATCAGAAACTACATTGGCTATTTCTGGACTCTCTGAGCACTTTGAAATTTTCCTTCTGGAAATTGTCAGCTCCAGGTTTGCATTCGCGATGTAGGAGGCACAGTTTGAAACAGGCAGCTGTTAGTGAGAGCATAAGTAACATCAAACAGCTGACATCTGACTCCTGATTAATCATCATCTGATCTGGCAAAAGAACCCAGCAACTAAGCCCAAACTCAGCATGTGCTAGGAGATCTGTCCTGCTGCTAAAACCAACACTCACAAGAGCCCTAAGCTTCTATAAACATGGTCTATATCTTTTACATGTACTGGTGCCTGTCAGCTATACACAAATGGAACAGCTGGACACCTGTCACTTGGTATAAGGTAAATGCAGAGCTCAACTTCTTTCTCAGGTCTGGGGCAGGTTATACAGCCTTCTTAGAGAGCTAATGCATTCATGAAGGCACATGGGGGCTGGGAGGGCGGGACTTTTATACCCCTGATCCCTTGCTTTTTTTAGGCTAGTGCAACTCCAGAAATAATGTTAGTTACAGAATCATCTCCACCTACCCAGGTACATGGTAGCTAACTAACATTTGTGGCACAGAGATAGGGACTAGAGCTGTAAGATTTCATTGATATGCAAACACCCACTACTAATACTGGCACCTTCTCTGCAAGTACATAGTCTTTAGAGAGATTCCATTTAGTAACTTCTGGAGGGCAGGGACTATTTTTTTTTTGTCTTTTTTTGTAATCCCAGGGCCTTGCCCAAGGTAGATACTTAATAAATGTTTACTGATTGATTGATTGAATAGAACTCTAAGTGATTAAATGATTTGCTCAGAGTCACAATGCTAGAACACATGAGAGATAGGATTCCAACCCCAGTCTTCTTGGCTTTGAGGTCACCTCTCTAGTCACTATGCCTTATTTCCTCCCAGCTAATGTTTAGTGCATTTAAATACATTACTTTATTTGATCTGCTCCTCCATCCACTGGCTTAGGTACACTGATTTATCTTCATTATAAAGAAAAGGAAATGGAAGCTCAGTATAGAAAAGTGATTTTCCCAGGCTCATACAATTATGAGGTATAAGAAACAAGTTTTGAACTCAAGTCTTCCTGGCTGCAAGTCCAGGCATCCAAACCAGGCAGCTTCAGAGCAGAAGGATATGGATACTAGGTCCTTAATATTTGTTGAATTGAATGGAACCTAGGCTTCCCCCGCCCAGTTCATATAAAATGCACAGAAACTGCAGATAGTAGAGACCTATTACCTCCATTCTGTGTAAGGCCTCTCCTAGTTCCCCCATTGCTAAAACCTCCCTTACCCTACTCCCACTGAAGTTACCTTTCACCTATTGCACTTGTACTTTCTATGTACTGTGATTAGTGTTTGTTGCTTCCTCCTTTAGAATGTAAACTCTTTGAGGGCAAGGGCTCTTTGTCTTTGTAGCCCCAGTGCCTAGCTCAATGACCAGCACATGATTGGTACTTAATAAATTTTTTTTTTTGATTGATTCTGGAGGCACATTGTGGGAACAGTATGGTCTTAGGCAGGGCTGTCCAAAATGCAGCTTGCAGGCCACATCGCCAGGCCCACAGTGCTATTTATGCGGCCTGCCTGCATAGAAATTTATATAAATGCTTCAGTAAAAGAAGGCCAGCTACCGCAGAGCTCTCACTAAATGGCAAATCGAAATATATTGTCTATCGTTTCAATAAAAACCCAAGGTTAGACAGCCCTGGTCTAAGGCAAAGGCAGGGAACCTGTGGCCTTGAGACTACATGTAGCCTTCTAGGATGTCAAGTGTGGCCCTTTGGTTGAATACTTAGATCTCAAGTCAAAAGGCCACACTTGAGGACCTAGAGGGCCACACGTGGCCTTGAAGCTGCAGGTTCTCCATCCTACCCCTGGTCTAAGGATTTCCTCAGAAAGGTGCTCAACAATATATGCTAATTGATTCCTGAGACATGGTTGGAGTACTTGGATTCCTCTGTTTTTATGCTCTCTTAATTTGATTTGATTAATTTAATTATTGAATTATTAGGTGATACTGGGAAAGCTGCTCCTTCTTTGTATCAAAATTTTCTTTGGGGATGTGGACTCCCTAGGGAGTCTTAACTTTGTGTGTCATGGACCTCTTAGGCAGTCTTTTGAAGCCTATAGACCTTTTCTGAAAATAATGTTTTTAAATGCATAAAATAAAACATGTAGGATTACAAAGGAAAACAACTATATTGAAATATTGTTGTCAAATACTGAAAAAATTTGCAGACTCCCTGAAATCTATTCATCACTCCTTGACTGTGCATGGTTGCCAAGTTAAAAACTCCTCCCCTGGGATAATGCTGGAGGAAAAACCCTGAAATATGCTGGGAGAGAAAGCATAGATGGCTTTAGAGAAAATAATTCTTGTCTTTGTCATGTATGATGTACAATGTAAAGTCCTTCTTAGAAGTCAGGACAACTGTAATAAGCAAATGCCTTCTTTCTTTTCTGTGACCTCAAAGACTTCTGCTGCTCTCTGTCTGCCTGTCTCAGATGGCCAGAAACAATTTACAAATGAGACATGCTTTAACAAACAATGAGCTATGGACAGAATGATGTCAGTACTAGGAAAAAAAGAATATCCTCTCCACAGGAATGTGGAAAGAAAAATGAGCTTCGGTAAGATCGAAGAAGGTGGTCTGGGCCAAGTGATGCCCATTGGCACTCTTGTAAGCTTATTTTTTTAAAGGAATGAATATGACTCAAGAAAAAGCAATAAACCTCACATTTGGAGAGTGAAAATTGTGACGCCACAGAAAAGAGGTAAATGGAATCTCACAATTATGAGTGGGATGAGGTTCAGGATGATACTTTAGTGATGGGATGAAGTAACCTGTTCAAAAGGAGCATACCCATCTGAAGAGGCTGGGGAGCAAAGTGGTCTTATATGTCAAGAGGTTAATATTTGTATAAAAGTCTACACATCTCTAAATGAGAAGTTCTGAATACGAGGTCTGTGAACTTTAAAAACATAGTTTGATAAGTATATTTCAATATCATTGGTTTTCTTTGGAATCCTCAGTATTTTATTTTATTCATTTAAAAACGTTCATCTGAGAAAGGACCCATAGTCTTCGGCAGCCTGATAAAAGGATCAATGACACAAAAATAAAACATAAAAGTTTTAAATAATCATCTAATTATCTAAGGGACAGGGACTGGATTGGTGATTTCACTGAGGAACTCTCAGGAAAGGAAACTCCCTCTGACAACAAAAGTCAGCTCTTCTCCATAACTTATAGTCTTAGAGACTAGAAGATTGAGTGATTATGTGACTTGCTTACAGGTCTGTAATATTAATGGAATAGGAAGATCTTTCCCATCCGTTCATAGGCCTATGTGACCTGCTTTGAGCTCTGGCCTAGCTTACAGCTGTAATACAGACTGAGTCATGTGGAGCCTGAGTCACATGGAACCCACGGTGGGAAGAGCTTGCCCAATGGAAAAAAAAGAGTAGGAAGGGAGAGTGAGGCAGAGCTGAGGGAAAGAAGCTAGCATGAGTGGGAAGAGGGAGGAAGTTTCCTGGGGGAGCTTGTTTATGGGGAGGCCTAATATGGGGAATGCTTGGGATATTGGTGCTCCCTGGATTGGTGATGTGTACAAACTTTTTTGTTACCATGGTAAATTTTGCTTTCTGGTATCTGAATAAATATTTTGGATTTGTCTTGGAGGGAGAGAGTTTATTATATTTGGAAATCTACCCTGGAAATAAGTCTGCATATTCATAGCAGTTACTGAGGGTATCACATTGGCATTACATTTGGTGACGAGGATGGGATTACGAAATATAAAACTTCTAATTGGAGATAGGAAGGCTCTAGGGAAAGAGATGAGTGTCCTGGGATGAGAGGATTTACTCTGGGCTAAAAGCACAGGACTTTGTGAAAACTGGGAACTGAGGCTACAAAAAGGAGAACCCATAGATTTAGAAAGATGTTTGCAAGGAATACCAATAGAACAGGAGAAAGAAATGGCAGGGGTGTGTAGAAGAGGATGGGCATTGTTAACAAGTTACTGTATTATATGTTGAAGAAGAGACAAATTGCTGGAGGAAAAGGTTCAGACAGAAAAGAAATTAGCTGATTTGCATGAGAAGCTTTCTATGCTACAGTGTCAGAACTTTCCTTTAGAAGAGCAAACTAGAAAGTATCAGGTGATAGCAGAAAAGTCAGCTGTGAGTTTAGCTCAGAAAAAGAAGAGAAAAGTTAGCAAAAGGAAGGTGCATGCAACCCTTGCATGTGTGGGGACTGATTGGGACCCAGACACCAGGGAGGAAGACATAAGGGAGGAAGATGAAGTCAATTCAGATGAGGAGGCTTCTAGAAATGTGTTGCTTGTCCAACACTACAAAGGACTCAAGTGAACTGGTTGGGCAGGCATACAATGTTTAAGGAAGTAACTGAGGATTTTACTCAGTAGGAGGTCACAGATATATTGTCAATTTGCCCCCAAAATGGGAGAATCATTAGTATCTTGTATGGTGAGAATCAGTGAAGAAGGGGCTGGAAGAGTATGGATAGATAACATAGGTTGTTTGAAATTCATAGATGTTAGTTGGAATCCCTTTATACAACAAGCTTTTAAGGATTACCATATTCAAGGAGATAACAATGAGACCAATTTATTAGCTTTAGCTGCCAAGGGATGCAATAAACAGTATCCCACTGTCTCTATGTGGCCTAGTGGAGATAGACCCTAGTATTTGCTTAGTGACTGTATGAAAAAGTTAAAGGAAGAGGTAATGAAAACTACAATAATGGTCAGAGATGCAGACATGTATCACAGCACTCCTTTGATGGTTCCTCATAGAGATAAAATAGTGAAGACTGCTCCTCCTGCTTATAAACACATAATTTTGACTCTACTAATTGGGGAAATAGGGCACCCTCTTTGGGAGATGCTGGATAAGATTTTGCAGTTAGGTGACTTAGGGGAATGGGGAAAAGATAAATTTCCTTGAGAGAAGAGCAAATAGCCAGCAGATTCTAAGTCAGAATAGATTAACAAGGAAAGAATTGTTTACTGCTTTATTGAGAGCAGGGATAGATTATGGAAGAATAGAATAGATGGTATTCCAACTAATGAGCTATATAAGATGTATCAAGAAAAGAGAGGTAATATTAGATGGCATAGGGAAATAAGAACTGTCCCTATAGATCCTCCTGAATCATTGTATCCAAGTTTGTCACACCTGCAGTGAGAATAGGAAATTGGTCAAGCCCCAGCTCAGATTAAAGAAGTACAGAGATGGGATTACAGACTCCATATCAGTTTAACCATATACTGGAAAAATGGATCATTGTAACTAGGGCATTAATAGATACTAGGGCAGAGGTCTCTCTTATATAGGGAAACTCTGATAAATTTAAACATGGAACCCCTATTACCATCATAAGACTGGGAGGGGCTGAAATACCAGCCAGTCAAGTTAAACTAATGATGAAATTGAGCAGTTACCTAAGAAAGAACATACCTCTTCCTGAATATATCATTGGGATAGATATATTGAGAGGTATGACTTTAAATTTACCTGAAGGGAGATACTAATTTACAGTAAGGAAGATAGGAATTAATGCGGTTCTAGTGGGTGAAATAAAAATGGACCTAGTCACTTTACCTGAACCTTCCAAAGTAATTACTTTAAAGCAGTATCATGTGCCACATGGACAGAACAAAATAAAGGAATATGTTGAGGAAGGAGTGTTAGTCCCTACAACCACTAGATGGACTAATCCCATCTGGCCAGCATGAAAGTCAGATGGGATGTGGAGAATGACAGTGGATTATAGACAGTAGATTATAGATAATTGAATAAAGTGACTTCCCCCTTCTATGCTGCTGTTGCAGATACTATTACCTTAATAGAAAGAATCCAGAAATGTGATGGGACTTAGTATGCAGTTATTGATTTAGACAATGCTTTCTTTACTATCCCAATAGATTCTAAACAATGGGCCAGTTTGCTTTCACTTGGCAGGGTAGATAATATACTTCCACCTGCTTGCCACAAAGATATCTGCATAGCTCTGCTATTTGTCATAGGATTGTGACTGAGCACTTGGATGAATTAGAACTGCCTGGTATACAGCTTACCCACTACATAGATGATATTATGATACAGAGAAAAAGTGTAAAAGAAATGGAGAAGAGTTTGATGCTTTTAATTGAGCATATGAAAAGCAAAGGATGGGAAGTTAACCCTGCAAAGGTTCAAGGGCCAGCTTGAACAGTAAAATTCTTAAGCATACAATGGAATAAGGAGCTGTGAGAGATTCTCCTGAAAGCCCAGCAAAAGATTCAGGATTTTCCTGTCTCTACCAATAAGAGAGAAGTCCAAAAGTTTATAGGATTATTTGGTATTGGGGACATCACATACCGCATTTAGGGTAGATTCTGAAACCCTTATATAAGATTACTAGGAAGAAATATGAATTTGATTGGGGAATTGAGCAGAGTAAAGCTTTTGAAGAAGTCAAAGCTGCTACACAGTTGGCCCTAGATTTATGGCCTATGCAAAGTGCCTCAGTGGAATTACAAGTGACTGTATAGGATGAATAGGCAAACTGGAGTTTATGGCAAAAACAGCAAAGCTGAAATGTACCCTTAGGATTTTGGTCTAGGAAACTTCCTTCTTCTGGAGTGCAATATACCCCTTTGGAAAAGCAGTTGTTAACTGCATATTGGGCTGTGGTAAAGACTGTATCATTGACTCTGGGCCATGAAGTAATATTATGGCCTGGAATCCCAATTATGACCTAGGTAATGAGTACCCCATCTTCCCACAGAATTGGACATGCACGAGAGGCTAGCATAATTAAATGGAAATGGTGCATTCAAAACAGATCTAAAACAAGCAAAAGTGGAGTTTCTGCTTTACATGAATCTATAACAAACATAGATACTGAGGGAAATTGTACACCCCCTGAACCAAAGCAACAATTGGTATAGTCCTTGGTAAAATGGAATGAGGGATATGATAGATTAACTCAAGAACAAAAGAAACATGTGTGGTTTACTGATGGGACAACCAAATATTTGGGTCATAAAAGACATTGGAAAGCAGTAGCCTATGACCTATGTACTAGGCAGACTTTGGAAAATACTGGGACAGGTGACATAGTCAATTTGCTGAACTTAACAGCAGTACATCTAGCTATCAAAACAGAACAAGGAGGACAGTGTCATACATTTACTGATTTGTGGGCTATAGCAAATGGGTTAGCTACATGGATGCCCATGTGGAAAAATCAAAATTGGGAAATCCATGGTAAACAAGTATGTGGCAAAGAATTATGGGAAGATATATGGGACATGTCTTTGGTTACTAATCTCTCAGTTTTTCATGTAGATGCTCATGTGGCCCTCACCACGTTAGAATTTGAGTACAATGCACATGCTGACTGACTAGCAAAGATGCTATTCAACATATTGTCTCTACTCTAAAACCATCAATACTTTGATACTAGCAAAATGGGTCCATCAAATGGCTGGCCAATTAGGGGTCCAGGCCACACACTGGTGGGCACAAGATTGAGGTATTATTATTTTACATTCATTGTTAAAACAGGTAGTAGAGGAATATCATATATGTCAACTGGAAAAGGAACTGTTCCTCAGGTAGTAACTGGAGAGATAGCAAGGGGAAAAGTCCCAGTCCAAATCTGGCAAATAGATTATATTGGATCCCTACCCCAAGGGAGAGGATGCAAATTTATATGTACCTGTGTTGAACCTATTCAGGTGTACTAGTGGCTTGTCCCAGTAAGAATGTAACCCAGAAAAACACCTGTAGAACTCTAGATATCATAAATCTATATTATGGAACCCCAGTGCAGATTCAAAGTGACAATGGGTCATATTTCAAAGGTAATGAAATGAAGAGACATTGTATATTGAACAATGCAGAATGGTTATATTATATTCCATGTTATCTACAAGCATCTAGGTTAATTGAAAGAATGAATGGAGTATTGAAAGAACAGTTAAGGAAGTTAAGTTCTAATAATTCTTATCAACATTTGAAATATAATTTGTTCACTGCTTTATGTAATTTGAATAACAGACCACTGGGAGAAAGTACACCTCTAGCTAGAATGATGACCTCAAATCTGCAAATTAGAAAACAGCAAACATATAAGATCTCAAATATTGAGTATTAGACTGTAGGGCAAGATGTCCCAGAAGTGTATCCAGGAACACCTGGTTCAGCAAGATATGATTTACATTGTTTGGAAGACTTTTGATTGGATAGGAAAGAAATAAGGAAAATCCCTATTGGAATATGCGTGAGAATCCCTAAAAATCATTTTGTCTCGTATTACCAAAATCAGGATTAGCAGCTCGAGGCATACATGTGTTGGCTGGAGGAATAGATTCTAATTATCAAGGAGAAATTATTGTGGTATTTCAAAATTTATGTGAAAAACCTACACAGTTTTGTAAAAAATGACAGAATAGTTCAAATGATCATTATTCCTTGTAAAATAGCACCCCTTGTGAAAACAGACCCTCTTTCTGAAATAACTATCAAAGGAACTGAAGGGTTTTTTTCTACTGATAGTATAAAATTGGGAGCTAAAGTATGGCTAAAATGGAAGCCAGATGATGTTCCAAAGGCTGTGGAGATTATAGCATGTGGAAAAGATAGTACCGTAACTGTTGTTTATTCAGGAGAAGATGATTACCAAATTGTGCCCTTAACTCATATATTTTGCCATGAATAAGACTATGATAGTGGGTTCATGGACTCCAGAATCATGGCTGATGCCATATTTACCCTGCTTTTGGTTATTGTCTCCCTATTCTTTTTGGCTAGATTTGTCTCCTAAAAGCTTAGTGACCTCCACTTGTAGATGACTGACTGCTTAAGCTGGATGTCACCCTCTGTCCAAGAATATGATATATCACTCCTGGACCTGGCATTGACCAAGCTCCAGATACCAGCTAAGGAATTAAGATATTGTTTTATGTGTTTATTTTGTGTCATCCCTCTTATATTGTTGTGGAAGTTATGTTGATACAAGTTACCCCTAAAGTCCCTTCGACCTATGTAATGGACATAAAAGATCTCAGACCAAATGTAATGTTAATGGAACAGGAAGAACTTTCCCATCTATTAATAGGTCTATGTGACCTGCTTTGAGCCCTGGCCCAGCTCACAGCTATGATACAGCCTGAGCCACATGGAGCCTGAGTCACATGGAACCCATGGTGGGAAGAACTTGCCCAATGGAAAAAAAGAGTGGGAAGTGAGAGTGAGGTAGAGTTGAGTGAGAGAGAGAGAGAAGCTAGCATGAGTGGGCAGAGGGAGGAATTTTCCTGAGGGAACTTGTTTGTGGGGAGGCCCAAGGGAGGGAACGCTTGGGATGTTGGTGCTCCCTGGATTGGTGATGTGTACAAACTTTTTTGTTACCAGGGTAAATATTGCTTTCTGGTATCTGAATAAATATTTTGATTTTGTCTTGGAGGAAGATAGTTTATTGTATTGTGGGAATCTACCCTGGAAATATGCATGCATCACGCATATTCATAGCAGCTGCTATGGGTATCACATTGGGGTTACAGAGTCATATAGCCAGTTGATGTCACAGATAAGACTTGAATCCAGATCTTTGTGGCTTTGAGATTAGTTCACTTTTCACTGTATTATGTTGTCTCTGATGGTTACTATTTGCGTGACTTTGGGCAAGTTTCTTCTAAAATCTAAATATACGATCTTCCAAAATCTAAGTCTATGAACTTATGAAATATCTAAAAAGGTCACAAATAATGTTTCTTCATTTTAAAAACAGGGACCATCCAAAGACTTTGCCACTTCAGATGAACTCTAGGCTTCAGGCCTAGATGAGTTGCATTCCTCAATACTTACAGAACTTATAGATAATGGTACAGGAACACTATCCTTAATCTTTAAGATAATATCGAGGTAAGGTGATCATAGAAATCATTAAATCCTATCCCCGCTTTTACAGATTTGGAAACTGAGGCCCAGAAGTGAAGTCACTTGGCCAGGATCATAGTTTAGTTGATTAGTGGTAGATCTTAGAATAGAACTCAGGACATGGAGGATCATAGTCTCACATGATCACAGGGCCTAGATTTAGAGCTGGAAGAAACTGTAGAGGCATCAAGTCTAACCCTTTCATTTTACATCTGAGGAAACTGAGAAAATTAAATGACTGGCCTAACCTCACACAGCTAGTAAGTGTCTGAGGAGGGATTTAAACTCTGCTTCCCAGCTCCTAGCTAGCATTCTATCCAATGTGCCACTTAGTTGCTAGATCTCCATCTAAAGTTTCGAAATGGAGGAGAAGGTAGAATTTGGGAACTATGGCCTAATAAATGAAAGCTGGCTAATTCGAATATATGGTTTATCAGCATTTAGATAAAAATCAATGAGAGTGAGCACGAGTATATTAAGAAGCAATTTTGAAACTACTCTCCTCTTCTTCTTAATGACAGTATTACTTTGGTACACAACAAATATGATATGACTGGATTTCAGCAAAAATATCTAAAACAAGGTCTGTCTCATGAAATCTCTCATCTCTAAACACATTATTTTGCTTATGGATGGTGGGATTTACAGAGATCTTGATTTATCCCAAAGTGGGCTTATTGGTCTATTGCTACAACTATAGCCACATTAAGCTCCATATGTGTTATGAGAAATTTCTATTAGAGTTAACTTGGAAAAACTTTGGGTATGTGGCCAATAACTTCCAAATAAGTTAAAGTTTGGCAGCTTTTCAAAAGTGGAGTTTGAAGTTCTGACCCTTGTTATTGGTATGCTGGAGGTATGGGCAGTCACCCAGGAAAAGGTCTTCCTGGTCAAATATATATGTGTGTGTGTGTGTGTGTGTGTGTGTGTGTGTGTGTGTGTATGTATGTACGTATATTCTCCTCATGTAAATAAACAGAAAACTACCCTGATCCCTCCAGATCTCTTCTTCCTAGAATTTCTCTCTAGTATTGCATTAATCATAGTACTTTATTTGACCCTCTCCTATGTACTGGTTATATTCAAAATTGTATTATAGTTATCTGAGCACATGCCTTATCTTTTTTTTATAAAATTAGATTATAAGTTCCTTGAAGTCAGGTATTGTGACTGATTCCATCTTTGTATTCCCAATGCCTGCTACAGTACCTTGTATATAGTAGGAATTCGATACCTTATTACTGAATGAATGAATACAGTGGATTAACATGAACTGCTATATAGATTTCTAGCAAGTTGAACAATTATCCCTAAAGATTGTTGATTAAAGGATCAATACCATTCTGGAAGGAGGTCAGTAGAGACAAGCCAAAGGACTCTGCCATAGCCAACATTTTAGTCAACCGATTGGATGAAAGAAAGAACATGTCAAATTTTTGTATGTATGTATGGACAGCTAATATGATAGATAACTGAATGAAGATTCTTCAGTCTTCAGACAGAATGAAGATTCAAAGAGCTCTTGAGAGGCAAGAAAGGTGGACTGCAACCAACAAGATGTAATTTAAGATAGATGATATGAGGTTCTACATTTAGGTTAGAAAAATCAATTACATCATTATGGAAGGGAAACCTGGCTTGACAGCCACTCATAACAAAAAGACCTAGGGCTCTAGTCATTCTGGCTTAATATGAGCTTATATTACAGTATGGCAGCAAAGAAGCTAAGGCAGTCTTAAGCTGTATTAGAAGGAGAATAGCTTTAGAATATGGTACTGTTAACACTCAAACCATGAATTAGGATGTTTGTTAGTAGTACTAGTTTTGGGTCATAGTATCATGTAATCTTGAACCAAGTTCCTTAATCTCTTAAGCTTCACTTCACTCATCACTAAAATGGGTGATAATAATGCCTGTACTGAGTTTTACAAAGATGCTATTGGAATCAAATGAGAAGCACTGACAAGATGAAAGACCTCATATACACTAAAACATTTATTTTAGCACTTTTTCAACAAGAACTAGAAACAAAGCAGGAGCCCACTGGGGAGTAGCTGAACAAATTGTGGTACATGAATGTAATGAAATATCACTAATAATAATCATACTTAGTACAGAGAAGTGTAGGAATCCTTACATGAACTGATGCAAAGTGAATTCAGGAGAGCCAGGGAGCCAAATAAATGCCCAATGATAACAACAATGCAAGTGGAAAGAACGCCACACATGATGATTGAAACTGAGTTTAGTTAAATTATAACGAATAAGCTTGAATCACCAGTTCTAGTACTTTGCTAGGCATTGGGGATAGATACAAAGACAAAATTAAATGATCCCTCCATTCAAGCAGTTTACAATTTATCATGTTAAAGAATGAATAAACTCTCTTTGTGTTGGTAATTCCAGGAGGGAGAATGGATGGAAGTTAGTGGGAGACAGATTTTGGTTCAATATAAAGAAGAACTTTGGAACAATAAGAGCTGCCCAGAAATGGATGGTCTGTTTTGTGAGAACTCCCTATTCTGGTAAGTGTTTAAGTAAAGCCAATCAAGGACCAATCAATCAATCCACAAGAATTTAATAAATACCTACTTTGTGTCAGGTGGTGGGCACTGGGGCAAAGACAGGAGTTAAATTGTCCCTGCCCAAAAGATGCTTGCGTTTTATCTTGGGAACTGAAATGGACATGAAAAAGAATCTACTGCATGTGAGCAAAAGAGCATAAATAAATGGAAGAATGATGAAGGGCCTTATGTAGAAATTGGAGATAGGAATATTCTAGAAGGGATTCTGCTTTTGGAATTTGATTCACAGAAGTTGAGAATTGGACCCAGACACAAATGAACCAGTGCTGTCTTCTATCTGATAACTGATCATCCATCCTTTTCTTGAAGCCCTTCACCTACTTCCCAGGGTTTTGCTGAGTATCAAATGAGATAGTATTTGTAGAGCCCTTAGCACAGTGCTTGGCACACAGTCAGTGCTATGTAAATGCTATTTATAACAACAACAACAAAAATAATAATAGCAAGCCATTCCACTTTTGGACAGCTAGGTTGTATTAGAGATTTATGGTCCCATTCAAATCTAAGAGAAAATACCAGAAGATTTGACAAGCAGATATTTGTTGCTTCCTGAGAAATATTTTAATCCAAAAAATCTATAGGGCCCAGTGAAGTACGATACTGTTTCAAACTGCTCTGAGTTCTATCAACGTAAGCACTAAATAACATAAAGGTTATGGGCAATATTGTGCCCTGTATTTGAGAATTGACATTAGAATCCCTGGAATGTTCTTTCTAATATCACCGGTGGCAGCAAAACTTCATTCTTTGAGGGTTGATTTGGAGTTTTTAGAAGAATTAGGAAGTCATTCAGTGTTAAATCATGTAAATTGGATGAATGTTCCAATTTGGATAAAATCATTCTGGGTCAAAAATTACTCATAATTCTAGAACAGTGAAACTGATTTTTGGAGAGTCTTAAAAATGATCTCTGAACACAATTTCAATCGAGGAGTGCCCAAAAAAGTTTTAGGCAATAGTATAACTAGTGGAATAAAGATAGCCTCTCTATGTTACATACTTTAAAAATATCACTTATCTGGCTGTGTATGTTTTGATGATTGCTAAAAAAAATCAGACTCATTTTTAATGTTGACATTTTAGATTTAGAGTATCATCTTAAACTTTGTACAAGTTTTCCCTTTAGCTTCCAATTTTCTAGCCCTTTCAATTTTGTCAAGTGTTCACAGTTATGGAGAAGTCCTCTTGACTAGAATATGCCCAATTAGAATGCTGACCAGGAAGCCAATGGAACATGCAGAACTTGTGTACTTGTGTGTGTTGTTGGGGAGGGGAGAATCCGGAGATTTTTCTTCTTGGAAGCTTTTAAAAATTAAGTTATATTATATTTTATTTTTTGGGGGGGAGCTTTTTTCCCCCTAATGTTAGTAGAATTTTCAAAGTAAGTCTCTTAAATTATGCATAAATTAGAATGGGGTGAGAGAGAGAGCGAGCTTGGTTTTGATTTCTGTGCTAAGAATAGTGGGAAGGAAGAGGTTTGGAATTCAGAGTTCTCTTGGGGTCCTCTAAGTATCTCAGAAAAATGTGTCCAAAGGTAAAAGGAACAATTAGGAGACCAATTTTCACTTCAGAGATTCACAATGATTTGTATTGATGTGGCCCACATACCCTCTGAAGATCACCATCCTAATTCCCAATCTTAACCTAGCACCAGAACTTGACTCCATCTTATCCTCAGGGGGAACTTAGCCTCCACCAGTATGTTTTCCCTCAAGATTATCAGTTGAGAATCACTTAGTGTCAAAAGGTAAAAGGAATGATTAAGTGAACAGTTCTCACTTTCGAGGTTCATAATCCAGAATTCTTGGAAAACTAAAAACTGAAATTCTGTAACTTGTACATATTCTAAGTCGAGGGCTGGCAAACTAAACCTCATGGCCTGCCTATTTTTGTACAGCTTAAGAACCAAGAATGGTTTTTACATTTTGCAAAACCATTCTTAGCTCTTGAGCCATATGAAAACTGGCAGAAGGCCAAATTTGGCCTACCGGCTATGTTTGCCAACCCTTGGCCTAGATCGTGGGTTAAAAAAAATACAAAATTTCATTGTATAAACATTTTTAAAAAACTTTTGAAAATAAAGGCATTGCACATGGAATAATAAGAGAATATACTGAACAGTTAAAAAAGTCTTTGCATTAAATATTTGACAAAAGTTGGATGTCCAAAATCTATTCAGAACTGACACACATAAGACTATCAACTATTCTCTAATTAATAGATAAGTGGTCAAAAAATGTCAGCAGGCTGTTTTTAAAAGAAGAAAAGCAAACTATGGAAAACTATTTGAAAAAGTACCTAAAGTTTTTCATAATCACAGAAGTGTGAATTAAAATAATCCTGAGGTTCTCATTAAAGATTGTATAAAAGATAAAATTCAGTATTGGGAAAGATATGGGAAAATTGGAGCAGTAATTCAGTGCTGCTATAGCTTTGAATTAATTTGACTGTTATAGAAAGTGATAAGGAATTATACAATAAAAGTTACAAAAATATTTATATCCTGTGACTCAACAGCCGTAGAAAGTTTAGTGATGGGAACAAAAGACCCATTTCTATAAAAATACCCAGTACAGCATTCTGTAATAGCAAAAAAATCCATAAAACCCCCAAAACAAAACCCTGGAAAATATGTGTCTAATAACTGAAGAATGGTTAAATGCATTGTGATCTCTGAATGTAATAGGATATTATTGCATTGTGAAAAATGATCATCAGAAGAATACAAAGAAACACCCGAAGACGCATAAAGTGATGTTGAATAGAAAAGGCAGAACCAAAAGAACAAAGGATTTCCTGATTACAGCTAGGACAATGAAGAGAACATCACACTGCAGGGAAATGAATGGTAAATATAACAGATGACAGTTAATGTCAAAGTTAATAACACCAGCTACTTTTGATATTTAATAATCTGTAAATAACTGAAAGCCATGGCTGTAAAGAAAAGCTGTGATAGCATTATGATTTTTTTTAATTTGGAAGTTTTTTTTGTTGGTTTGTTTTTATCTGGAAGCTAATTATTTCACTTTTTTCACTTATGATTTTCTTTCGTTCTTGGTTCAGATACGTGAGTTCTTCAGTGGTGGGATTCATATGAATGAACAATTGGTTCTCCACCAAATTGAGCTGAGGTGCTGCCTGCACCACTGACTTGGCAGGTCCCACTCCCACTAACAACTGGCTCTTGGAAATCAATCTAAAATTAGGTACTGGTTCTACTGAGCCGGCGCAAACCGGCTGAATCCCACCACTGGAGTACTTGTATTTGAGGAAGTCTTCCCCAATCCTTCATTTCAATGCCTTTCCTCTTACTCTGTTTGTATCTTGTTTTGTATATATTTGTTTGCATGTTTTCTCCCCCATTAGACTGTAAGTTCTGTGAAGATAACTGTCTTTTGCCTCTTTTTTGTATCCCTGACACTTAACACAGTGCCTGGCGTATAGTAGATACTTAGCAAATGTTTACTGATTGATATTAAAATTTCTTAAAAAGATAATATGTAATCATGATTCCAAGCTGATCTCTTCTTTTAGGCATTTCCAGATTTTCCTGGTCCATTCTACCACTCAGACTATGTAACCTTTTAACTATGCCTTTCCTCTTAACACACTTGTAATCATTCTCTTCTGCTGAATGCATATTTTCCCATTGGCTCACTCCTTGACAGTAGGGACAACTAATTTTTTTTTTAGCTAATGGCTTACATTTAGACTATGACTAATGTTTTCTAAGTTTTCACATATTTATAGTGTGAATTTTTCCCTGTCTGGTATATTTCAACATGTACCTGCAACTGCTGACATTTATATGGTGTGTTAGAGTCGACAAAACATTTTATGTGCATTATTATTTGATCCTTATAATAATCCCCTGAGGTACATTGTGTAAGTATAATTATTCCCATTTTATTGGTAAAGAAATTGAGTTTTAATGATGTTAAATGTTTTGCCTAATTTTACCTTATAAATATCAGACAGAATTCAAATTCAGGTCTTCTGACTCCAAGTTTAGTGTTTTTCCCACTACATACTGTCACTCTCAGAATTAAAGAGTCAGGTCACTGTTCCTTAGCAAAAGAATCTCTTGTTCCTTTTGAATTAACTCTTAAAATTTCAGGAAGGCCTTTTCCTTTCATGCTTCTTGGCAATATCTTCTTGATAAGGCTGCCTTATCTAGACTTGGAGAGGGATGCCTAACTGGCCTCATTTCATGGGTGACAGGGAAGCTATGATTCTGGTAGAAGTAAAAATATCTTTACTACCCAGTGGGTCATCAGATCTACTTTCTTCTAGATTAGGGGTGTGGAGCCCATGGCCTCAAGGCCACACATGGTCCTCTAGGTCCTTAAGTGCAGCCCTTTGACTGAATCCAAACTTCAAAGAACAAATCCTTTTATTAATCTAGACCAGGGCTGTCCAATCTTAGGTTTTTATTGAAACTATAGACAATATATTTTGATTTGCCATTTTAGTGAGAACTCTGTGTTAGCTTGGCTTTGTTTACTAAAACATTTATGTAAATTTCTATGCTTGTAGGTGGGTGCATAAGTCATACTGTGGGCCACATGCAGTGTCCCATGGCTGCATTTTGGATAGCCCTGATCTAGACGATAGGAATTAAGGCAGGTAAAATCTCTTGGAGGAGTGGGACTAGGTTGAAGTGGAGTTATGAAGGGTTTGAATGCAAGGGAACCTTAAAAGGCAAGAAAAGGGCTAAGAAATGAAGGATTCCAAAGACAATTTTCTTGTGGTTAGAAACACCTAACCCTTCAACACATTCCTCTCCTCCAAAGGCTGTAGGATTTCTAGGTTTTTTTTTGTTGATATTTAAGAAAAAAGATGTTTCCAGAAGGAAGTTCTGGGGGCGGAGAGGATAGCTCATTGGAAGCTTCTTGACTAACCAACTCAAAAGATTTCTCTGACAGATCTCAAGTCTGAATGGTTTAAGGGGAAAAAAATACTCTTTTATGTAATTAAAGCAAAAGAAAAAACCAATAGGCTCAAAAATAAACCCAAATGACATTTGGAAACTCTTCTTTTCCTGTTAATGAAAAGAAAAGCTCCATGTCCATGAATATTTGAAGCTATTGCTTGCTTTTCCATTGTTTCCTGCTGGATTCAATGGCAGTAATGGATACCTTAAGGTAGATTAAAAAAGTTAAATGTGGGGGCGGAGCCAAGATGGCAGCTGGGAAGCAGTGACTGGCATGAGCTCCCCACCAAGTTCCTCCAAAAACCTATAAAACAATGGCTCTGAACCAATTCTAGAACTGCAGAACCCACAAAGTAGCAGAGGGAAGCAGG
>CM053623.1:134834114-134920587 GCA_028646595.1 Phalanger gymnotis | reverse complement strand
GGGGAGGAAATGGGGAGAAAATTTGTAATTCAAACGCCTGTGAAAATCAATGCTGAAAACCAAACATGTCAAAAATAAATTTAAAAAAAAATTAAAAAAAAGAAAAGACAAAAAAGTTAAATGTTCTTTTAAAAAATTCTTTTTGTTATGAATCTAACCAGTTGAAGGTATATTTTTATGTTAGTTGATTTTCATAGCAAGAATTGTAGACATTTTATTTCTCTAATGATCCATATGGGGTTCAAGCCTTCTGGTTAAAGAAATAATCCATCTGCAGGGACATTGTATTCTAGAACAATTGAAAAATCTTTCTTAGCTCATAGCAACTGATGGGACCCACTTATGGAGAACTCTTAGAAAAGAGAAGATTGTCAGTGGAGTAAGGACAATTTACACTATGTGTGCATGAGTGACTTTAATCACCATAATAATTATATCGCATTAGGAAAGAAAGTCACAAGATCTCAAACAAGTGAGCAAGGAGAGCAACAATTTGATATTCAGTTCATCTTTTGGGTTTTTGAGTTGAAGTGAAAAGGTAAAAGAATGGGAAATAGAAGGAAAAATGAGGCTTTACTAAAACTAGCTGTTTATTGAAAAATGAGCAGCATCCAATAGAAAAAGGATACCATGTCTGCTGTAGAAGCAGACAGACCTTTTGGAAGGGGTTCTTAACTTAGGGTTTATGAACTTGTTTTTAAATATATTTTGATAACTGTATTCTAATAGAATTGATTTCCTTTGCAATCCTTTGGCAGCTAGGTGATATAGTAGATAGAGTTGTGCTTGGAGTTAGGAAGACTTTAGTTCAAATTCCTCTTCAGACACTCACTAGCTGTATGATGCCAGGCAAGTCACTAAATCTTTCAGACTCAGTTTCTTCATCTGTAAAATGGGTATAAATAATAGCGCCTACCTCACAAAATTGTGTGGATTGACTGAGATAAAACATATGCATGTTTTATCAAATCTTAAAGTGCTAAATAAATGCTAGCTATTATTAGTAGCAACAGTAGTATGTATTTTACAGCACTATTTTGAGAAAGGGTCTGTAGACTTCGTGAGACTGCCAAGGGGGTTCAAGACACAAAAAAGACAAGAATCCCTGCCCTTTTGGCATTTGATACCAAAACTAAAAACAGCTGATCTCTTTACTGATGGGTTGTAAGGTGAATCTGAAGGACTTTTAAGTCTCTGGAAGCACCTTAGATGGGAGGTTAAAGTATTTCCCTAAAATAGAAACAGAAGTCATGGTTTAATTAAGTAGTAATTGATGAATCATAGTTGAAACAAACAAGAAGGTTCTCATCTATACCTAAGCATTATGTTTCTTTAAGTCTTTCTCCAAATGGAAGACTCAAATGAATTTTAGAAACCTGAATTTGTCAGCTGGGCACTGTACCCACACAAAACCTGTTTAAATGACTAGATACTGTGCTATACCACTTATCTGTCAGCCGCTCCTGGAGAGAGCTTAATTGCCTGGTATGTGCTCCTGGAATGTACTACTATCCAATGATGACGCCTACCCAAGTTTTAGTTATTGTACTCAGAAGGAACAAGTCAAGCCCTGGAAGGCTTGCCTTACAAAGTCAGTTCTGCTAAATGACAGCAAATATTACAAGATGTCATGCTAGTTAGAGGACATGTCATGATCTCAAGGCAGGAAGAATTGTTCTCCAGAATGTCATTTTAGAAGATACCACTGTATTTTTTTTCTTTTGTTCCTTGTATTTCTTGCTACTGTCATGTAAAGCCAAATATCTGGCAAGAATATGGACTTTGTAGCTCATAACAGGGATTTCCATAATATGCCAGGTGGTAATGCCAAAAGTAGTGACATCACAACATTAGTGTCTGAGTCTCACTGACATATTGCCTGAAGCATCAATACTTGTTTGTAGTATAGAGGCAAGGATTTGAGAAACCCTGTCCTTAAATCCGAAAGGGCTACTATTAGAAAAATATTTCATGTTTTGGGTTAAATTTATCTGAATATTAGTAAAAAGCAAACACACTTAGAGTATATAATGAATAGATTCTGATTAGTACAAACTATAAAATATGAATGATTTCCCTATTGAAATACTGAGCCATGGACATATTGATCAAAACAAACCAACAAGGTAGACGTTAATTATATTTCGAGGAGGGCTTTATATCATTAATGCAACATATCTCACAGTCTACTAAAAGCACCAGGCTTCTGATTTCAATTACTTTCCCTATTAATCTGTAACTACAGTATTAAACACTTAATGATTTCTCAGAAGTGGCTGTACTGTTGGTTGACATTCCCATCTTCGCCGTGCTTGGGTTTGACAAAGCATTGATTCTAACAGCAATGGAGTGGCTCTATTCCATAATGGAATGAACTTTTCTTGTATTCCAAACAATGGACCTGTCTTTTACAATGTGTTCTCCAAATAAAGGCATGACCAAATGGGGATTAATTAAGGAACAAATTAACCTTGGAGCAAAAAAAATGTCCTTTCTTTCATAGTTATCTCTTACAGGAAGTGAAACCACAATATTTAGAAAAGGGGACAGGCTCGTGTTTGATAGTATGGCCCTCTATGTGGGCAGTAGCTCAAACTAGGAACTCACATGGTGGTACAGTTAGAACAGTTGGTACAAAACATTCCCTCAAAAGTCTGTCATATACTGTCCTGCAAGTAAATACAGAGTCAAAGGAAAAGTGGATTCACACTTAAAAAGCACATACCGCAAAAGGGTAAGTCAAAGCTGCTAGTTGCTTCAAGTCCTTTTCTCTTATTTGTGTGATGCTAAAGAATCTCCCCCTTTAAGGACGGTAAATCTTTGTACATTCGTCCTTGGTTCCTGATGTAAACACTGCTGCCAGTGGGTCTGATGGCAATAATAGGACATTGAGAAAAAGATGGGAATTCTAAAATCTTCTGGACTCTTATAAACTCCTGAAGTCCAATTCTGGTCAAAGCATGTGAGGGAAGAGGAAAATTGGTCAGGGATGAAGACAAGGCCTCTTTTCCCCCTCTAGGCAGCTTTTCCTTCTGAAATGTCAAGTTTGCTTCAACATTTTTGCAATAAAAAAAAATTTAAATACCTGCGGGTATCTGAAAAAAGAACTATTATGTGTGCCACTAAAGCACTAAAGCCCACACTTAGTTCAGGGCCCAGTGAGGTTGATTAATTGGGCATTTTATCACTTCAAGGGAGGTGAGGTTGAAAAAATCATTCATCCCATTCTAGCATTGAAAACTAGGCAAAGACATAAATGAAATAATACTCTGATATTTGGATGAAGTCATGGTTTTGCCAAAATGACCTGCTTCCTGCACTGATTTCAACTCTTCCTTCCACGTCTTTTCCCCTGAAGTGATTCTTATCCATGACTCTCTGTAAATTCCCCATAGAGGATGTACCCAATGAACTGGATCAAGGCCATCCTGTGGCTCTTTTAATATCTCTATGATACCAGTACAGCATTCGGGCCATCCATCTGTTTTTTCCTGTTCTTACTACATGACTGCTCACCTCCTTCTCTCTTCATTTGTGCTCTCGATGTTGTTGATGCCATTTATGCTACTTCTCAAATATTGCAGCCTTCTTATTCTCACTTCATTGCCCTTTGCGTTACTGGTAATTTTGATTCTTCCATTATGATAATGTCCCATGATTAGTAGCCACAAATATTATGGATATGCTGATTTTAAGGAGACTTTATGTGAATGTCTGTGTGGTAGTAAGCAGTTTGGGGTTGCTGAGAGCATTACACCATTTCCTAAGCAAGGTCCAGCATGATTACTTCTTTCTACTTAATTCCATCCTTACTCAGTATTAGTAATACCTGAGAAATATAAATATATATATGTACTTATATGTATATATACATACACACATGTATATATACATACACACATACATTTATATATCACTATAGGATACAAATTAATATATTTTGAGTCAGAAGGGATCATAGAAGGCCAATTTATTGAGAGAGAGGTAGGACCTGGATTTTATCAGTGTGGTGAACTTTTAACATGGAAATTCTCTTCACTGATGCAGATTGGCAATAACTAACAGTTTTAGAAGGTGGCTTGGGGGCTTTGAGGTGGAATTTGTGTTTGCGCAGATTGTATGGACAGAGATGGGATTTGAATCTAGATCTTCCTGTCTCCACGTCTGGCATTCTATCTACTATATGAAAAACAACAAAAAAACTCAACTCATATACAATATGTGCAAAAAATCTACCCTATGTATATTTCCTCCTCTACCAACATAGATTAACATTTGTTCTACAACATATATATAGTCTTAGATAGCTGTGTGGAGATAAGAAGTTTAAGTGACTGGGCCAAGGTCACCCAGCCAGGATGCTTAGAAGCAGGACTTGAACTCAGGTCTTCCTTACTCTGAGCCCAGTTCTCTGTCCACTATGCCACACAATCTCATATATGCATGAGTATATGCATGCACACTTAACTACCTACAAAAATGCACATGTAGATATGTGTACATGTATGTGTATATGTATGTATATTCTGTCATTTTCATTCATGTTTGACTCTTCATTGAGCATATTTGGGGTTTTCTTGGTAAAGATACTTGAGTGGTTTGCCATTTCCTTCTCCAGCTTATTTTGTAGATGAGGAACTGAGGCAAGCAGAGTTAAGTGACTTGCCCAGGGTCACAAAACTAGTAAGTGTGTAAGGCCATATTTGATCTCGGAAAAATGAGTCTTCCTGACTTCAGGCACTGCACTCTATCCAATGTTCCACTTAGCTGCGTATTTCTGTCCTTTCAAAGAGAAACAGACAGATAAACAGGAAGAAAATCAGAGACATAAGAAAATGAGGAGAGAGCTATGTATGTTGATGATTATGAATAAATTAGATGGACTGTACAGTTGTATTTTATAGGCTAGAAAGTAAATCAGTTTTAATCCACTTTTTCTTGCTGTGGTTGGTTAAAACGATCATACAATGTCATCTGCAAATAGTAGCAGATAGAATACCTTGCCACGAATAATGAATCTTTCTTTTGTTTAGACCACATGAAAAATGTACATCATGACCTCTTCCACGGCAATAGGGAATGCTATAGCTGAACATATGTCTCTGTATCACATTTCATTGTCAGGCCTCAGTAATTGTTGAACAAATTCATTTTCCTTCTGTTCTAGAATCTTGCATTATTTTAGATATGCATGGGAAAAAATCTTTAAAAAATGCATCTTGTTTCATCGTCATGTTTTTTGAAAAGCGATAAGTAAAAAATACGAAAGTTAATTATAATAATAGAATAAAAGTAAAAACATATGCTCTATACCAGATAGGTAGTGGATCATGTGACCATATACAAGGTCTTATCTGCTATAGAAAATCATCTCAAAAGCTTTTCTATTCCTTTATATTTTCATCAAGAATATCCTCAATGTGCACATAAAATATTCTCACAAAGATTATATGGAGATAAATAACAGGCATATGGACTGGTAGTTGTTAATACTTTATCAATCTCTTTTTTTAAAAAAAATAGAAGCAACATCCATGATGATTTCCACTTGTTGGGAGCTTTTCTCCCTTTGAGATCTTCAAAACCAACCTGAGTGCTTTGCCATCAGATTTCTTTAGAACATACTCGGTCATGTCCAGGAACTTTTCTTAACTTTGTTTTCTTAGATGCTGTTGTATTTATGTCTCTCTCACATGGCATATTGGGGACTGAAGTGGGAGAAGCTAAATATGCTTGTTTCATTATCATCATTTAGGACAAGAAATCACTATATCGTGTCCATAGCTTTCTTCTATTTCATACATACTTCTTGTTTTCCTCATGGTTTCATCTACAGATGCTCTCAGGGTGAGGTAGCTTAGCTTGACCTCCTGCCAGGATCTCTATTGTCTTGTTTTCCCTTCAGTTGCTTTTTGTCCTTTTGTGAGGTGATTGTACTCACAGTCTTCTGTCATATTTTGCTAATGGGCTTATATGTTAATTGGTCTTGCCATTGGATTTTATCTTGCTCAGTTAGGAATAGAGATTGAATATTTGGTATTTGAAGGGGCTTCTGGGATTTTTTGGCTTTCTTGTTGTGATGACTTATTCATAGGTGAAGCTTTCAAAGAAATGGTGATGTCCAATGTCATTGATTTTTGTCGATTTCCCTTGTTTTTGGATGTTGACAGCTTGTTTAGACAGGGTAGGCTGTAGCTACTATGATCAGACACAGTCTTCTGTTATTTTTATCCCTTCTTTGAATTTGGCATTTACTTTTGCCCTTTGCTCTAATTAGCCAATTATCAGATTGAATATAAATAATTTGTTCTGTAAAAATTGTTTCCCATTAAAATATCAATTTCATTTTTAATGATTTTTTTTAGTTCTCACCACTTTCCCCTCTGATCCTTTGAAGGAAAAGTGAACATGGAAAAATGAACTTGTAGTCACAGGATCTGAGTTCAAATCCCAACTCTACCATACTAACTAAATGACTTTGGGCAAGTCACTTATCTTCTGTAGGCCTCAGATCCCTCATCTATAAAATGAGAGGAATGAACTAGAAGCCTTCCTAAGGATCCCTCCTTGCTATAAACCTATGATCCTATAAAAATGAGAAAGCATTTATTAAGTGACTACGAGGTATAGTGGTATTTCAAGTACAGGGAAATTAACGAAAAATATGAAACAGTCTGTGACCTCAAGGATCTGATATTCTGATAGTCAAGCTGGATCTCTGATTCTCTTTTTGGAGAAAGTGTAATATGGGCAAAGAATGCCTTTGTGCTTAATGTGAGGGTGCTGAATCTGGGGCCTATGAACTTCAACTTTTTTATAACTACATTTCAATATAATTGGTTTTCTTGGTAATTCTACATGTTTCAACTTATGTATGTAAAAAATATTGTTCTGGCAGGGGTCCAGGATCTTTACCAGACTACCAAATTGTTCCATGATACACAAAGAGTTTAAGAACCTGGGCTCTGATGGGAGCTCTCCAGCATGATTTCAAGCACCTACAATGGCGAGATAAGGGATCTGCTGTTCATTGGAGAAAATTCCAGAACTTCAACCCTCCTTGGAACTTTGTGTCTAGATGCAGAGGTTATGAAAATGCAACATAAAATTGGAAAAGGAGGCAAAGGAAGAGAAGCCTAGGAGGAAGGGGATTGAAACGAAAGAAGAAGAGAGGTCAGGGCTTTGGGTTTGAGTAGAGCAGGAGGTAATAAGCAGGATGCAGCTGGAGCATGAGACCAAAGGGGGAACATGTGAGCTGTACTGCCACAACATCTCTGAAGATGGGAGTCCTAGGAACTTCCATAGCCAAGCTGAGAGGCTTCTATGAACTCTAAGCTTCCACAAAACTCTAAGTGGGGCAGATAGTACTGGTATTTAAGTTTCTACTATTGGGTATGAGTTCTGAAATGACTCTTTGCCTCCCATGTCATGTTGGGAGGAATCAATCACTGGGGATTAAGTGGTAATTGGACTACACTCTCCCTAGGGCCTGTGAGGATTTTACTCATTTGGGTATGTGGTATAGAATAACACTACTATTAATTTCCTCTTGTTATTTACATTGCTTACATTCCTAACAATTAAGATTGTTCTAGAGCTGGGTAGATAATACCTGTCTTAATTAAATGCTCTGGTATTAGATTTATTGCTTTCATGGTTTGTAAACCATGAAAAGGTTACCTTGCTGGGAGTTCAGATTGTGGTTTGCAGAATTCATCACCAAAACCAGACTATACTAACATAGGAAAAATAGCAAGGGGCTCGAGAGCCAGACTTCTCAGAATTTTCAGGAGCCCAATGTTACAAAAGAACTCATGGTATATAGGTGTAAGACTTCTCAGTGCTTTACAAGTCTTTGACTTTCATTTCTTGATCCTGAAACATATTTTGCAATGTATTTTTTATTTTTCTCTAATATGTCTATTTTCACAATGAAGATACTGAATATCAAAATATATAATGACTCGGTTTAGGAAAAAAGAGAACATATCATCAAATAACTCATAGGTGTAGTTTTTACAATGGAAGGATAGTACAATCTCCTAAAGAAAGTTCTAGTCTGAGAATCTGGATACTTTGTTTCTAGTGTTGAATACATCACTGGTTATAGAACCTTGAGCATATCATGGGGTCTAGAATGCTGGAGTTAGGAAAGACTTCAGAGATCATCAAGTGCAAGTCCTTCATTATGTAGATGAGGAAACTGAGTCACAGGAATGTGACTTGGCTTTTTTGTAATCATTATCTCACTTGTAAAATGAAGAACAAAGTCTTTTCCTCCTTATTTCTTAAAAATGTTGAAAGAATGAATGGGGTAGGAATGTCATGAGCTCTTTGGAAGGAAGGTGATTTAAAAAAAAACAACATCCCTATGATATAAACTCAGCCAAAGCCCTTCACAACCCCCACCCCCACCTCCACTATACATTTCAGCCAAACCTAACTGCTTACTGTTACCTAAACTATTACCTAAACCTGACATTCCATTTTTCATCTTTATGGACTTCGATAAACTGTTCCCCATGCCTGGACTAAACTCCCTCTTCATCACCACATCTCACAATTCATATCTCCCTTTGTATCTCAGCTCACATGTCACCTCCTCTCAGCACCTCAGACAGTGTTTTGCTCGGAGCACATGCTCAATCAATGTTTGCTGATCTACTGCCTGAATCAGTGGAGGATTTTATACTAAGGCCCTTGACTGATTGCTATTCACAAGCTACCACATTGTAAGATGGTAATATAAATGAATAACTTGGTTCATTCATTCATTTTCTTATTTGGTATTTATCAAGCATTGCCTACGACATAGTAGGAGCTTGTTAATTGACTGAGGGTGTAATAGCAACAATAATAATTAGTATTTATATAGCACTATAAGAGTGAGCCTTTGAGAAACAGCAAGGTGGTACCGTGGATAGAGAGCTAGAACTAGAGTCAGGAAGAGCTGACTTCAAATCCAGCCTCACATATTTACTAGCTGGATGACCTTAGGCAAGTCACTTAACCTGTTTTTCTCAGTTTCTGCATCTTAAAATGGAAAAAAAATATAAGAGCAGGTTTGCAAAAAAAAAAAAGGAATTATTTGTAAAGTATTTTACAAACCTTAAAGTGTTTAACAAATGCTAGTTTCTATTATTGTTGTTATGTTAGCTTAATAAATATTGTCCTCACAACAATTCTAGGAGGTAAGAGTTATTATTATCCCCATTTTCTAGATGAGGAAACTGAGGAAGATAAAAGCTAAATGATTTGTTCAGTTACAAAGTTATTAAGTGTCTGAGACTGCATTTGAACTCAGGTCTTCCTAATGCCAGGTCCAATGTCCAATGTACTAAGCTACCTCACTGCCATGTAGAACGCTGACTTGTACTTGAGGTAATATAAAATTTAGATGAGACACAACTACTGACTGTGTGGAGTTTATAGTCTACTTTGGTTGTTGTTCAATAGTTTTTTCAGTTATGTCTGACTCTTTGTGACCTCATTTGGGATTTTCTTAGCAAAGATGCTAGAGTGGTTTTCCATTTTCTTCTCCATATAGTCCACTAGTAGTTCTTTAAGGTATGCCAATAGCCAGGCATGTCTATTTGGGTGGGATAGAGAGTCTTTTGTGGGTAAAAGCCTATATCTCATTTTGCTTCATATCATTTTTGAGCACTCTCAAAATTTTGGGGAGACTACCTTCAGAATAATTCTTTGTGCAGGCCAGAATCCATAATCCAACAATATGTTCTTACTACTGGAGGGATAGTGAAGAGGGGATTCTTCTTTGGCCATATATCATATTCAAAGAGATTCTGTAGATGGACAACTGTAGACATTTAACTCATGGTGTCCTAATGGTTGTAACGACAATGCTACTTGCAGCTGCTATGGGGGCATAAGACCAATAACACCAGCACACAAGAGGGCTGCTAGCACAAATTCTTTGATCTGCTTTTCTAAAGGAAAGTAACTTTAAAGGGGTCGACAATCTTACTTTAATCAAACATACACACACACACACATTTCACTTAGTTCAGGAGAAAAGTCAGCACCCTGAACTTCATAGAAAATGCAAACAGAAATTACAAGCAGAAATTATATAAACAGAGCAAATTCAAACAGCAAAGACCAACAGACAGGGTTTCCAACTGTCTGACCAAAAGCAATACACACATAGTTACCAGAGAGAAAAGCACCAACATTAGGGTTTTTCAAAGTGGGGTACTCCTTAACAGCTATCCAGAGTCTCATCCAGCTCTTCCAATGAGTGAGCCTCAAAGCAAAATGCTAACCTCAGAGTATATAAACCCTTCTTCAGGCCCAGAGGGCATCACAATCCTCCTGACCCGGGCTCAAGTGACTCAGGTTCGAAGCAGGTCACATAGGCCTATTAAGGGGCAGGGAAGATCTTCAAATTGTATTAAAATTACAGATAAGCATATACTCTCTCAAATTTATTGCTGAATAGAAAATTTCCTGGCTAACAGGCAAGAGGCTTAATTCTTTCCTCTGCGAAATGAATATTATTTTTCCTGAAGTGTATGAGATTTCAGGCGCATAGAGCAAAACAGAAGACACAACCTTTAAAGTCCTTCAGAAAGAAACTTATTAACAAATGAGGTGAATAGATATCATGCATGTTTTCTGATAAAATAGGGATTTGATAGTTGCTTTCATTGATTGCTACATTAAAAATTCAGTGTGTTAAGAGATAAAGAAGTGAGAAGAGAGAGGACAGAAGCATGCTAGCTAACATGCTGCTGAGTGGTTTGTCTTATTTAATAAGAGCATTGGGAAAATAATTACCCTGCTTTTCATCAATGGTGATATAGCTTAACCCAGCAAATCATTAAGAATTCTACAGTCTCATGCAGTTTTCACTATCTGTAAAAACTGCCTATTGTATGAACTGACACAGCAGGAGACATCTTCTTTGCTGACTTCCTGGAGAATTCTTTTACTCTGGTGGGAGGATAATGAAAGAAGAGGAAGCTGGACAGAAAGAGCCTGCAGAAGCAACTGGGCTGATAAGCAATCCAGGCCAGATGAAGGAGATTATAAATACAATGACCCAACCACAAAAGCAAAGATGCTTAAGTGTGTTCTTACCATCTAAGTCCTCCGTACAGATGGTTTTCTGTCTGAAAAATCTGTCAGATTCGGGGTCATGTGTTGCCATCGGATGGGTAGAATTTTTAAAAAAATTATTTGATTGATGATTGCTATCATATTTCCTCTACAGTTTCATCCCTGCCCTGCATTCTTCCCCTCCTCAGTTTAAGGCAAAGTAATTTCTCAGCTAAGACCCAGAAAGACAGCAGTAGTCAAAATGAAGACATTACCATGGGATGAACTGAAAAGGCTACTGCCTGATGTTCCTGAGTTAGTGTACAGTGAAGACCAATCAACCCATTAATTAGTACTTATTAAGTATCTATTATACTGTTTTAGATACTGGGGGAATGCAAAGACTAAAATGAAAAGCCTTCCTGCCCTTAAGGAGCTTACATTCTACCTGGTCAGATAATATGGATTCTGTCTGTCTGCATATCTATCTTTACATGTAAAATATTTTTGATGAGATCTGTGACTTCATCAGTATAGGAAATTCTCTCGTTCAAGAAACTCTCTGCCAATGTAGGTCAGAACCTCCTCTGCAAATAATAGACCTAGAGAGTTGCTTAGGACATTGAAATGTTAAATGACCAACCCAGGATCATATGGTCTATATGTGTCAGAGGTATGATTTGTACCTAGATCATCCTGATTCTGAGGACAGCTTTCTATCCACTACATCATGCTGTCTTAAATATATACAGGTATGTATATATGTATATGCTTACATTCACACACACTCATTATTTAGTTATTCAGTCTTCCCTGTCTCTTTGTGACCTATTTGGGGTTTTCTAGGCAAAAATACTGGAGTAGTTTGCCATTTCCTTTTCCAGCTCATTTTAGAAATGAGGAAACTGAGGCAAACAGGGTTAAGTGACTTAGTCACGTTCACATAGCTAGTAAGTGTCTGAGGACAGATTTGAACTCAGGAAGATGAGTCTTCCTGACTTTAGACCCAGCACTCTATCTGCTGTGCCATCCAGCTGCCCTCATACACACACACACACACACACACACACACACACACACAAACAAACAGATAACTTGGGAGGGTAGCACTAGCATCCATAGTGCAGAGAACAGTTTTCCATGAATTCTAGCAGCTTCTTGGCTTGTCCTTCATAATCTGTTTTGACTATAGTCACATCCATGTCAGATAAATGTTAAATTAGGGGAGCATTATTTTCCAAAAAGGTTTTTGGCTTTTCCTCTGCAAGCTACAAGGTTGAGAAAGATAGTTGTCTTCTTTGCTTGTGCACTGGAAGGAATGAGTTGATTTCCAATACCTAGGCTTCTTCACAGTTTGCTCTTCTTCATAGGTTATCATGCTTGGCCACCATCTAGGGATCTGAGACGGAGGTGATGATGGAGTGCATACTCATTATGGGAGAGTAGGGGGGACATCCAGTGCAAAAGTCTTAAGACAGTAGACGGATTAAGTGGCCACCTTTGTGGTGAGAATCTGAGCAATACTTGCTAGGTCTCTTGGCTAATGTATCTTTTCTGCTTTGTGCTACAGTACCTGAAATTCTACTATTAGAGATTTATTTGTTTGGGTCTCAAGCGCTTTTTTTGGTCTCAAAGAAATTTCTATTAAAACACAAATGCCTTCTGATAGATATCTTAAGCCGCTTACTTAATGCTGCCATACTCAATCAGATCATTTACCAATACTGCTTGTGAGAAAAATCGAGACCATATAGAAATGGGGTCCAGGATAGGTTCTTGGGTGAGGTGAGGGCTAGCACTTTATTCACTATGCCACCCATATGCCTACTGTACCACCTATTTGCCTTGGAATGGCATAGGAGATAGTGACTCTTTCTGGTACTGGGCTGGGATCCTCACTCCCATCTCTATTAAAACAAAGCTGAATCTTTCTACTTCACTAATTGAGTCATATTGTTTCTGTTGTTGTGACCCAGGAGTACTCGGACCCTGGGGTTAACCTGTTTCCCACTTCTGGGAAACTAGGGTCTGGGATGGAAGGAAAGGAAGAAGAAGAGAGACTCAAGGAGACGTCTCTAAATTGGCCTTAGCAGGAATAGTCTGTGAGCATTTCTACCCTAGCCCCTTTCAGGTCTGGAGGGGACAGTAGAGGAAGAAAAGACATTTCCCTTCCTTTTCCATTTTAACACCCAGCATTCTCCAAGTCAAAGAAACTTAGCATTCCACAGAACTAAAAAGCAAACAACCAAACACAAAACCAAATACAGATACCCCCTGCTAAAAGGAAAAAAAAAAACAGCAGAGCAGGGATTCTTAACTTTTGTGTGTGTGTTGTAACCTGCCCTCCCACCTCAGCAGTCTGGTGAAGCCAATGGACCTTTTCTCAGAATTATGTTTTAAAATGCAAACAATAACATACAAAGGATTGCAAAAGAAATAGATTCTATTGAAAGAGTTATTAAAATTTTAAAAAATGAGATCATAGACACAGGATTGAGAAGCCCTGCCTAGAGGTTAACAGGTAGCGTAAAGAATGAAATTGGCATTTTTTTTTGTATCTGTCTGATGGAACTTTTTTCCTTCTTTTTTGCATCTGTGGGTCTGTGATTTCATCAATGGAGGGGAGCTCCCAGTGAGGAATGTCCTTTACCAATGCAGATCAATACCTTTTCTGCAACTTGAAGAGAATTTGAAGAGAATTTTGAAGAGAATTACCTGGGATACTGAGAGGTAATATAATATGCCCCCGGCCACAGAGCCATTATGTTTCAAAGGTAGGAATTGAACTCAGGTCTTCCTGACTCCTACTCAGTTCTGTATTGATATCCCATACAGCTTCTTGGCATAAATTGGCACTCACTTTAAATAAGTGGTTATTTATACATTTCTTTTTTGTAGGATGTCATTGAGAGGTACTCAGTCCACATGTGTGGCTTAGAACACCAGTGATCCTGAACAAAGTGACAAATCTATCCTCTTATCACTAATCAAAGGGGTGGGGCTGTATTCCCCATCTATAAAAAATTGGAGCTCTTCTGGTGAAAGTATCTTTGATGTGCATCACAGTAAATGAGAAGACTTGATCTCCACCCAAACATTCAATTTTGAGTTTCATTATCTAAGTTTAGAAATACAGCTATAATTATCATGCTGATCTTTATGATGTATGGTGTTTCCTACCTACATAATGAAGGCAATGAGTGTTTATGGAAAGCTAATTATCTTAATTATTCCTACTGTGTGTGTGAACTTTGAGGAGAAAAAGAAATTCTGAAGCTGTTCTATGTGGCATAGAAGACTATTCCTCCCCACCCTCGTGCTACCCCCCCATGAATGAAATGGTTATAATATTTATACTGTATTTTATATTGTACATTTATAAGAAATACAAAGTGCTTTTTCACTTCTTTTGAGATAGTTTACACACAATGATCATAGTTCTATAACTAGAAAGGACCTCAAAAGTCATCTTGTCCATCCTGTCATTTTACAGGTGAAGAAACTGAGACCCAGAGTGGTTAAGTGACTTGTACCTGTAAGGTCACACTGAGGACAAGCTGCAGAAGCAGAATTTGAACTCACAACCTCTGACCTAAGCACCAGGGCTCTTTGTACTGCACAGCAATGAGGAAATTGAAGCTCTGAGAGATGCCATAGGGTCACCCAGCTAAGAAATGTAAGAACCAAGACTAGAACCCAAGGCTTCAAAAACTGCACAGTTTCTCACTGTAGAATACATGGCAGTGAAAGATAGTCAATTTGAGAAGTTGACATCATATGGGACAAGTATCGCACAGGCTCAACATTATGGTTTATTTGTGAGCACCTGACTGTTAATTCAACAAAAAGCATTGTCAAAGGCAAGATTTTCATTTTGATCTTAAAGGCTACTGGATGTTAAGAAAAGAGTTAAGCATGGGGCAGCTAGGTGGCACAGTGAGTAAAGCACCGGCCCTGGAGTCAGGAGGACCTGAGTTCAAATACAGCCTTAGGCACTTGGCACATGTACTACCTGTGTGACCTTGGGCAGGTGGCTTAACCCCAATTGCCCTGCGCCCCCCAAAAAAATAAACTAAAAAAATAAGAGTTAAGCATAATCTTGTGCAGTGCAAAGAGCCCTGGACTACATGTGGCTTGGTAGACCTGGTTTCCAACATCAACTCTATTATGAGTTAGCTATGTGACCTTAAGCAAATCACTTCTTTCTGGGCCTGTTTCATTATCTGTAAAGTGAGGTGCTTGAAAAGTAGATAATTGTTAGGGGTCTCTTTTAGCTCTCAAATTCTATAATTCTATAAATGAGCATTGCAAAAGCTTGAGTAATCTGTTCTTCTTGTCTATTCAATATTCACAAAAGCAGGAGGGCCGATTATCAGCTTTTTATCTCTTATCAGGTAAGCACCAAACCATTCTGTTCTGCGTAGTAATTATATTGCCTTTCCTCATACATTTTTCATGACTTTATGGCAGAGTCTAAGAAATAAGTTTTATTTACCTAAGAGCAGAGAATGCTATAAAATAAGGCAGCTAAAAAAAGAGTTGACCCTTATTATAAATCCTGAAAGAAGATTTCCATTCTTAGTCGAGAAATATTTGTTAGTATGCCACACAAAATACCAGGTATTTTCATGAGATTAACAAGCATGTTATTATTATCTATCAATGAAATTAACTGTTATTCTCTCCTTTTTCTTTTCTAGGATTTTCAAGCACAGTGGTTCAAAGTTTTAGATAGAGTTTTGGAAAATCTTACCTGAATTGACACACTACTGTAAGAGCCGCCTATGACACCCGCAATGAGTAATGGGATGTTTTCTTGTATGGCATAAGATCCATCAGGGCACATATATTCTGCTTCATCCACTTTAGTCAAAGATGCCCTGACAAATTCCAGTGATTGCTCTAAAGCATAGGTATCCCTTGAACAGGTGTCCAAAATGTGAACACCTAGCTTTACCCCTGGAAGTAAATAATTGTCTCGGTTGATTTCATCAATGGCAAATAACATGGCTTCCAGGCGTTGGATGCCTCGATCCTCATTGATACGTCCACATTCTTCTATTCCAGTGCCTTTTTCATTAATAGGGAATAAGCCTCCTAAAACGAGGTCTCCTTCTATCTTTATTTCCCTCCTTAAAAAGTTATGGTCCCCTAAAGAAAGTAAGAATCCCTTGGAGAACAATGCTAGGGTAAGCACCTGAAGCCTCGTCAACATCTTCATTGATCCTATTTCTATACCTCCAGGAGACATCGATGGAAGGAGCAAGATGTGCCTGTTAGTCCTTTTGCTTCATTTCTCTGCTGGGCCTTTGGTTCGTCCTTCGAACAAGGGAAGAATAGACTGCTGAAGCCTGTCACCAAATTCCTAAAGAGATGAAAAAAAATGAACAAAAATCAGTAAAAGAAACAGCAGAAGTTGTAGTCCTCTTCTGTCATCAACATTTTTGGAGAGAAGAGTAGAGATTCATTTATGAGCATTGGTGGTGCAATAATTTGGTTGCCTTGGGCTCTTGGTATATATCCTCTGAGATGCTGGACTAGCTTTAACGGCCAGAGGGAACACTGTTGCTGCAAATCAGAGCATGCTATTAAAGGGACTGAGTGATTTAGGTGAATGGCAATGAGGGACAGAATGCTTAATGGGCAGAAGACAGCTTGTTGGCCTCTCCAGTTATGAATCTTTATTAACCTTCTATTTCCTTTCAATGGATCTGTCCATATGCTGAAAGTCACCATTGTAGTTCTGGCATTAGAAAATGTGTAAAAATGGGCTCTTTGCCACCAAAGAGAGACAAACTGATGGAGTGCTAAACTTTTTCAAGGGATGTGCCAATGTGATTATGCTGTGACTTTTCAATAGCTAATGAGACATATCTGCTTTAACAAATGCCTATTGGATATTCATATAAAGCCTCAACATTCACTTCTTTAAAAGGACCCATGGGGGAAGGAAGAAAAAAGAATGAAAGAGGAGATTGTTAAATATTTACTTCTATATTTTTGATATTTTCCTCTTCTGTTGTTTGTAGTACCCGTTAAAAAATAAATAAATGTGCTTTTCCCCCTTTTACTTCTTCCTCTTTCCTGTCACATGAGGCCAACCATGGATTGTTTTTCTGAGATGCATAAGTAAGCTGAGTCTTATTTCGTTTATTTTATGGGGGGTGCAGACCTCACAATGACATCAGCAGATGCTGTGGAATGTTTAGTGCTAACTTCAGGTCTCTTTGGTAGTTCTGCTGCAGAGTATTAGCCAGACCGATGATAATATGTATTTTTTAAAGTTGGTGCAATAATTCTTTTTTTGAGGAGGGGGAGGATGGGGGCTCATATTCATTACTGGCTTCTCTTTGATCTGTGTGTGTAACTCCCTTTGAAGCAAAACTGCAATGGAATGGAAAAGATGTTTTAATCATTATCTCTAATGATAAAGAAGAATAAGCTACTCTTTAAAATTAATTGCCGTATGTGTCCAATAAAAAAGAATTGTTAATTAGCAAGAGTCTGTCTTCATTGTCTGATTGTATAGCTTAATAAAAAAAAGCCAATATGTGAATATGAGCAAAATGTGGTTATAGAAACCTGGATTTGTATCCTAAAGAAATCCAGCTTACTACCATATGTGGGAATGAATGAATCCATGTTTTGCCCTTAACAAAATATGGCTTATGTGGAATTAAGAGGTGCTTATGAGGTGCTAGGTTGGAAGAGGGATGCTTTCTATGCATTTCTCAGCATGGCACATATGAATTCATGTTGAGAAATGAACGATACATTTGTTAGTTTTATTCCACTGCTTGGCTAATGATCCCCAAAGCTACTACCCCATTGTTTTGCATGAAGATGGGAATACAAATTGGTAGAGATATGGGAGATGCTTTCAGCACATGTGGAATAGGAATTTTGCATTTTCATTTGAATTTTTCAGAAGAGATGGTCAAAAGCCAGTTTGGGGTTAACTATGGAAACTGTAGGGACACAGACCCGTTCAGGCTTCATGGTGACCTAGAGTCTTTTTTCAAATTATATCATCTTATGTTTTCGACCAGAACCATTCATAGCAAGTTGGAAGCAAGACGCATAGAGGCTTTGGGACCAAAGGAATCACAAGGTCCTTCTTACTGCATCTTAGAATACAGGAGCTCTGATGACATAGGATTAAGACAAAATTTTTAGTTCTAGGACATCATCTGGAGTTCATGTTCCCAAGCTATCCTTAATTAAAAGTTTGTAGGTTTGCTAGTAGAGATGTAATTAGGGTGGGATGACTAGGGCTTTTCCCCAAGCAGCTAGATAAAAAATTTCTCCGCTCAATAGTCCATATGCCTCTGTATCTCATGCCTTGTTCTTCCATCAGGTTAAGCACTATCCCCCCCACTGAAGATGGGTGATGCAAATTTAAAAAAAAAACCAAACCATTAAAGGGTTAAAGAAATAGATTTCCAGGGGGCACTAAGTAATTTTTTTTTAAAAAAAGATAGGGGTAGACCTAATAGACCTAATAAGTTTGGGAACCTCTGAAATCTCAAGCAATATCTAACCTTATCTTTTTTCTCATTCTTTCAGCTATGTGTGCTCAGCTTAGGATGAAAGCTTTGACTGTTTGTGTCATGTAAAAATACGTCTAATTATGTCTGTGGCTGCTAGGATGGTTGTGTGCATGTGTATACACACATATATGTAAGCGTGTGTCTGTGTGTATACACACACAGAGACATATACATTAAGACTTGGCCATCCAACCTATATTATCATTCATCCATTTGATAGTCATTTATTAAACAGCTACTATGTACAGAGCATTGTGCTACAGGCTGCAGAAAAGACAAACATAAATAACAGTACTTATTCTTAAGGCAGGAACAACCTAGTAAAAGAAATTATGTGTATGTCCACATACATCATACGACCACAATTTAAATCAGAATATGATAAGCACAAATGAGTTCAGAAGAAGTAGAGATTATATATGGTTTGGGGGACATGATGATAAGCTTCATGGAAGAGGCAACGAAGAGCCAGGCTTTGAAGGTTGGATAGTGTTTCAACAAGTAGAGATGGGGGGAAGAAGTGAAGTGGTTTTCTTAGAAGAGGTATTGGCAAAGTGGCCTTTACAGAGAAGGTGAACTGGCCATTTGTTTTCCTGCAAAATGGTTTGAAATTAGATTTTTTCTTCTCCCCAATGAGTATTCTTCTGGCAACTTTATGTACTATAAAAGTGCACAGTATTATTTCTTTAAAATACTAATGGGAATTAAATACCCGGTGCCAGAAAAGATTGAATCCAGATGATATATAGGATGGATGTGTTTGAAGATCGAATGTGTGGTTCTTAGAATATTCCCCTCCAGACTGACAGCATCTTGCTAACTATCTGACCTTTAAGCCATTTGACAGTCTCTTTAAAGTAAAAATGTAGTTATTGAAAACTGCAACTCCAAAATCAATTAGAATAATGTTTAAGTACACTGCCTTAACGTTTGTTATTTACCTGCTGCTTAAAGCCGACTATATTATGATTAAGACTGTTGGACTCTGCATAATTTAGAAACACTTAGCATTATTTAAAACTCAATGCTAAGAAATTGAAGGAGTAGAAAATTAAAATTTGACACTGAAAAATAGGCAAACATGCTTAATTCAATGCAACCGTTTATCTCTGTGTAGCAGCTTATTGGATTGTGGGAAAGGGCAACGACTATTTTTTTTTTCAGAATCTTTTCATTATAAATCAGTAAACAGCATATCCCAGATAAACAGGTTCTTCTCTCTTCACATTCATACGCAGACTGAGAATTAGAGCCCAGCAGCTCAGCAGTCAAAGTTCCCTATTCACAGATGATAAGTGGTATGTCATCTGTAAACAAGCATGTGCAGCCGTCACTATAGACAACATGCTCATCGATGTTTTATTAATTGAGGCATTAATGGCATCCCAAAGGTTCATTGTTACTCTAACCTCTGGGATGTGTATGCTGAGAACGTTCTTATGTTCTCTATACTGCAGTGTGTATTTTTCTGCCACCTTTGACTTTTCCTAGATATCTGGAAATGAGAAAGAATGCTAAGTTGCTCCATGATGTATTGCTTGTATCTAACTTGAATTTATGTTGTGTTGACTTTATCCATACATATTAGTTCTACCCAGTAGAATGTAAGCTCCTCGAGGGTAAGGACTGTTTAATATTTGTTTTTGTATCTCTAGTGCCTAGTTCAGTCCCTGGCACATAATAGGTACTTAATAATACTGATTAACTTGAATTGAGTTGACTCAAGTACCTTTAATTCAAGTGGCACTAAGGTGGTAGTAAGGACTATAAATAGCAGGAAGGAATATGGTCCCCATTCCCACTACAGCTTTTTTGTTAAACATTTCAGGCCTTTGGAGTATGAATAAATGTTCTGAGAGCAAGCATGGCATAATGGATAGAAATGCGAAATCAGAAAGATCTGGGTTCAAATACTACCTCTGACATATGTTAACAGTGAGACTTTGTGCAAATTACTTAGTATCTCAGGTCTCTAGGAAACTAAGTGTATGAGCTGCCGAGAAGATGGCAAGTCTCATTGATAGATGGAAACAAAGTTCCCTATATCAACAAAATCACAGGACCAGTCCTCCTTCCCTAAAAATATTCTACCAGTTGTAGAAATGTCTTGGATCATAGTGGCCTGAGAGTCACAGAATGTTCAAATATAAGAGAGCAGATTTAGAGCTCAAAGGAATCTTATATCTAGTTCAAGGTTTTTTTTTAACAATGAGGTTGAGGCTCAGAGAGGGAAATGACTATAAATGACTATATGACTATAAATCCTAAGCCATGAAGCGAACAAAGGTCCCATTTCTCTTTCCACTCTGTCCCTGTCAAATGAGAGCGCTCCCAGGCAGCACACTGTTAGGAACCAGTGTGCTCCTGACTTGACAGTTCTCAGAATCACAAATGGAGAATTACATCTTACAAACCTTTTCCCTCTTTTAAAAACTGGTTCCAAAAAAATCAATCAATGCCTTTGTTTTTTATTTAGCTACGGTATTAGGTAGATTGAGGCTGTGCCTGTGGTTGAATTTTAATGACAGCATTTTAGGGCATTATCACAAGCTATTTTAATATGGAGTTAGAAAAAAAGGGCAAGATCTTTGCAACAGCTGAGATGTTCTTGTGAGAACTGGGCAGGATGAAAACCTTACCTTTCCTTCAAGCTCCCCACCAGATTTCACTATAATCATGAAGCCTGATCTCCTTCAAAGGTAATCCCTCTCTCCTGTGATTTTGTATTGTTTATATCATTCATATGGTACTTGTCATAAACTTCCTTATGTTGAAGTTTTTTTGTAGACCTGTATTATCTTTTCTATTAGGTTGGGCAGCTAGATGGTGCAGTAGACAGAAGAAGACTCATCTTCTTGAATTCAAATCTGGCCGCAGACACTTACTAGCTGTGTGAGTCTGGATAAATCACTTAACCCTGTTTGCCTCAGTTTCTTTTCTGTAAAATGACCTGGAGAAGCAAGTGGCAAATCACTCTAGTATCTTTGCCAAGAAAATCCCAAATGGGGTCAGAGAGAGCTGGATGCAACTGAGAACAACTGAACAACAACAAAGATTGGAAGCTCCTGACTTTCTAGCTATGGGACTCTGGGCAAATCACCACCCCTTTCTGAGCATCAACTTCTACATTTGTAAAGGGAGGGCAATGGACTAAGTGCTTATAAGGTCTGTGTCAGCTCTAAGATGCATAGATATGATGATTCTTGGAACAAATGAACTGTGTCTTATTCATCTTTGCATTCTCCAAAGTACCTTCCATGTAATTAAGAAGGATTTCCTTAAAGTCTTTCAGACAGGACTGTTTTCCCCTTTACTTCAATACTAGCAGAGTACAAAATACACAAATTAAAACAAAAACCAAAAGGGTAAGACCATTTATAGAAGTAAGTCAGTTAAAGGTCCCCTCTTCAAGGGAAAAACAGTACATACCAAAAGATCTAAGGTTACAAGGGACCTCAGAGAATATGTATTTCACTTACTCCCTCTACTCCCTGTCACTTAACAGATCATAGAGTCACAGGACTTCAGATGTGGAAAGGACCTCAGAGGCAAAGCCATGGAGTTTAACTAATACCTGAAAAAGAATCCTACAGCATATCGGACAAAAGACAACTGTCTCTTGCATGAAGACCTTTGGTGAAGGGGAACCCACTGTTCTTCCAAAGGCAAACCATTCCATTTTGGGATTCCGCTTTTATTGTTATAAAATATTTCCTCCTATGAAACCTAAATTGGTCTGTAACTTCCACCCTTTGCTCATAATTCTGGTCTCCTTTTACACTGATAACCTTTCCAATACTTTTAGACAGATGTCATAATCATACCCTGTTGCCCTTCTGACTAAGACTCAGAGAGGCAGGGGGTGTTGTTTGACTCAAATGAAATTATGGATGTAAAACGCTTTCCAAACCTTTAAGGGCTATAGATAAATGCAGGTTGTTATTATTATCATTAGCATTGAACAGCCTCCAGTCTTAATGTGACTTCATTTCTGGAAGCTTCTACTGCCCTCCTGTTGAGCTCAAGCAGTGTATAGCGTAGGGGTGAGGAACCTGTGATCTTAAGGCTACATGTGGCCCTCTAGGTCCTCAAGCGTGGCTCTTTGACTGAATCCAAACTTCACAGAACAAATCCACTTAATAAAAGGATTTGCTCTGTAAAATTTGGACTCAGTCAAAAGGCTGCACTCAAGGACCTAGAAGGCCACACGTGGCCTCGAGGCTGCAGATTCCCTTAGCCCTGGTATGGAGCAATGTAGGGGCATCTTGCTAAAAAAAGGCCCTCTGGGGGTAAATAATGTATGCTCACATACTTATAAATGTAATCTGCATTATTAACACCTTCTTAAGCCTAGACAACCAACCGAACAATAAATCAAGCCCTGATTTGTGATATTACTGTTTGCTGAGGTGTAAATGCTTCCACTGAAAATTTAGCACTCACTCTTGCAAGCTGGTTTATTCTAGCACACCCTTGCAAAGAGGCGAAGTGAGTTTCCTAAAATCACACAGGTCAGAGGTGGTAAAGCTAGGATTCAAAACTAGGTCTCTCCAACTCCATTAGCTTCAGTACTATGCGGACTGTCATTGTTCTCTCCAAATATGTCCTCCATCTTCTTGATGGTTCCTGACATTCTGTAATTAGAGATTAATTCCTTTGGCTTAAGGCTAAGGAACCCATTAAGCCCCATCAGTCCTTAGTATGAATAAATCTATTAGCCCTTTCTTTTGAGGACAGATTTTGACGGAGAGGAGGAGGGAGGAGAAGGCTACAGGGAGCGGTGGGTTCATGGAGAGAAGAAGTAGGCTTAGTTGATTAGGGCAGGGGTTCTTAGATTGGGGTCCACAGACCTCAAAGATAGATTTCTGGGAGTGGCCTTAAAGAATTTGTGGATAAATTTCTGGGATTGTCCTGAGAATTTAAATGGTTAGAAAAAATCCATTCAAAATTTTTTTTTTCACAATCCTGTAGTTGAAATTTAACATTTCTTTCAATTACAAATGTTGTCAATAAACATTATTCCAGAAGGGGTCCATTGGCTCCAGCAGACTTCGAAAGGAGCCCTTGGCAGAAAAAAACAAAGGTTAAACGTTTAAAAAACAACCGTGCCTAAATCACAGATTTGCCTGGGGCTGGTCCTGGGGAGAGACTGGATCTTCTCCTTTCTGTGTATTCCCGGCCTCAACATCCTTCTAATTCCTTTCCTTTATCTCTGGGGCAGGAGTTTCTCAGTGGGAGGCTAAAAGCCATCATCATAGTGAAAGTGGAAGACTGAGCCATGCAAGAGAAAGGTAGAATGGAGGGAATTTTCATGAGGTCTTGTGTGGAGGAAAAGAGATCTGTAGGCATCCCTGACATTTTTATGTTTTAAGTCATTGCTATCAGTTTAGTCTCAGACAATAGCATTAACTGATTTGACCCATTCAGCATGGGATCTTTGGTGGCATTACTGGCTTTGCTGGTAAAAGAAATCTTTATTCCTCCTATAAATTATTTATTCTGTGAGGCACATTACGGAGTGCAGCTCGTAACTGCGGCTTCCTTTTTTATTCTTTTGGCCATCTCAGCTGAGGTTTCATTCCTCAAGTCTCCTAACCTCATTCCAAAGCTTCCGAATTGGCACTGCTCCAGACCACCTGCAGTCTACCTTTCTGCCTTCCATCCCAGAAGCTGCCAAGACTAATAGAAGTTACAGGTTTGTCAGCATGAGGACAGGGGACCGAAATCTGGGCTCATCAAAAGATTTGCCTCCAAGACTTGACAAAATGGTAAATGGGATGGGGTATTGGGGGTGGGCAGAGAAGAGTAGGGAAGCAAAGGAAGGAAGGTGAACCACAGGAGAATGGTTTTACTTGTTGGCAAAATGATCCATCAGGAGACTATTATTAATAACGTCCTGTGTGCACACAGCATCTATGCCAGTTTAGGATTCCAAGGTGCTTTGCCACAGTAAATTAACTCTCCCTACCCCCTGCTGAGCCAGGCACACATTATTACTCCCATTCTATACAGTACAAATTGAGACAGAGATGGGAAATACTGCAGGCTGCGAAATCAGTAGCAGGACCAGAATGCAGAGAGACTAAGTTTTAATCTGTGAATCCAGTCTTGAAGTACCGAAGATCCAGTAACGTGTAGACGTTTATTAGCACCTTCTCTTAAAACTCTTACACAGGAGTGTTGTGAGACTCAAATGAAATGATAGATGCAAAGCACTTTCCAAATCTTAAAGTACTATATAAATGCCAGTTATTATTGTTGTTTTTAATAATGGTGATTATCATTACCAGCCTGGTGATCACACCTCTATTGCATTTTTTCTGAACTCAAACAATTTTTATAGAGCAATACAGCCTCATATTGGTGAATGCTTAACAACTAGGCTCCTGGGGGGAAAAGGCATGCATACTAATTTTTAAGCTTAATCTACATGGTTAACAATTTATTAAACCCAGACAATGAACAAAACAATAAATCAAGCCCTGATTTGTGGGCTTGCTGATTTCAGAGGTGTAAATGCCCACAGCCAAAATTTCACCACCTCAAAAGCTGGTTGAAATTGGCTCCACAACACCTCTGCTCTTAGAGTATGTAGTTAGAATGAATGAAATCGTCCAACTATTTTCTCCTAGTTCAGAGTGAAGATTGTCGAAAATAGCTAAGTCTAACCATTATGGGTTATTAGGATGATTCATGAAAATTGCTTTCACCTCAGATCAAAACCACAACAAAAAGCCACGTTAAAGCCATAAGGATAGATGTGATTTACTTTCGTTTTTATCTATTCTATACATCTTCTTCCACCCCATGTTTGGATTATTTTTGGTGCTGAGGAAAGGGAAATCTGTTTTTTCTCACTGCTAAAATCTCTTAAGCAGGCTTTTAGTACCTCTATCTTAGTAAGAGGTAAATTTCCTCCAAGAAGTAAAAGCCCTGATTCAAAGGCCATGCTGGTGATTGTGACACAGAAGGGATGTTATCTGTGTACTCTTGTTCACCTACCAAATTTTTTTTCTGAAGTCACTAGCTGAGTCTAGGGACAGTAGGCCTATAGCACTGGTGAATGTGTGTGATCACTGAGCTGTTATTACACCTATTCCTAGTAATTTTCTTTATTTTCTATCAGTTGCTCTACTTGGTTTTACCTCCATGAATATCATGCCCCCATCAAGTTCCCAACACCATGCCCTCATACTACCCCCTGCCAGTTACACTCTGACATCTCACCCCCTTTTCAGTTTCCTTTTGTGTATTGTCTTCACCTATTAGATTGTAAACTCCTTGAGGGCAGGGACTATATTTTGTGTATTCATGTCCCTAGGTTAGCTGGCCACCTGGCAGCCACAGGTGCTTAATAAATGTTAATTGACTGTTGACTAATTCATTCATCCAAATTTAAGCTCAAAAATAAAAGGGATGAAAAATATGGTCATAGTTAGAAGAAACATGTGGAACAGAGCCACTCGAGGTAATAATACTGAGATGATGAAATTTATATTTAGTCAGGAACCACCTTTCTGTTGAATAATGATGATGATGATGATGATAATTATAATAGGCTTGTTACCATCAGTATGGTGCAAAGGTTTGGTGTGGGCAGTAGAATGCTGCTTCCTTACCATATTTCCTCTCCCCATCACCCCACTGGGCCTGGTGAACCTCAGCTTAAACCTGAATGATCTCACTAACAGACATGAAGAGCAAGGTTGGGAACACAAACTGCAGCTCCAGTCAGATCAAAGTATTAGGGAAAGATAGTAAAATGACAGACTCAAATCTGGAAGGGAACTCAGAGACTAGATAGTCCACTGCTATCATGTTATAGGTGAGACTAGGGAAATTAAGGGACTTGCCCAGGGTCACACAGGTAGGTGTCCAAGGCAGGATTTGAACCCAGGCCTCGACTCTAGAGCTAGTACTCTTTCTATGGTACCACATGGTCTCATTGGAGGGGACCAGATACCTTGCTATCTAGCTTGGATTCTACTATATTAGCTTGTAGAAGATTTCTATTGAGATGCTAATCCCACTCCCCCGGTGCCTGGAACTCTCATTTTGTCCTTTGACTTCCTATAGTCTTTCATTGCTAAATTCCTCTATGAGAGCTCTGTGGGCTCAAATGCTTTCTTTTACTCCATCTTCTATTAGCATTCCCATTCCTACAATGGTACCCTCTTAGCTAGCTGCCCCCTAGGGAAGCCATATGACAAATTCATCTCCATTAAGGGATTAATGACTGATAACAGCTTTTTTCTGTTCTCACCTTCGGGGTGTTCATATGTTAAAAGATAATGCTTGGAGAGACCAAAGCCTTTAAATCTAACGTGAAGAACCTCTAAAGGTGAAATTTCAGGAAATGTGATAGATGAGCATGGTGGTAGTATATTTTGGGCAGAGAAGCCTTAACGGTGCCCTTCAAATTACAGACCTTTCAATGTTCATTACTCAAATTCTGCTAATAGGGAGGAAGCTATGGGTGATACTCAGCCTTATAGTTTTGAACTCTAGATGTCACGAGAGAATTATAAGGACTCTGTCTTTTTTCTTTTAAGGCCAATGTCCTGGTGTACAAAAACCTTCTCCATCACTTTGCCTTTTACTGTGAGAAGAAAGATATTTTTGCCTTTTTAAGGATTTTGTGATCTCATTGGTATAGGTAATGGCTGGGGAGGAAACTCTTTCAAATAATGGAGAATGGCACCTATTCTGCTAACTTAAAAATTGCCCAGGTTAAGTGACTTGACCAAGGGCACACAGTCAGTAGGTGGCTGAATTGTACCTTGAACCTAGATATTCTTGTTTTTATACCAGTTCTATTGTCTTCTATACCATATTGCCTTTCAATATATTACAAATACTTAATTTGGGTCCTTTAACAGATACTCCTGAGAGTTAGTCATTTCAGTTATGTCCGACTCTTTGTAACCCTATCTGGGGTTTTCTTGGCAAAGGTTCTAGAGTGGTTTGCTATTTCCTTCTCCAGCTCATTTTACAGATAAGGAAACTGAAGCAGGGTTAAGTGACTTGCCCAGGGTCACATAGCTAGTAAGTGTTGGATGCCAGATTTGAATTCAAAAAGATGAGTCTTCCTCACTCCAGGCTGACTCTTTATCCACTGAGACACCAGCTGCCCCTTCCTGGTACGTAGTAGGTGCTTAATAAATTGGTTGGTTGGTTGTTGTCCATTGTTCTTGAAGAAGACCAAAATGACATCACTGTGTTACTGTCAAGTTGTAGTATATCTGACTATGGCTGATCGAAGCAATAGGAGCTTGGAATGCTTTACCACAGGTTGGGCACAAATAGTCCATGTGAACATTTCACTTGGATTCTCTAAATTTGCACATTTTGGGTTTCTTGAGCTACTTCAATTCTGCTTTGCTCATAGAGCACAGCACCTTCTTTGATGTGGCATGCTATGCTGGGTGGTCCTATGTTAGTGTCTCCCATGTCACACAATCAATTCCAATGTTCTTAAGAGAGACCTTGAGAATGTGTTTGAATCACTTCTTCTGACCACCCTGTGAGCACTTGCCCTGTGTGTGTTGTGATGGTGGCAAGCCCATTGGAAGTGCATTTTTTGCAGTAGAGTTTGAATGCTTGACAATTCAGAGGATTTAGAAAGGACCTCGGTACCTGGTACACCATCCATATGTAGAACTGTCAGCTACAGCTTAGTAAATACTTATTGACTGATGCAGTGAACTGGCTTTGGAATAAGGAAGATCTAGGTTGAAGCCCCATTTCTAACACATATTGGCTGTGTTCTGTTGGGCAAATCACTTAACCTCTCAATTTTCCAGGCCACTCTCGTAGATTCTAAGATATCAATCTGTATTGGAGAAAGATACTGATCTGTATCTGAACTCCATGTCCAGAGCTCCCCATGTGTTTCAACAATCTGGCTAGCAGCTTCTGTGGGAGTGTAAGATCCACCCACAGCCAGCACCCAGAAAGCTGCCAACGGCACAGATTCTTTTGATCTGCTTAACTAAGGAAAGCAAGGTGAAGGGGTTGACAAGCTTACTTTAATTCAGCATACAAATATCATTCATTTAGTTCAGAGGAAAAAGCCAGCATCCTGAACTTCAGAACAAAATACAAGCAAATTACAAATATCAACAGACAGACCTTGTCTGATTCGAATCCCAATACATAGTTACCAGAGTTCAACAAAGTCTCAGCACCCGGGTTTACAAGCTGGAGGGCTCCTTAGCTACAACTCCCTAGAATCTCCTCATCAACACCATCTCAAGAGCCCTACACAAATGCTCTGTCCTCCCTTTTTATAGGGCTTCAGACATCATCAAACGTCATCTGAATGACCAGAATTTAGGCTGCTATGATTGGTTCTTGAGTTAGCCCCTCCCCTTAGGACCCTGGGAGGTTCACATCCACATAGGTTAGGTTAACACCTAATAGGCCATACCTCTGGAGTTAGCACCTCCCCTTGGCCAGCCCCGCCTTGGGCCCCACCCCAGTCACCAATCCCCACCCACATAGGTTCCACACCTAATAGGGGTTTGGGCCTGGGGCTTAGCACCTAGTAAGGCTCAATGAAATACACTGAATTACTCAAAGCAAACAAAAGCCAAACTCTTCAAGGGCACTAAGTGCTAAGGAGCCCATTTTGCTTACCAACACACCATGCTAATGAAATCCCAGAGTCAGACAAAAAACATCCCCTAAACCAAACATACATTGTATAACATGGATTTGCAGGCTTTCAAGATACCATATCTAGTATACTGCTTGTATATAAGATGTACCTTTGAAAATGCTTCATCATTTATTTGGAGTTGTTTTTAAAGACTATGTAAAACTTACAGCCCACATATAAGAGAGTTCCAAGGTTTATTTTCCCTTCCTTTACTACACCTCAGTTATCAGCATGAAATTATGGTAATTCTCTGAGCCAAAAAAACCCCACTCTTCCTGAGGCAGCAAAAGAAGGATTGAAATATGGCTGGAAAAGAGAAAGTATCGCCTAATTTTTGGAAATGGTTTTATGTTGCATTAGGCTGAGGAACCTGCTTAACTACCACACTATGTGCTTACAGAAGGTGATGAACTACCCATCTCCAACTGCTGATAAGACAATTCATTCACCTCATTTATATTGGTTCTGCCAGCGTGTGACCTTAATGCTTGATGAGATCCCCTGGTGTAGGTTAGGATGTCTTACCTCATTGGAACTGAATGATGGACAAGCATGGGTCTTCTTGGTGATTCTCATTAAGGAGCCAAGCACTTTGTGGCTGTTGCTCTTCATGTATTAAAGCAGAGAAATAAGCCTTAGAACCTAAGTGACAAAAATACCAGTTGCTCACAAACTGATAGCGCAGAATCTGCACCTTAATAACTTAGCTCTGGATGTGAATAGAAAGATAAGCATTAGAAGCCAATTTCTAAATAAAGGAGAGGGCTCTGGCCTTCAGCACTGATTTAGAGCAGGGAGACAGATCTTTTTGCAGTTTTGTGTTTGAAGACAGGTGGAGAGAAGAGGTATCTGGAAAACTTGGGAAAACTTATATGAACTGATGTAGGGCAACGGAAGCAGAACCAGGAGAGAGATCAGCTGTAAGAATGTAAATGAAATGATAAGGACTAGACTTGTGATTTTACTGGAATAGAGATCTCTCAGGTGAGGAAACTCCCTCAACTTATGTAGGTCAGTCCCTTCTCTGAACTTTTATAGTTTTAGACAATTATCTTAAGAACTGACAGGTAAAGGAACTGGCCCAGAGTCCCATAGCTAGTATACATAAGAGGTAGGACTCAAATGCAAACTTTTCTGGCTTTAAGTCCAGCTTTCTATCCACTACTTCACCTTACTGTTCAGGTAATTCTAAGGAACATCAAGGTAAATTTTCTTTTTGGAGACCATCTTGGGTCAGCTTTTCATTACATGTTTCAGTAGCTTCCATATTCTATTGCTCCTTCTCACTCTGCCTCTCTAAAACTGGCTATCTTGTTCATTTCCACAGCTAAATCTTATCAACTTGTTATTGAACTTCTGTCCTCATGGCTGCAGTCTTCTGTTCTTTTCATCACCCATCCCTTCTCTCTTTTCTAGCCCATTCAAAATATTGTCCTGGAATAGTTTTCTTATCTGTGTCTATTTTATCTGCTTTAAAAAATACCTCTCAACTTTTCTGTTGCCTGCCACTGAAAAGCTAATCTTTTCCTTATTCTTTTGAATTTTTTTCTTATCTTTACTATATCAATCACCTAAGTGCCTCAACAGATAGATCCTTGGGCTTGGAATCAGGAAGACCTCCTACCTCATACTTATTAACAATGTGATGCTGGGCCAGTCACTTAAGCTCTCTCAGTCTCAGTTCCCTTCTTTGTAAAATGGTGATACTAATTGTACCTACTTCCAAACTGCTGTGAGGATCAAATGAATTAACATATATAAAGCTTTTTGCAAATCTTAAAGGACTATATAAATGTTAGCTGCCATTATGTTAGCTCTCTACACATAGATCCTTTGGGTCCTGAGAAACATTGCCTCTTTATGTCCTTTACACTGGCTCCCACTTTATTTTATTCTAGTTCTGGGCCAGTTAAACACAAAAATCTTAGAATTTCAGGGTTGGGAGGGACCCCACTGGCTACCTAGTCCAACCCATACCTGAAAATCAATGCCCTCTACAATGTACCTTGCAAGTTGTCATCTAGCCTTTATATGGAGATGTCTGAGTAACAAGAACCTAATGCCTCTTGATAAAATCCATAACACTTTCAGGGAGCTCCAAACATTAAGAAAGTCTAAATTTGCCTCGTTGCAACTTCTACCCATCATTCCTGGTTTTATACAGATGTCAGTTGCCAGGCAGAATACTCTTTCCCATGGCAGCCCTTCAAGCATTTAAAGACAGTTATGCTCCAATCTCTGACACCAAGCCTTCTCTTCTCCAGGCTAAACATCCCTGGCATCATCTTGAGGCTTTTTATTATCCCTGTTGCTCTCCTCTAAATGCTCTCCAAATTTACAATGTTCTAAAATGGGGTACCTAGAGTTGAGCGCAATCATCTAGATGTGGTCTTATCATTTCAGATATACAGCAGGACTACCACTTCTTTATTCCTGAAGACTCGGCCTCTCATAGTGAAGGCTTAGATCTCATTAGCTTTTTTTTAATCTGCTATATCACATTGTTGACTCAAATTGAGCATTCATTCTGTTAAACTACCAAGTATTTTTCAAACAAACTGTTCTTTAGCTATATCTTGCATATCTTATGATAGTGAAATTTATTTTTTGACCCTGAGTCTAAGATTTTTACATTTTATACCTACTAAATTCCATCTTATTAAATTCAGCTCAATGTTCAAGTATATCTGAAAACTTTAGCTCTGACATCTGGTGACAACCAATCTTCCTTTGTGTTATCAGCAGATTTGATAAGCATGACTATACCTGTACCCAATGATGGCTATCAATACTAAGAAAGCCAAAGCCAGTTCTTTTGATCTTAATGAAGGCTAGTTAGATTCCCCTAGATATAAATTCCGTTCTAGATGAAATCTCTGGCCAGTGTTACAAAAGTGGGCTGGGGATTTATATAAAGGTATGTAGATAACTCAGTATAGGCTTATCACCAATAATGGAAATTCAACTCAAAAGCACAAATCTTTTTCAGAAATCAGCTTGTAACATGAACTTTCTATATGAAGAATAACATATGTCCTCCCAAACTAGCCTACGACAAAACATTTTATACCAAATTTATATCTTACAAAGTTTTCCCATTTGTGTCTTTTTTGTAAACCTGGCCTTCTCCAATGAATTTTTATAGGTAGCCAATAAAAGGGTTTGGTGAGGAGGTGTAACACTCAAATCATTCTGCTTTGTATTATTGACCACCTTTCCCCTCTATTTATCTTGGGTTTACTTGAGCTCCCTGGGATAGTTTTCCTAAATTTGAACTCTTTTTTCCTCCTATGTCTATAGATTCCTCACATCAATGATATCACAGCTCTGAACCAAAAACAAACAGAGAACATCAGAGCTAGAGGACCAAAAACGGAGTGGTGACCCAAGAATTGTTGGTATGCCAGAAAAATCTCAAGAAGTAAAGATGCCACATTTCAGAAAATCATACAAGAAACTTTCCTGGAGGTACCAAAAACAGGACAGAAAGAACATTTTCAGAACACAGAGGACAATGGAAGAGAGGAACATCAATTTAGTTCACCCAGAAATGTAGTCATCAAATTAGATTTTCAGAAACAATAAGGGCACCCCACAAGCAGCAAGGAAGAAGCAAACCAAATACAAAGCACCTATTTGAATCTTGCAATATTTTCTTCCAAAATAAGAACTGAACATAGTAGAACATAACATATCTTGAAAGCAAGGAAATTGGTCAATAGCCCAAAATGCCTATACAACAAAATCAAGTATAACTTTTCAGGAGAAAAGATACATTTTAAAAATAAATCTGAGACTGTTCAGGTATTTTTGAGAAGACAAAACTTAGCTTCTAATTTTAAGTCAATGAGTTAAGTCATTATTGAGTACCTATTATGTGCCAGGTAGCATACTAAGTATTGTGGATACATAGAAAGTAAAAAAAAAAATCCTGCCTCCCAGGGAGCTCACAATCTATTGGATACAACACACAAACAACTATGTACAAACAAGATATTTACAAGATAAAATGAAGATAATCTTAGAAGTAAGGCACTAACATTAAGAACTGTGAAAGGCTTCATGTAGAAGATGAGACTTTACAGGAGACTTGAAAGAAGCCATAGGGCAGAGACAAGAAGAGATAGAGTTCTAGGAATGGGTTGAGCCAATGAAAATGTCTGGAGTCAGGAGATGGAGTATCATTGTGAGAGGAGGCCAATGTCATTGGATCACAGAGTACATGGGTGGGGAAGAAGACTGGAAAGGTAGGAGGGAGACAGGCTGGGCTTTTAATGCCAAATAGATAATTTTGTATTTTATCCTGGAGGTGATAGAGAGCCACTGGAGTTTATCGAATGGAAATGACATGACTAGACTTTTAATTTGGTAAGAACAATTTGACAGCAGAGGGGAGGAAGAATTGAAGCATTCAGGTAGACTAAGCAGTAGATTATCACAATATTTCAAATGTGAGGTGAAGAGGGCTTGCAGCAGGGTGGCAGCAGGATCAGAGGAGAGAAGGGGACATATGTGAAAATATTATCAAGGGAGGAACAAAAGGACTTTGGATATGACTGGATGATATGGGGGTGGGGGTGGGAGGAGAGAGGACCAGAGGAGGAGGGGGAGAAAGAGTGGAAAGATGGGGAGGAGGAGGGGAAGGAGAAGAAGGAGGAAGAGGAGGGATTGTGAGCCTGGGTGAATGGGTGGATGGTGGTACTCTCAAAAATAACAGAGAAGTTAAGAAGTAAAGTGTTTTTTTTTAAGGTAATAAGTTCAATTTTGGACATATTGAGTTTAATATGATAAGACAGTCAGTTCAAGATGTCTAGTAAGCAGTTGGAGATATGAAATTAAAGATCAGGATAGGGGTTAGGACTGGACAAATATATCTGAGAATTATTTGCATAGAGATAAATGAATCTCTTGGAACTGATGAGATCACTGACTGAAACAAAGTCCAAGATAAAGTCCTGGGATGAACCATGGTTAGTGCTCCCCATCTAGATAAAGATCCACCAAAGGAGACTGAGAAAGAGAAGTCATACAGATAAAAGGAGAATCGGGGGAGCAGAATCATAAAAAACTTAGCAGAAAGGGATGATCAAAGAGCAAAGAGTGAGCAATAGTGCCAAAGGTTGCAGAGTGGTCAAGAAGGACGATTATTGAGAAAGGCCCATGATATTTGGCAATAAAGGTTCAACAATAACTAGGAGAGAGCAGTTTTAGTGGAATGAAGAGGTCAAAAGCCAGACTAGAAAGAATTAAGAAGAGTGAAAGGAAAGAAAGTGGAAGCATAGACTGAAGACAGTCTTCTCAAAAGGGAGGAATGATATAGAACGATAGTATCCTGTTAGAGTTGGCATTCGGAGAGACAGGGGCCTGTTGGTATGCAATGAGGAGCAGCCAATAGATACTAGATGAAGATTAGTAAGAAAGTGAGAATGATAAAAGGGGCAATTTATTGCAGAAGACATGGAAATTTACATTTAGCAGTGTAAAATATCTTTTAAAATGAATGAATATAAAGAATCTAAGAATTTATAGTTTGCATTGAAGTAAAAATGGTGTTTTGTCTCTTTGAGGACCCAGCTTGAGGATACCTAAGAAACAATGATTTAGAATTGATTGGGTAAAGTCCCATTGAATGAAAGCAGACAAAATTGAAGAGAGAGAAGAAAGGAAAAGATTACTGTACCTTGAGTGCCTAGAGTTGAACTTAAGTTCATGAAGAGGTGGGAGTGATGGGGTAGAGTGGGTAATTCTTAAAATACACAGCTATTTGAAGTGAGAGTAGTAATGAAACTTTGAAAAGCTTATTAGCAAAATTGTGAATCTGAGGTGGAGAGGGAGGGGGTTTGGAGGTAGGAAACATATCTCTGTGTATAGGTCAAGTTCAGGTTGGAAAAAGTGCCAGTGAAATAAGAAAAAATTATGCCCATCAGTGCTAAAATAAGCAAAAATAACAAAATATGGTGGAGGGAAAACCAATATAAAATTTGTAACTTTATACAGAATGGGCTAAATATCATCAACAAAGTGTTTTTAGATGGATTTTTTTAAAAGAATTTATTGAATGATGTATTAACTACAGGAAAATACCTAAAACACAGAACTACCTACTGTTTCATAGTGAAAGACTCAAATAATATTGATTATGCCTTAGTTAACTCCAAAACTCAGAAATTATAACCACAATTTTGTACAAAATAGAAACAAAAACACAGTTGATCTGCAAAATTATATAATCCTTAATGACACTTTAGATAATGAAACATATCAATATTAAATATACATGTATTGAATGGCACAACAATGAATTTCTCAAATGAGCTATTGTATGTTGTACTTTGGAAATCTTCAAGTGATAACTTTAGAAACAATAGCTATTTTATCATTATTACCTAAAAGAGTTTGCAGAAATATAAGAAGATATAGAGAGTACCTCTTTACTAAAGAGAAGGGGATTTTAAGTCTCCTTTTTCAGAACTAGATAAATCCAGCAGAAGATGTGGAAGACAATTGAGAGAAAGAGAATGCTGGAAAAACTGGAACTGAAAGATACATGGTGAGAGCTGAAAATAAATATTAGCTGACTTCTCAAATATAAGTCATACTTCTGTATACATTGATTACACTCTTTGAAATTAAAAAAGAACCTTATATAAATGTCAATAGGCAGAAATTTGTTTTAAAAAGGAAATATGAAAAAAGGAAGCCTAAAATAAGATTCAAAAATACTTGTTAAATAACTAGTATGTCAAAGAACAAATTAGTGTGACAGACAATGAGAAGATACTAAAGATAATAACAATAGCTATATAACCTACTAAAATCACAGTCTGGGAGGGAGGAACCAAGATGGAGGTATAACAGGAAGGTATAACAGCTGTGCTGTCATAAGGATCTAGAAAATGTACCAGTCCAAGTCTTGACTTGAAAATCCAAGAAAAAGTCACAGTGAATCAATTCCTGCTGCTCGGGTAAGCATGGGGAGAATAGACAAAGATGTCTATGGATACCAGGAATGAGGTCTAGACAGGAGTAGCTGTGCTTAAGGAATATTCCAGTAGAGATCCCAGACCCACATGGAGGCCATGACCATATGTAACATGTAGGGACATGTAGCCCTCATAAGCTCTGTTGTCATTACCAAGTTCTGGGTCACAGATCCAGAGAGGATTGAGGAGGGGAATCTATGACCAAGGATGACATTTCAAGGTGAAGAATATTTGTGGCCCTTGGCTGTGTACTAAACAAGGGACAAATTGAAAAGCAAGTATGAACTGTGTGACTCTGGTTCCAGGAGAGGAATGGGGTCTCAGTTCTCTTCAAGCCCAGTCTAAAGCCTGAAGTAAGATAGTGAGGGCAAGAATCCCAGACCAAAGAAGAGCCTGCAGTTCTGTTATTCTGAATTAGCAAAACTTTCCAGTTGGCTGACAGTAGCAGAATCTAGTAGAAGTCTATTAGAATTCCAGCTAGGGGTAAACAAACAGGTGTATGGCATGAAATCAAATCCAGGTAAGGAACTTGCAAAAATGAGATAGTAAAGGCAGAAAATAGACTTTGTCTTAGATCTGATTACTTTGAAAGCACTGAAAGCTTGGAAGTTCCCTACCTCAGCTTCCTCTGATATCCTGGATTAACTTAATACAATACCCCAAGAAAGAAATAGTGGGACTTTTTATACATTTCCTGCAGAGGTAGGCCCTAAAGTCCAAAGTTAGGAAGTAAGCTAAAAGAATGAGCAAACAAAAAAAGAACACTACTATAAAAAATTATTATGAATACAGAGATGAGCAAGACAAAAATGCAGAAGAAGAGAATGACTATAAATCTCCAAGAAAAGCCTCAAACATAAACACACGCACACACACAGAGTTTGGGCACAAATTTGACTAGAATTCCTGGACAAAATGAAGCAAGAGTTAAAAAAATGTTTTTATAAATGAAATGAGAGTGTTAGAGGAAAAAAAAAGTTGGAAAAGAAATGAAAGCTACGGAAGAAAGAATTGCAAATAGAATTAGCAGCTTGGTTGGCACAGTGGAGAAAGTGCTGGGCCTGAAGTCTGGAAAATTCATCTTCCTGAGTTCAAATCTGACCTCAGATGGTTATGAGCTGTGTCACCCTAGGCAAGTCACTTAACCCTGTTGGCCTCAGATTCATCTGTAAAATGAAGTAGAGAAGGAAATGACAAACCTCTCTAGTACCCTTGCCAAGAAAACTCCAAATGGGATTACAAAGACATGAATGAAAAGTAATGGAACACAAAACTTTATCAAGTTAATAAATTCACTGAAAATTATAATAGAATGAGTGGAAGTTAATGTTGCCATAAGACAATCAGAAATATTAAAACAAAGTCATATATTTAAAAAAGAAGAAAATGTATTGTGACTTATAAAAAAAACCCAAGTGATCTGGTTAATAGAGAAAAAAATTAAGAATCATTGGACTCCCTGATAGTCATGACCAAAAAAGACCAGATGTCATATTTTAAGAAGCCATAAAAGAAAACTGTAAAAGAGAAATGTTCAGATCTCTTAGAATCAGGAGGTAAAATGAAAATAGAAAGGATCCACTGATCACTTCTTGAAAGGAACCTCAAAATGAATACTCCCAGAAATATTATAGCCAAATCCAATATTTACAAGTCTAAGAAAAAAAATGCCACAAGCATCTAGAAAGAAAGCATTCAAGTATACAATGACTCAGAGTCAGAAACACACAAGATTTAGCTGCTACAAATATAAGAGAAGAGAGAGCCTAGAATATGTTATTCCCAAAGGCATAAGATACAGATTACTCAGCAAAACTGAGTTTTGCTCATATAGAGCAAAAAACAGACCCTGAATCCACCAAAGGACTTCCAAGCATTCCTGATCAAAAAGATCAGAGCTGCTTAGATACTTTGAAATATAATACAGGAGTCAAGAGGAATATAAAAAATGTAATCATGAGCGAGCAATCATAAGTAACTAAATAGGAATAAACCGTCTACAGCTTAATATGGGGAGATGATGCATATGTATCCTCAAAAACCTAAAAGCCTGAGGTGCCATAAAGGGAGTCCAATAATACAGAGGTCCTGGGAGTGGTTCTGCTATATTTTGATGGTTTTAGAAGAAAAATGGGTAGAATGTGAGGGCAAAAGGAACATATTGGGGGAAAATGAAAGGAATTGTCAGGGCAACAGAATGGAAGTTTAGATGGGATTTTCTTTGATATAGTCACAAATATTTAATACCAAGAGCTATCATTATTTGTATCGGATCAATACAAATCTTTCTAAGATCAGAGATGAACAAAAATGTCCAACCATGTTCTAAGATTCTATGACACCATGAAAATTCAAGCTCTCATCATTTCTTGCATGGACTATTATAACAATCTCTTAACTGGTTTGTGGGACCCTAGTCTTTGTCCTTACCAATCCATCCTATGCAGCATTTCCAGATTGATTTTCCAAAAGTACAGTGTCTAACAGTGTTATTCATCTACTTATAAAACTTCAAAGACTTCCTATCATTTGCCAAATTAAGATCAAACTCCTTAAACTCATATACTGGTATTGATCTTGCTTTCTAACCCCATTTCCTGAGATCCTTTTTCATGGACTTTGTGTTCTAGCTGAATCAGACTCTTACTTGTTCCTTGAAACATGACTCAAGTTTCCCATCATGGTTCAACATGGGGCTGACAAAAGAATGAAAGTGTAGTCAGAGGACCTGTATTCAAATCTCAGCTCTGCTACTTACTACTTGTGTGACTTTGGAACGATCATCTACTCTCTCTCTGTAAAACAAAAGATCTTAAACCAGTCCTTTTAAAGGTCTTTACCAGGTCTAAAACTATGAAATATTATCTGATTTTATGTTTCCACTCACACTATTCCCTCTACATAATCTGCCTTCTAACCCAGATTCAACTTTGGAAATCTTATTCCTTTTCATTTCATTCATATTTGAGCTACTGCTATGTATAAGGGATTGTTCTAGCCCATACACCAGCTTCTTCATGGAGCCTTTTGTTGATCCTTCCAACAGTATTATGAAATTTAGAGTAGGAAGGTACCTTATAAATCATCTAGTTCAATGTGATTTCATTTTGAGCTCTCATAATATTTGGTCACTATTCAGAAATATGCTGGAGCCAGCTTAAACTGCCTGGGAAAGCCAATTGTTAAATGTTCAGTGTATTTAACTTTCAAAAATCAGCAAATGCTATAACTTAGGGATTGATTTATTATTTTATTGATTATCACTAAACTTAGGAAAGTAATGGAGAAAATGTTTTTTCCCTCCTGGAGAGCTGGTTATTAAACATTTGCCAGCACAATCCTGGTATAGACCTGTTATATAGGATGTCCTGGCTACTGACTTGTACCATGGCTACTGACTCACTTAACTCATTTCCTACATTGGATTGTAATAAAAATTGTAACAAATCTCTGTTGGTTTGTAACGATGTCTTGAATGTAGGGGATGCTAAAATATTTTTGTTGAATGAATGAAGCACATATAAAATTGCTGCAGAGTTAATATACTGGTATTTGGAAGAATGCCAGTATTAAAATGAATACAAATTAATTGATACACATCTATCTGAAGAAATCTACTTTTTTGTTTCTTTCTTACTCTTCAGGACTCCTATTATTAAAAGTTTTATGAACTCAAATATGTATCCTCAATTACAGTTCTATCATCCCTTTATATTGCCAAGAGGAAGAAGGCTAAATGTTCGGATTTCTATATTGTTTTCAGGTCTAAATAGATTGTAAAGAATAAACAAGGTTCATCAATGGACAAGACAGGAGGCTAGAAGATAAAAAGAAGGATGAAAAGTGTTTGCTTCCTTAAGACTAAGTTTAGTGGAATCAGCTTGATTGTAATACATTCAGGCAGGACTGAGTCACTGGTGGGTCATCAGAGTATATCCTGTCAGTCAAGGGGTAGGCCAGCCTGGATTGTGATTATTGATAGGGCTTAGGCAGTAGATATGGTTGATTCAGACAGAAATCATTGCCTGGATGACATATCAGAGTTGGGCCACCTCAGGATGCAGGGCAAGTATGAGAGGTAGGGTATCTTGTATCTATACATGTATCTATCAAATGGTGATGATCACAACCAATTTATGCTTTCTCATCTCATATAATCATTTTGAATATTCTCCCAAAAATCTTCTCTAGAGATTCTATATAACCTTCTATAACTTCCTCTGGGACTTTTTAGGATCCAGTCCTTTTTATGCTGTACCTCTCTGCTTCTGTTCTTGGGTCCTTGAGGGCACTGAATTTTTCTGGTGCTAAGGTTAGGATTTCCTACCCTACCCTAACCACAACCTAGCCTCAATCTAGACCCTCAAGCTTTACAGTTCAATAAGAAGAAAACACCATAAGCCTTTATCTGTACAGGCTATCAAGGTTTGAAAAAATCAGAAAAATTATTTTCAGGTTGATTTGATGCTTCTCACTAACAATTTCTTATGTAAAATCTCTAGTAAGGATAAATTGCTTCAAACTCCAAAAGTAGCCTTTCCCTTAATTTTGCTCCCTGAATTTTGAACCACTTTCACATTCATTTCCTTATCCCCTTCACCTATGGAAATTCATTTGATTCTCCAAGGCCCAGCTCCAAGTCCATTTATTCTATTAAGAACCCTAGGAGTAATTCTGGACATCCTGCATATCTGCTCTGGTTTGAACTTACATCCCTAACAATGGCTTGAAACTCAATTAGCTTTTGTTTAGAGGTGTGTAGAGCACAATCTGTGCTGGGAGATGTCTTGTTTCCTTCTCTGAACTGTTGCACTTATAACTAACTCAGTAAAATTTGTTACTTCATTATATCTCACTTTGGTTTTAATTGTTTTCATGTTTAATATTAAGTTATTGATTAAATTGAATGTTACATTTATGCTATATTACAGTAGGACTTACAACATAGTAGGTACATTTGTGCACTTGAGTATGTATTTATATGTTTCTGTCACATTGTGAATGTGCATGTGTGTACACACACACACATACGGTTTTTGTTGAATTGTTTCAGTAATGTCCACCTCTGTGACCCCGTTTTGGGTTTTCTTGGCAAAGATACTGTAGTGGTTTGCCATTACCTTCTCCAGCTCATCCTACAGATGAGAAGACTGAGGTAAACAGGGTTCAGTGACTTGCCCAGGGTCACATAGTAAGTATCTGAGGCTGGATTTGAACTCATGAAGATGAGTCTTCCTGATTGAAAGATCAATGTTCTATATACTCTGCCACCTAGGTACTCTTGTATCTATACATGTATCTATCAAATGGTGATGATCACAACCAATTTATGCTTTCTCATCTCATATAATCATTTTGTATATTCTCCCAAAAATCTTCTCTAGAGATTCTATATAACCTTCTATAACTTCCTCTGGGACTTTTTATTTTAGCAGTTCACATATACCAATACAACAATGGGACAACTTAGTGGCACAGTGTATAAAGCATGGGGCTTGGAATCAGGAAGGCTCATCTTCATGAGTTTAAATTCAGACTCAGACACTTACAAGCTGTGTGATCCCAAGTCACTTAACCCTGTTTGTCTCAGTTTCTGTAAAACGAAATAGAGAAGGAAATGGCAAACCACTCCAGTATTTGCCAAGAAAACCCCAAATGGGGCCACAAAGAGTGGGACATGACTGAAACAACTCAACAACAACCTAACAATGAACACAAGTATTCCTTGCTGTTGCTAAGTGAGAGTACCATGCATCCATTTTCAATCACATGATAACAACTTTTATATCACCTCTTTTTTGTGAAGTTATTGTTGATTTTCTGTCGTAGGCTATTTGTGAACATTCTATAGTCCTCCATTTACCTATTAAGTTGCTCACAATTTTGGCTGCTGAAACTACTAGTATTAAAAAGATGGCGTGTGTTCATGCATGCATGCACACTGACAGGCGCGTGCCAGGGAACCATGTAGGATCATTGAAAGTGTGTAATTTCCAAGGTGCAATACAGCCTATTCTTTTCTTCCTATTCCACTCTGGGACCAACTCATTGTCCATTTTCAGTGACTGTCTATAGATTTGTGGGCCAATAGACTAACTCAATGGACTGCTTATCCGACTGCATTTTACGTCTGGACAATGGGCATTCTTTAGATAAATGATTTTCCCATCGCCCAATTAACGATCAAACTGCTAGGATGCTCTTCTTTTAAATTGCCGCTCTGGTTAGAAAGTATAATATCTAGTGTGACTGGATTAAACTCCACTAATTTCAGGCAGCTACCTGGTACATTGGGCAGAGCACTAAACCTGCACTCAGGAATACATATTCAAATCCAGTCTCAGATACTTACTAGGTAGCCATGTGCTGTCTTAGTTTCCTCATCTGTAAAATGGGGATAATAATAGGACTTATCAGGGTTGTGGTGAGGATGAAAAGATAATATTTATAAAGTGCTTTGCAAGTGACATTAAGTAACAGCTATTAGTAGTTGTTGTAGGAGAAAGAGGAGTAAGGGTTAAGTACTGTATAATTTGCCTAATCAGTGATTTCTGTATTCCAGATCCAGGGACTCTTTTTCTTCAACAAAGACCTTCAGAGCTTCCTGGAAAAGTCCACTCCCTGCCTTATTAAGAGAGAGCCAACTGGTCTGATTCAGCGACAGATCTACAAAGTTCTTTCAATATTGCTTGCTAATACACACCTTGCTGCATTCAAACACATTAATTGCCTCTAAGAATGGAGCCCTTGCATGAATATTTCAGCATTTTGCTTCTATACTAATTAAAGCGCCCTTATTTGTGACTTAGCTATTGTCTAGTTTGGGTGGACACGGGAAAACTGCCTCTGGAAAGTGCTTCACGGGCTCTGGGTTAGTGTCGCCGCGAAGATATGTGAAGAGGCCAGTTGGTGTGATTCTTCATCCTCAGATCTCTGTGTGAGCTGATGTAATCCTCTTAGCCAAGGAGATCTGTTACCTACAGATTCCAAATCGACTGTCGGCTTTTTACTTTCCTAAAGCAGCTCCAAATATTCATCCCTTCCCGACAGAGCAATTAGCTGAAGGTCCGAGCTGAAGTTGGTGAAAGTGAGTGGAGGTGGGAAATATGTTCTCTAGGGTTTAACCACTGCTTCGGAGCTTTCCCATTGTATTTAGCAGGGGGTGTGTCTGAGCCACTCGCTATCGCTGTGAGAACAACCGAGAGCAGCTGAGAAAGGTTATAACAAAGCCAAAACCAGATTAAAAAAAGACTAAAGAATAACACCTGTCCAGGTAATTTTAAGATCGCTATGCTTCCTTAAGGAAGAAGACATTTAAGCTCTTATGAATTTTAATGAAATGGGAAGTTAACTAGTGGGCTACTGAAAAAAAACCCCAACAGCCTAAGGAAAGCAACTATAGACTTGGAGCTGTTCTCTCACACAAATGTTACCTCTAGGCTATGCTGTTTGGCAGCCCACGAAATCACAATTAACAGAGCAAGTGTTTTGTAAGTGAGCGGAAGGAGGCCGGTCCAAATTACATCCCACTATTAGCTGATTTTGGAACGACTGTGTTGAACAACTTCGAGATCACTGGGCCATGGTATGTTCCTTAAGAAGTCGTTAATAAAACAGTTGATTGTGGATCTGCTTACTGCTTTGGTACTCTTAATCTCCCAGACGTTTTGTAGGGAGGAGGGCAGGGGGAAAGGGCATGTAGGGCTGACATCAGCAATCCATTTGTACAGATTTTTGCTAAGGCTTCTAGTTTTCATACGAGCCCCTGGTGAGTGAAGGAGAGAGTGCACCTGGTACGGGCTTGTTTTGGTTTTAGGCTGGAGGCTTGGCTTTTCAGAACCTGAAAGATGTAGCTGCTTGCTTGGAAGCTGAGAGAGCACAGGGAATTGATGAAAGAAACTGAGAACTTGATTTATTGAGAAAGATCAAAGGGTTCACAAATGCCCACGTAACAACCACCTGGCAAAAGATCTTTGTAGAAAATTCAGCCTAAAATATATAAAAACACAAAGCGCTGTCAAATAATTTTTGGAATGATGATTTAGAAGTGGTTTTTTTCTAAGATGTCAGAGGAGTCATTATTATTTCCAGTTTGACAAGTGTTAGAGTTTGGAGGCTGTAATGGAGAGAAGAACCTTTTGGGTGGAACACTTTGTTCAACTTATTGAAACTAGGTTAACTTTTTTTTTGTCTAAGTGACCTTTCACCTGAACAAAGCTCAGCTGCAATTTTCTGTCTCTGCATTTTACAAACAAGTTTCTTGTCTCTTGCAAAACTGTCTTTATATTTTACAGAATTTGAATTTTAAAGCAGAGATTGACAAACATCCCATCCATCACCCCTCATTTTGTTGATAAAGAAACTGAGGCCCAGAAAAGCACTGCTTTTTTTGAAAAGCATAGAAGAATAAATGGTTTCATTTCTATAGGATCAATAGAATTTCAGAACGAGAACTGACCTGAAGTCAGTCATCTATTCTAAACATCCTGCTTGGAGTACAGATTCTCTAACGAGTGGCCTTCTACCCTGTTTGTATACTGCAAGGAACAAGGAATTTATTGCTTAAAGAAATAATAACTTCCTGTGGTAGACAGCTCTATTAGAAATCTTTGGATTTTATGATTTGGAGCTAGAAGGGGTCATGCGGTATCTAGTGAAATAATCTCAATCATAGATGAAGAAAACGAGTTTAAATGACATAACCAAGGTCACCTTGAGGCAAACTGGTTGTCGGGTATATGCTAGTTCCATTTCAATTCTATATTTATTATCTACTATGGATGGGGTATCATGTCAAGCAAATTTAACAATAAAAAATTTAAAAACAACGTAGTTCTTACACTCAAGGAAGTTACAATCTATTGTAGGGTGGAATACTTTCAGTTCACAGCAAGACGTGAGAAGTACAAAGAAGAGGTCCCTCAAACCCTGCAAGGAAATAATTTAGTAGAGATAATTGATTTGGCTTTTGTTGAAAGAGGGATTGCAATTGCCATCTCAATAGATAGGAGAACAGGGATAGGTGGCCAATCTAGGCTTGGGAGATGGGTAAAGAAAAGCATAGAGGAATCCAAAGGCTAGACGAGAATGTGGTGTGTTTCATTATGGTCCAATCTGACCATAATACAGAGGGCAGGATGGGAAGTAATAAAAGATAATGCTGCAAAGACACGGTGGAACTATATTGTGTGTGTGTAGGGAGAGGATCCGCGGGGTTGGTCTTAAATGCTCTAATAAGAAATTTATGCTTTACTCAGTAGGCAATTAGATCATACTGCAGAATTTTTTGGGGGGAAAGGGTGCAAAATTACATCAGAAAAGTGCATTGGGAGGATTATTATGACAGTGGTGGGAAAGATAGACTGGAGACTAAACTAGGGTATTTGAAATGGGAACAGAAAGGCACAGGCTGATGCAAAAAATATAGGATTATTATATTTCACTTCAGGAGATAGAAGCATTTCACTTCAGAAATGAAATCAACAGGAGTTTGCGTAACTCATTGGATGTGGGTAATGACAGGGCAGGGAAGAATTAAATTCTGTCACTGGGGTTTTGAGTCTGGGTAAGTGGGAAGATGACAATATTATCAACCAAAATAGAAAAAAGTCACTGGAAATGTAGGTTTGAGGGGAGAAATTCATCAGTGTGCCTCCTAAAAGATGGCAGCCAGAACTAAATACAATACTCCAGTACAGTGAGAGTACTACTTCTCTGCTTCTGGACAGAGTACTTCTGTCAATGCAGCCAAAGTTTGCAATAGCATTCTTGGTTGCCTGCCAAATCACACTATTGAGTCATATTAAACTCAGAGTCATTTGAAAACTCCTATTCCTTTATGGTTAGCTGTTTAATGACAGCTCTCCCATTCAGCATTTCTGTAGCTACTGAATATCTGAATATCAGGGAAGCAGAACTGGGACTTGAACTCAGGTCTCCTGATCTCCAGCCCAGTTTGATTTTCATTATATGATTCTGCCTCCCTTTTCTGTTTTGCTTGGATGTCTTTCTGCTCTCCATATTTTAGGTACCCATTATATTATGTTTTTTTTTTTGAGGAGGCTGTGTGGTACAGTTGCTAGAGTCTGGCCTGGAGTTAGAGAGACTCATTTTTGTAAGTCCAAATCTGACCTCAGATACTTACTGGCTGTGTGACTCTAGTCAAGTCACTTAATCCTGTTTGCCTCAGTTTCTTCATCTGCAAAAATGAGCTGTAGAAAGAAATGGCAAACCACTCCAGTATCTTTGCCAAGAAAATCCAAAATGTGGCCACAAAGAGTTGGATGAGATTGAAACAACTGAACAGAAATTATGTTTTCTTTTTCTTTTTTGACTTGCTTCTTTAGTCCTATCTGATGTTTTGACAGACCTCCATTGATGCAGGTTGGGACCCCTTGAAGTCTTCTTCTCCTGTACAACTTATGTCTATGTTTTCTTTGTTCATAAATAATCTTTAAAGGATTTATCCAACATGCTACTATCCTCTTGATCTTACATCCTTCACTGTTTCATCAACTTCCTTGGAAAAACATTTATAAAGCCCCTACTTGTGCCAGGCATTGTGCTAAGAGCTTTACAAATATTATCTCATTTTATTCTCATGAATTGCCCAGGGTCATATAAATAGGGAGAGTCTGAGGCTAGAGTTGAATACTATTCTTCCTGACTACAACCTGGGTGTTACATGATAAATTCATTTAAAGAAATATAAAATTTTATGTGAGGTTATCACCTGACCTCTGGGGAGGTGGAGTCAAGGATAGTTTCTTGAAGGAGGCTTCATTTGAATTGGACTTTAAAGGACGGGTAGGAATTCAACAAGTGAAGAGGAAGTGAGAGGGAATTCCAGTCTTGGATGATAGTATAAGTAAAGGCACAGAGGTTGAAGGGCACATGGCATCTGAAGAACAATAATCTAGTTTCTGGACAATAGTCTAGAACATAGTCTAGTTTGTCTAGGGGCATAAAAATCCATTGAGAGTTATAATATGAAATAAATTTGGAAAGGCAGATTATGATGGGCCCGAATGTCAGGAAAATGGTTTAAATTTTACTTGGGGAAACAATAGACACTGAAGAGTTTTGAGCAGAGGATTGATAAAGGTAGATCTCTATATAAAAACAATTCCTATCTTTAGTAATAAGAGCTTACGTTTATGTAGTGCTTTAAAGTTTGCAAAATGCTTTACATTTATTATCTTATTTGAACCTCACAACAGCCATTGTGAAGTAGGTTATGTCATTATCACCATAACACAGATGAGGAAACTGAAGCTAAAAATCATTCGGTGACTTGTTTAGAGTCACACAGCAAAAAATGTCTCAATTGGGATTAGAACTCAAGTGTTTCTGATTCTTGGTCCAGCATTCTATCCACTGTACTAGGCTTCTTTTTTAAAGATACAAGTTGTTATAACATCTATTATCTTTTATTCTTGCTATGTGGTCAGCTCACTTCCTTTTCTGGTCATATGTAGCTTTCATGTCTTTTACTCCATGTCTTAAACCAGGCCATCATTTATTTTTACGTGCTCCAGCCAGCATAGCCAACCGCTATGTGCTTTTCCATTTCCATTTGGATTGTGTATAATTTTAATTCATTTGAGGTTGTTAGGTTCCATGATTTGCAGCTTCATGGCATCAGTGAACCAATAAAGCAACATCACCAGATAACAAAGAAAAATAGCACAAGATCCCAGATGTATGTAATTTCCCATAAATCTTGGAGCTGACCTAAATAGCTTTATGCAGAAATCTTGGCATCTTGAAGTGTGCTAACATCCTTTCCCCTCTTTGCAGCTAAGGAACCTGAGGAACAAGGAGATTGGGACTTGCTTGGTTGCACATGATGACTAAGCTCTTGAATTTCCATTCTTAAGGATCCTTCACATGGCTGCCAAACTTAGGTTCCTTGTGTATGTCACTTTTTTTGCTCAGAGTCCTTCAATGACTCTCCATTGCCTATTAAGTAAAGTTCAAGAAGGTAGCTTGATAAAGTTCTTTATGATTTGAGACCATCTGGTATTTCCATTCTTCTAAGTATTGCTTCTCATGGAGTCTGAACCATAGTCAAACTAGACCATTTGCCATCCTTCTGAGGTCTTCTATATTCTCCTGCCTCTGTGGTTTTGCTTATGCTACACCTTAAGCTATGAATGCCTACCCACAATGACATTGAATTTCTGCTCATTCTCCTCTCACATGGCCCCTATCATAGTTCAGGACTTCATTACACCATCTGGACTACTGTGATGCTTATTGCTTTCAGTCTCTTCCCTCTCTAACTCATCCTTCACTCTGTTGTGAAAATAATCTTCTCAGGCACACATCTGACCTTGCTACTCTATGGCTCAAAAAATCTTCAGAACCTTCTCATTGTCTCCAGAATAAAATCCAGACTTAATCTGATGTTTAAAATGCTCCACTATCTGGTTCCCATCTACAATTCCAGAATTATTTCATATTATTACCCTTTATGCACTCTATGTTCTAGGTAAACTGGCTAGTGCAGAGAACTAGATGCTTCCTGAAATCGGCATTGTCACCAAAAAAGTCACCATGTCCTTGTCCAGGTCCTTGACTATGCAAAGGCTGCCTGACCTCTCTCTCCCCTGCCCCCAATGCCTGGAAAACATTTTCTCCTCACTTCTGCCCCTTAGAATTCCTGGCTTCCTTCAGGGAAGCTTAGGGGCCACCCCCATGTGAATCTTGCTAGTTACCTAGGTTGTTAGAACTCTCTTCTTCCTGACATTGTTTTGTAAATTAATACTTAACCAGGCATCTGGACATAGTGGATAGAGAGTCAGCATCATAACCAAGAAGACTAGGGTCCAAATCTGGCCACTGACACACCAATTAATCAACAAGCATTTCTGAAGCATTTACCATGTTTTCAGGCACCATAGTAAGCTTTGGGGATACAAAAGGAGATTAAAAACAAGCCCCGTCTTTAAAGAGTTTACTGATTATGTGACGCTGGACAAGTTACTGAACTTCTCAGTGCCCCAAGTAATTCTTTAAGTCTACAAATTGCAGCTAGGGCAGCTGGGAGGGGCAGTGGATAGCATGCTAGGCTATCTTCCAGACTCATCTTCCAGATTTCAAATCTGACCTCAGAAACTTACTAGCTGCATGACTCTGTGCAAGTCACATAACATTGTTTGCCTCAGTTTCTCATTTGTAAAATGAGCCAGCAAAGGAAATGTCAAAACACTCCAGTATCTTTAGCAAGAAAACCCCAAATAAGGTCATGAAGAGTTAGACACAACTGAAGCAACTAAACAGAACAAATTGCTGAGCTTATATGACATATATATATATTTATATGGTATATATACATGGTTATATATTATATATATGGTAGAAGTTTTCTCAGGGAGAGTTTAATACCAGTGAAACCCCTGGTTTTGGTCCCCCCAAACTATTATAATTTGTGTACATTTCATTCTTCAATAGCTCCTTGAGGAGACTTTTTTAATCTTTGTATTTCTTGCACTTTCTTGCATATAGTATATGTTTAATTCAATTTTGGAGTTTCAAATCCCTTTTAAAGTCCAACTCAAATGCTATCTCCACTAAGAAGTCTTCCATTATTCTTCAGTCACTAGGACTCCTTTGGACCTTACACAGATGTCTTCTTGTACCCTTCATACATTATTTGTGTTATCAATATGTTTGTATGTGTCTTTTTCCTTTACTAAGCTACAAGCCAGTTTTATGACTGCAGTCTTTTCTAGACCTCTTATCTCCCCTCATCATCTATTGCAGTGTTCTTGCACAAATTAGGTATTTAATAAATGATTGTTGAATTGAATTGACCTGCTGAGATGCTGGGTCTCTAACGCTGCTTGACAAAAGAACATTTGTCTTTTTGTCATACAACCTCAGGCAGACCTTTCAGGACACTTAAAAACAAAAACAGCAAGAACAACCACCCCATCTACTGATTATCAGAGTCTTATGATTATCTGCAGATGAAGTTGGGGAAAGGGGACTGTATATTTCAACCCTCTTTGTGAATTTCACTCTTCAGTGACTATTTTTTTACTTGCAAAATGAGTCCTAGACTTCCAAGTAGCCTATTCCTGAAGATATCACTGAGACAAATGGAGACACTGACATATTATCCCAAAAAGAGATACTAAATTAAAGGTGAAGTGGCAACACACAAGAATACTTTTATACGTTCACCAGTCCGCTGACTTTTTTCATGGTGGGCGTGGGAGAATCCCAGAAATAATAACCTACTCATCTTGCAAAGATGGAAATGGATTATATATGTCATATATGTATCTGCTTATGCATATATCTGTGTGTTTGATCATAAATAATTCATATATGTACACACATATGACACAGAAGGGTTGCATGGCACAGTGGATAGAGACCAAGAGTCAAGAAAATCTGGGTTCAAGTCCTACTACTGACAATAATAGTTATGTGACTCTGGGCAATTCATTCAGCATCTCAGTGTCCCAGACAATTCTCTAAGACTATAAATCACAACAGGCACTGATATGCGTGGGTAGAATGAATTTTCTCACTATATTAATGAAATCAGATGTTTAACCAAATGATATGTACGTTTTTATAGAACTGAGATCTTCCTCTCCCTTCCCATTCCTCTCTCTCCTACCTACTTTGTCCTGAAGAAAATGAGTGTGAGAGTTGGAGGGAAAATGAGGTAAAGTGAGGTATGGCCCCTCATAAACCTTAAAGCCTATATGGATGTGAGCAATCATTATTGTTCCATTCCACAAACTCTCTGCTCCAGTTAAGTTGTTATATTCAGAGGAGCATGTCCCTAAAAAAAGCTTTCGACAAAATACCACACTCATTCCTATTAAAAACACTTGAAAGTAGAGGTATAAATGGATTTTTCCTTAAATTGATAATAAGCATTTACCTAAAACCATTGGCAAGCATTATTTGTAATGGGGATAGGCTAGAAGCATTCCAATAAGATCAGGGGTGAAACAAGGATGCCCATTGTCACCAATATTATTTAATATTGTATTGGAAATCCTAGCAATAACAATAAGAGAATAAAAAGAAATCAAAGGAATCAGAATGGGCAATGAAGTAGTAAAACGATATGCAGATAATATGATTATATACTTGGAAAACCTTAAAGAATCAACTAAAAAGTTAGTTGACATAATAATTTTAACAAAGTAGCAAGATGTAAAGTAAACCTACATAAATTATTAGATTCCAATATATTCAATATATATATATTATATATAAAATCCTGCAACAAGAGATATTAGGAGATATCCCATTTAAAATAACTGTAGACAGTATAAAATACCTAGGAGTACACCTGCAAAAAATTCCAAACTCTCTGCTTATTCAAGTGTTCTCTTCTCTTTAAGTCTCAAGAACCACTTTCTCCATAAAGCCTCTGCTGAGCACCCAACCCCATTCTGAGACCTCCTTCCCTCTGAATTTCAACAGCATTAGTTATTCACACATCTTATTTGATGTTTATTATACACTACCTTGTATTGCTAGTTATCTCACACTACTATGTTATAACAGATGCTCTTATATGTCTTATTTCTCCAACTAAGTTGCTTGAGTGTAGAGACCATGTGATCTTAATAATATCATGTAACCCTCACATAGTCCTTATTGAGTAGGTTATTGATAAAATTTCATTGGCTCAAGTCCAAAGAAAATTTAGAGATCATCTGGTCCAACTCATTTAGTTTACAAATAATGAAACTGATTCCCAAGGAAGTTGATGTGCTCAAAATCATAAGGTACTATCAGAGATAGGATTTGACTTGTTGCTTAACTCTAAATTCTGTGCTCTTACAGTGAACCATGATGCCTCTTGGCTGATTTATTGATTCTTTTGTGTTTTTTTAAAGCAATGAGTAGGCTTGATATTTTGGAATTGAGTACTTTAACTTTCAAAACCGTGACATGTACAAAGTATGCTTTCTACTCTATGAGTAGAGAAGCCGAAATACGTAAAGAAAAAGTGACTAAGCCAAGGCTACATGGTGATTCTGAAAGAGTGACAAAGAATCCAAGCATATCTCATGCTTAATATCCTATGACTATCTTTTAAGACATCAAATCCCTTAACATTCATTCTATTAAGTGCATTGTGTTCTAGTGTGAATAGCATATAACAGAAATTACTGAATCATGCCTTTTCCCAAAGAGAGCTTGTGTTTTTCTAATCCATGATTACACTGGGGGAAAGAGGTCTTTGAACAGAGTTAGTAATAGGGGTCTTGGATTTAGACAAAAGGACCCTGGATTACAGGCGGTTCTACCATTCTCCCAGCAGGTCCCTCTCTGTTTTGTGGATTGACCCAAACCTGCTTTTGTCTTGGATGATCTGGTTTTAAAATATAACTTGTCTCAATGGTAGAAATTATCTCTTTGTGTATGAGAGAGAAAAGGATGGGGAAGGGAGGAACTAGTGGGAAAGGGAGGAGGGGGAGAGATATAGACAGAAACAGACCGAGAGACCACAAGATAGAGGGAGAAGGTAAAGTGGGTGCTTCATAAATGGTAAAACTGAAAACCACAATAAGTCACCCAAATAAGCAGCTTAAGATATTGCATGTGGGTGTTTACTGGCTCTCTAGACTGCTATATTTGGACTCCATATAGCAACAGAAATTGTTCTGAATCTTTATTGCAGTACTAAAAACAATCCTTGTCAATTAGCAAGTTCTGTGAAAGGGGCATTGGATAGTTCAGTTGAATTTAATTCAGTTAAACAATCATTATAAAGCACCTACTATGTGCCAGGTACTATTCTAGTTACCTCACCATGGTGATTAGCAGGGTCTCAAAGAAGAATAGCAGAGTTGAGACCTTAGTGATCACCTAACTCAATCTACCATCTTACAGATGAGGAAATTGTGGCTCAGTGAGTTGGAGTAATTTCCCCATGGTCATAGAGTTTGAAGGAATACTTCTCAGTGTAGTATTCCTTCAATTACACCATGCTGCTTTTGAGTTGAGAGAACAAAATCATCTGCTCCAGCTCCCACATTCTAAAGATGAAGAAACTGAAGTGCAGCAAAATGTCTTGTTCAAGGGGGCACATTTGCATTGAAATAGAGCTGGTGCTATATAGCCCAATCGGTTTCTGGATACCAGCATTCTTTGCACTAAACTACCTTATCAACACATAAGGAATCTTCTCTTGAAACGGCAAATATCATTTAACCCCCAAATAGAGTCAGAAAAATAGAATCTAGTAGTCTCCAAGAGGGAGATTTATTGTTTTAATTTTTTTACATAAGACCTACGCCTAAAATGTATAGTTTTTGCAAATCTGTCTACTTGATTTTGAAATCATTGTAGATGGCATAAAACTTTTTTACCAAAATTCCCTTAGAATTCTTCCATCTAAAAACAAAGAGGGCAAGAGTAATAACTTTGAAATCAGGCACTGGAGTATGCCTTTGGTTACCAGTTCACAGCAACTGAAAGGTGGCAGTTCAAACACAGGAAGGACAAGAGGATGAGGGGTACGACTATATGCAACAAGTGGATGGATTTGGTGAACCATGAACAGTCATTGGGGAAGGCTGGGTTCAAAGTAAGTTGAAATTGGATTTGGCTGTGTCTTTGATTTTGGCTGACATTCTCATGGTTGTGAAAAAGGCAGTTAAATCTAGTGGAAAAAAAGCATAGTATCATCGGATTAGAGATTTTAGTCTGGAAGGAACCGGGGAGGCTACGATCCTGGGAGAGATGTGTTCAGAATCATACTCCTAGAAAGCAACTGAGGCAGGATTTGAGCTCAGGTCTACCTCTAGCTCTCTACCTAATGCATCACTTTGCTGACCCTGTCACTAACCTGGTCATGTGACTCAATGGAAGTATCTGGGGTTCAATTTTCTCATCCATAAAACAAAAGAAAGGATCAGATTAGAAAATCTTCAACATGTGAATAGACAGGTATATACAAAATATATTAAGAAGTGATGGGTGTGTGTGTGTATGTGTGATTAGCAGCTTGGATAATTCTTACAGATCTAAAATTTTTATCATTCTGAGAATAGCAACGAATATCCATATGTCTTCAAAGTTGGGCACTCTGTAATATTTGTTTGGTTTCATAACACCCACACTTCTTCAAAATATACTTTGTTGCAGACGCTATAGAAAATTAAAGTGAATTAACATTTATCTCATCAATCAACAAATATTTATTAAGCCCCAACATGTAAACACAGTGTAGGCAATGGGAATAGAATGATAAAAATGAAACAGTAATGTAAAGTAGTGGTCTTAGATTGAAGAGATCTAGGTTCAAAATCTTCCTCTGATGTTTACTAACTAAATGTCTTACAAATGACCTTTTAAACCTCATGATCCTTTGGCAGAGTCTAAGCCAAGTCTCTGTACAGTTGAGAGGGAGGTCTCTTCTGTTCCAGGGAGTTGATTTTCTTTCCTTTTCCAACTTGGATGCTATCTCTTAGCCCCTAGCAAATACTTTTCTACTTCCCAGAGCATCTTTTGTCTTGATCCTTCATCTTCTTTTATTAAGTCTCAAATGGTTGGGATTATGGTTTAATTATGGGGTCTAAAACGGATTGAAATTAACTGGCCCCACCAAAAGGACTAAATCTACCACTTTATCAATCAACAAGCATTTATTAAGCTCCTACTATGTGATCGGTACTGTGCTAAGCTCAGATATGATCGACGAGCTAATATTGACAAGAAACTGAGACTTAGAAAGGATAAGGTGTACACATTTTATGCTCTGGTAAAATTGGCTTTCTTATTGTTTCTCTTACATGACCTGGCTGTCCTCCATCATGGCAATGCCCTTCATCCTCACCTCTACCTTTTGGAACTTCTAGTTTCCTTCAAGAGTCAGCTCAAGAGCTACTTTCTACATGAGGCCTTTCCTAATCCCCTTACTGTAAGAGCCACCTTCTATCACCTTGGATGTATTTGATCTATACCTGAATATGCACCTGTAGTTCCCCCCAATAGAATTTATGTTCCTCTAGGCAGGGTTGTGCAAACTATACCTGAAAATCACATCCAGCCTGCTGCCCGTTTTGGTACAGTCAATGAACGAAGAATAGTTTTTACATTTTAAAATACAGCGTAAAATCACATGATGTTTGGGATTTGGCCCAGGGGACTTAGTTTGCCTATTTCTGCTTTGGAACAAGCCGTATACTATTTTTATCTTTACACTCCCAGCACACAGCATAGTGCCTGTCATATAGTAAACACTTCATAAATGCTTCTTTATTGTTTCATTGTTAATACTCAGGGGCTCAACACCACTGAGCGAGCCTTTGATAAGATTTATGGTGCTCTTCTGCAAGGGGTGAATATCTGTGTCTATGGCAAAATTGGAAAGTAAAATGTGGCATGATTTCCTGAGATTCTCTACATATACCTTCTGCTACAAAGAAGACTCCTAAAGTCAGGCTCTTCATTCTCTCACAGAATGGGAACTCTGTAATATTTGTTTGGTTTCTTAATATCCACACTTCTTCAAAATATACTTTGTTGCAGACACTATAAAAATTAAAGTGAATTAACATTTATCTCATCAATCAACAAATATTTACTAAGCCCCAACATGTAAACCCAGTGTAGTCAATAGGAATAGAATGATAAAAATGAAACAATAATGTAGAGCGATGGTCTATGGTGAAGAGTTTGAGGTTCAAAATCTTCCTTTGGCCATGAGAAGTTATTAGTCTGTGATACAATTTGCTTGTTGTAATGATGATATAACAGCTACTTAAGAAGTTCCAAACCAGAGAAAACTACTTCATGTAGTCTGAGTATTTCTCTGAGATATATATGTAGATGGAATTATCACTAAAGGAGAGAAAGTTTGACATGGTATGTATCAGAGATGAGATTTGAACCCAGGTCTTCTTGGTTTCAATGCCAGCTCTCTATATACTATGACAGATTAATTTATTAAGTGCCTACTGTATACAGGACATTTCTGTACCATAAGGGCAGGGGAAGGGAGATAAAGCACATTTTCCCTGCACTCATGCAGTTTATACTCTAGTATACTTGTAAGTCTGGGTTTGAGTGCCACCTCTGACAAGTATGCTGTGTCCCTCTGCAAGTCATTTAACCCTTTGGTGGAGAAAGTTCTGAGCTGCGTTGATAGAGGGAATCTTCTGACCTGGAAGTTCTCTTTGACCAGTAAAATCACAGGCCAGTCCTTATACTTACTCGTCCATGTAGAAACTGAAGCTTAGAGAGGCCAAGCAATGGAGGAAGCTCAATGCAATGGGGAAAGGACTAGACTTAGAGACAAATGATTAAGACCTAGGTATGAGTCAAACTCTGCTACTTCCTAGCTGTGGAACTATGGATAAGCCATTTTTATCCATCTGGGCTTCAGTTCCCTTATTTGTACAGTGAAGGGGCTTGCAGCAGAAAAGGAGATCTAGTTCATATTTTGCATGTGGGGTTTACTCACCTATGTGACCTTGGGCAAATCCCATGACATGTCAGCCTTAGTTTTTTTCATCTTTGAAATAAGGTTGACATCTGAGACCCCTTCCAGCTCTAGATTTGTGCTTCTATGACTTAACTCAAAGATATCTTTCAGATCTATTCTAGATTCTGTGATCAAAAGTAATTTAAAGTAACATTTTTACAAGGTCACAAAATGAAATGAAGCCAGGTCTAGATCCTAGTTTTCTCCTGGTGACTTTGGAAGATTACCAGCTGTATTTGTTTTCACTTTCCTTCTTATCTCTCCCAGCAGGTTTTCCCACGTTCTGGTCTAGAACTAGGCTTTCTTTGGGTAAAGGCAAGGAAAGAAGAGGGCTCTTATTTCTATCCATGGGTAGCGGGGGCACATTTGCTTCCAGCAGCATTGCTGTGAATAATTAGATAAAACACATCTCTCTTTGCCCTCAGGGGTTTTACGCATACCTTCCAAACCAAATAGACTTTATCGCGGTCAAGCAATGTCTGCTTCTATGCTATGGCCACAAGCCCAGACTTTTTGCGTCTGTTTGACAAAGCCAAACTAAGAAGAAAATGACCTACATGCCAGCACTCAGGAGAATTATGAGATAGTAGGGAAATTTCCATAAGATAAAAATATGTAAATGAAAATTCCTGCATTTCCTTCTCTATCACAAATCAGTTTCAGAGTATACTGTCAAATGAAACTTCACATGAATGAAAGCACTCAAACTTGGTTTACATGCAGGTAGTCATCCTGGGCATGGAGTCAGGACCCCAGATTTTAGAAGGCCATGTACAGGGTGTCCTAAAAGTCTTAGTTAAGTTTTAAGCTTTACTTTAAAAATGTAACATTTTTATTCCTCTTCTCTGCCTATTCATCCCCGTGGCTTCCATTAAGTCCCAACTAAAACTCCACCTTTTACTAGAAGCCTTCCCTAACCCCTCTCATTTCTAATGCCTTCCCTATTAATCCTGTATATAGCTTGCTTTCTAAATATTTGTTTATGTTTTGCCTCTTCCATTAAGCTCATTGAGGGCAGAGACTGGTCACCTTTTTTGTATCTTCAGTGATTAGCATAGTGCCTGGCATATAGTAGGCATTTAATAGATGTTTATTGATTATTAAGAGAAACTAGAAAAATTGTTGCCTCCTCTAAACACCAAGAGCCTTTTGCTTTTGTCTCTCTTGTGTATCAATCACTTCCTGTTTCTCTTTCTTCCTTTCTACTTTTTGCAGGGGCAAAGGCAGAGCAATTGGGGTTAAGTGACTTGCCCAAGGTCACACAGCCAGTAAGTGTGTGAGGTCGGATTTGAACTCAGGTCCTCCTGACTTCAGGGCTGGTGCTCTATTCATTGCGCCACCTAGCTGCCCACTACTTCCTGTCTCTTATTATGCTTATGTGTACATGTTTTTGCTAGTCTGCTAGATTGTAAAGTTCCTGAGAGTGGCCACCATGTCATTTTACTCAGTTTCCTACCCCCTTTGCCAACTAATATCTTGCCATGCATATAGTAGTGCTCAATAAATGGTCAAGGACAGAGAAAAAAGACAGAGGAGATTGGTAGAGAGTATTTCTCTTCCTGAAATCCCTATGATCTAGACAAAATGGATTGTTCTCCCCTAAACATGATTCCTGCTGACTTGCCCTACCCCTTGTTCCTACTGTTCCTTAACCCTGGAATCTGTTCCTTTCCATTTTCACTTTAATCTCTATTGGCATTTTACCTATTCTTTAAGACCCAGCCCAAATCTCATTTCTTCCACGAAACTATACATTTGAAGCTTAGTGGAAAGGGGGGCTACTGGCCTTGGAGTCCAGAAGACCTGACACATGTTAGTGGGGTCAAGTCATGTAACTTCTCTTTATCTTGGACACCCATTGAAGACTGTAAGTTACAGAGGAGATGCTGAGCTGTGATGATGGGGAAGTTTCCATACTGGGAATTCCTCATTCCTCTATTAATGAAATTCCCTATCTAAACTAAGAAAAACACATTAAAAAACCATTACACTTGGACTTTTCTCTTTTTCTAAAATTCTAGCAATTGATACACTTCCCTCTTATAATCACATATCATATAAGGTGTCCCATATTCATTTTATCAGTCCATCTATCAATCTATGTCTTATATACTCCTACTATATTATAAAACTCTTTGGTGGTGGTAGAGAGATAGAGGTGGAGGTGGGTGGTGGGACCTATGAATTAAAGGCAGAATGTTGGATGTATGTAATAATATAAAATTACATTTTTATGTATGATTTACAAGGCTCTTTCATAAAATATCCTCGAGAAATAGGTAACACTAGTATTATTATCCTAATTTTATCAGAGAGAAGACAGAAGTTCAGAGAGGTGAAATCGTTTATTTGCCCATGGCTACACATATATTAAATACCAGAGAAACAATTTAAATTCAGGTGTTTTGAGCCCAAGTTCGTTATTCTTTCTACTGAGGTATTTTGCCTGTATAGCCGGTTCCAATGCTGCTTCATTCCTTATTTCATGAGAAAAAGGGAAAAAAGGGAAGACACGATGTATTTTATGTTTTGAATATATGACCCAACACAGTAGTTGTGTGGCATCAGGAAAGTTACTTAATGGCTCTGAGACTCAGTTTCCCTGTCTGCAAAATGGATATCATAATGCTTGTGATACCCACTACTCATAAAATCATCATGGACAAAATGCTTTATTCATAGAGTATTCATAGACTTTACAAATGTAGTTGTTAATTTTAAAATTTTCATTGTTTTCATCTTCTACTTAAATTCAGATAGAAATGGTCCTTTGAGAAGTTAATGTTATCGCTGTTCTTTTATGTTGAATATTTAGTTAACTGCTGCATAAGTGAATGCAATGATTACCTTTTCTAAGTCAATAACATGATTAGGATGGAAGTTCATCTGTAGACTCCCTAAAATCATCTTGGGGACAATGCCAAGAGAAGACATAATGGAAGGAATGACAAATACTTTCTCACGGTTCTGCATGGTTTTGATTTCTTCCACTGTTAGCAGGTTTTGAAAACATTTCAATCCATATAGTTTGTGAACAAATGAAAGCAGATTCTTCTTTTTGATGGAGGCAGTGTTAATCCCATCTCTGCATTGAGAATAATTTTAACTGAATGGGTTTTTGTTTGGATACCTTCTAAATCTGTTATGTATTCTATAGTTTCAAAAGTGGAAGGTAAGACTAATATTGTAAAAGCATTAACAGCTTTATAGGTGTTCATCTCATTAAATTTGGACCTCAGGATAACATCAAGTTTCTTGACACACTTTCTCCTTGACAACTTTATGCTCATTATCACAATCACCACTACTGTCATCATCATTATTATTGTCATTAAATTCTCATTTTAACGTTCTATAGGGATAAGGTAGAAATTTGTTAAGTCATTTTTCAGTCATGTCTAACTCTCTGTAACCCCATTTGGGGTTTTCTTGGCAGAGGTACTGGAGGAGCTTGCCATTTCCTTCTCTAGCTCATTTTACAGAGAAGGAACTGAGGCAAATAGGATTAAGTGACTTGCCCAGGGTCGCCTAGCTAGTCAGTATCTGAACTCATGATGAATCTTTCTGACTCCAACCCCAGCACTGTATCTACTGCATCACCTAGCTGCTCCAAGGTAGAAATCCTCCTGGGATAATCTGATATCCAGCTTTCTTGATGTTTAATATTAAGTACTCAGTTATGTCGGAGCCCTCACCTCAGTTTGTAAATAGACCAGCAAAAAATTCTTTTCTGATAAGTTTTTTTCTCCTCTAACTTCCTACTTCCATCATCTTAAATATCAATGTTAACAGCTGTATAATAAAGCAACAATAGACTACACAATACAAAATACATTTAAATATCTCAACAATGTGTCCTCTCAGAAAGATCAAAGACAGAACCAACACTAACAACTAACTGCATATATGATGCCTCTTCAGCTCCAGAGGTACACAGGATGGACATTTGTAGCCTCTCTAGAATTCTCTTTAGTATAGTTTTTTTTTGTTGTTCTGTTAACGTTTTTACCATGTCAAAGTAAAGTCAAAGTGCCAAATATTGCACTGGTCTTAATTACTCCATTTGTGTTCTTTCCATTAAGCTTTACCTTTAGGATGCCAGTCATTAAAACAAAGAAACAAACAAACATATTGCTTCAGCTTTATCCTTGATTTTTGTTGTTTAGTCATTTCAGTCCTGTATGACTCTTTGTGATCCTATTTGTGGTTTTCTTGGCAAAGATACTAGAGTGGTTTGCTATTTTCTTCTCTAGAACATTTTACAGATGAGAAAACTGAGGCCGATAGGTTTAAGTGACTTGCCCAAGGTCACGCAGCTAATAAGTATCTTAGGCCAGATTTGAGCTCATGAAGAGGAGTCCTCCTGAATCCAAGTCCAGTGTTCTATCCCCTGTACCACCTATCTGCTTTTTCCCCTTGAAAATTTTATGTTTAAGTGTCTTGGCCAGAGGATATCAATGTATTTGTATTCCCTCCATCCTTGGCTTCAATTTGGCCCTTAGATTCGAGCTTAATACTTTTAGTCTTTCTTCTTCCTTTGTTGTATCTTAAGAATTTTATACTTATTGGGTTGATATCATTGGGAAAAGTTCCATGAGATGAAGGAGTTGGTTAATGTACTTTTCATTGGTGCCATTTAATTTGATACCATCTATGTGCAACAAGTGCTTAATATAATGCTTTGGTACGAGTCATTCTTTTACTTGAAATTCATAATGAATTCTTTTCAGAAATAGTAATGCTGTATTTAAGGCTAAGCAAAACTATGTACAATTAATGCATCTCTCTTAAAGATGTCATAGTTTATATCCATTGTTTTTCACTTTGTGTTGTTGACATGTTTTAAATATAGACTGGTTTTCAACACCAATATTAAAAAGTCTAATGTTCTCAATTTGCTTGAATCTACTTTCTGCACTTGCTGCATATGATTAAACTATGACTGAGGGATGGAGTCAAAAGTTTGAAATAATCAAAAAACACCAGATAAAAGTTACGACATTTTCATGTGACTTTTTTCAATCATCACTAAACTGCTAATGAGCTGCTCTTTATACCCTTTGAACTTTTTGACATACCTTTTTTTGCTTCTCAGCCAATATATTGTTTTCTTATCAGCATTCACTGAGTTGTGTGATAATAGACATGAATGCTTTGTATATATCATGTAAATATGAAGTTGGCCTATATTTGGAGATGTCCCAGTATTCTTACCTTTTGGTAATAAATGTGTGATGTCTTCTTTTGAGAAAAATGGAATCAGGTTTGAATCTGAGAGGAAGTTGGCAGAGTGCTTTGGTAATAATTCATGTGCCACTGTGAATGATTTGAGAAAATTATTATAGAACTTACATAGACACACTACTTTTTAGTCTTTTTGAAAAACTAGGGTATAGTTTAATCTGGGGTCCACAGCCTCCAAGGGGTCCTTGGATACACTTCTGGAAGTCTATGAACTTGAATGGGAAAAATACATCATTTTTGCTCATCTATAACTGAAATATAGCATTTCCCTAAAATGTTATTCTGAGAAGGGATCCTTAGGTCTCACCCCAATCTACCAAAGGGATTTAAGACATACAAAAAAGGATTGAGAAACTCTGAGTTAGACTTTTAGCCAGTTAGTCAACACACATTTATTCAGCACTTGCTATGTGAGAGGTACTATGCTAAGCACTGGGGATATAAACAAAGGCCCAAACTGTTCTGGCCATTTGTTATTTGTATGGTAAGTGGGCCTTTTCTTTCCAGTTTGTTCCAACTGTTGCTATCATCTTATGACTTCTTTCAATTAGACAATCAGAAATTTTCCAAATCCTCCTCCTCAGCTGCAACTTCCTTCCTTCCTTCTTCTTTTTTCTTCCTCTGCTTCTCAAGGCTTTGTAGCATAGATTTGATTGATGATGCATTGCTAATTTTATTCTTTGTACTGATTAGTATTACCTTAATCTCTTGGGTTTTGCTTTTAATTTTTGACTTGGGGCAGCAAAAACTTCTGGTATATTTTAATTTTCTAGATTCCATTCTGCATGTTTTCTTTTCTTTTCTTTTAGTCAGGTGATATTTCTACTAGTAGAAAGTTTCTATTGTGAATATCACCTAGGTATTAGTTTAATCTATCAATGTTTTCCCACACATTTTCAAAAATTTTCTCAATTTATTTCTATCATGTGGCATTAATGCTTATTCTTAGAAGCATTACTGGATAATTCCCCTTTTCTCCAATATTCTTTGCCATGGCAATAGCCACAGTAGAGACTGTTGTGTACAGATCTTGAAATGGTTTTACACGCTTTTTCAGATATTGTGGGAGTATACATTGGTATATGGTAGTTAAAGAAGATAAGCACCTTTTTGGATGTTTTTTCTTTTCTGTTGTAGTTGTTCTTGTAGGTGGATTTGCAGCATCACACTCAAAAAGGGCTTTTCAAAATTCCGTTCAAGATTTGTTAATGTTTTCTTCAAAATTGTTCAAAAGAGCAGAATTATTTTTTGCCATTAGTTTCATTATTAGGTAGCATTTCTGTGGACAAGAAGGCCCACTCCAACTCAAAGCTTCTGTGAGTCTGTTTGTTCAATGTGCGTTTGAAGATTTGTGAGAGGAAACCTATCTATCACCTCTCATCTTTCCCACACTGTTTCTCCTTTGGTTCTCTCTAATCTTTAGAAGTTTCTTCCCCCCTCTCCTACCTTACATCCAGTATAAATCTGCCTTTTAATAATCTCATTTGTTGGGAAATTCTGAATGGTATGTATCGTGGCACAGAGAGCCTAGTACTAGCCTCTGGTTCCAGCTCGACACTGTGCTAAAGAGTACAGAACCACAAGGGAAAACTGAATGAAGTCAAAATAATTCCTCTAGTGGAAGATGACAGATCAGTTCAGGCAGATCCTCGAGGGAACAAAAGTCAATGAATCATAAACCCTTGCAACAAACCCCTTTCCACTCCTTTAAGCCCTCAGTCTGTCATCAATCAGATGATTTTTTGAAATTACTAGAGGGCTTCAAGGATGCATTACCCACATCCACCCTCCCTTCTCTGGTATCCAGGACTCAAGATGAAGGTCAACTTTGATAAAATGGTGGGGGAAGGGGGGGAAAATTGTTTTTTTTAGGCTTCAAAAATAGTTTTTACATTTTCTTTTGATTTCTGAATTAAATTAACTTCTGATTACATTAGTTTGCCCCTTGAAACTTGATTTTGAAATGGCAGCAAGGTCTCTCATTTCTCTCTGGTTAAATACTCATTTGCATTTTGTTGTGGGGGTGAAAGCCCCCACAACAAAAATGCTACCAGCACACTGCCAAAGCACATGTTCTTTTGATCTGCTTAACTAAGGAAAGCTATATTAAGGGGTTTGACAAGCTTACTTTAATTCAGCATACAAATATCATTCACTTAATTCAGAGGAAAAAGCCAGCACCTAGAACTTCAGAACAAAATACAAACAAATTACAAACATCGACAGACAGACCTTGTCTGATTCAAATCCCAATACATAGTTACCAGAGTTCAACAAAGTCTCAGCATCCAGGTTTACAAGCTGGAGGGCTCCTTGGCTACAGTCTCTTCATCAGCACCATCATGAGTGAGAGCCCTGCACAAATGGCCCTGTCCTCTCTTCTTATAGGCTTCAGACTTCATCAAGCATCATTTGAATGACCAGAATTTAGGCTGCTATGATTGGCTCCTGAGTTAGCCCCTACCCTTATGACCCTGGGAGGTTCACATCCACATAGGTTAGGTTAACACCTAATAAGGGTTAGAGCCTGGGGCTTAGCACTTAGTAAGACTCAAGACGGGCATGGCTCTGGAGTTAGCACCTCCCCTTAGCCAGCCCCACCTTGGGCCCCACCGTAGTCACCAATCCACACCCACATAGGTTCCACACCTAATAGAAAAGCCAAACTCTTCAAGGGTACTTGGTTGAACTAAGTGTAAGAGCCCATTTTGCTTACCAACACATATTTTCACTGGAAGAAAGAGAAAGAGCAAATTTGTTGTTTGAAGCTTCTTTTTGTCAAAAATTCCCTTGTTTTTTTATAGAGTGTTAGATTTGGTTGGCTTTTGTTAAAAATGCATTCATATCAACCAAATGTGTCATGGCCAGCCTCCCTTCTTTTCCACAGCAAACTATGTTGGTTTGGGGTACTTTCTCCCCATAATTAGTTATCTTAAACTTCAATTATGAATCAGAAAACTTTAGGGCTAAGAGAGATTTAAAAAATCATCTAGTTCAATGTTGCTAAAGGTAGCTAAGTGACACAGTGGTTAGAGCACTGGGCCTGGAGTCGGGGAAGATTTGCGTTCAAATTTGACCTCAGACACTAGCTATGTGACCTTGGGCAAGTCATTTAACCCATTTTCCTCAGTTTCCTCATTTGTAAAATAAGGTGGAGAAAGAAATGATAAACCACTCAAGTATCTTTGCCAAAAAAACCTCAAATGGAGCCATGAAGAGTTGGAAATAACTAAAACAGCTGAATGACAAAAGTTCACTGTAAAATGAGGGGCTGGCTTTGCGAATACGTAATCGTAGAAAAGTGACTTGCTCAATCAATCAACAAGCATTTATTAACCATCTTTCATGTGTCAGGCCCTATGCTAGACATGGGATATAACTGCAAAGGATCAAATAACCCCACCTTCCAGGAAGTGGTAGAACTAGATACAAAACACCTAATTCAGCATTCTTCTCTTTGTCCTTTCAGTTATTTGTTTGCTAATATCTGAGGGAAAAGAGAGAGTTGGGTGGTATTAGGTATCTTACTTATTTTTTCCTTGCACAGAATTCCCCAAGTCCCTCTTCTCTTCTTTCTCTACCTTTTCTCTATTGGCATGCTTATGATCAAGTATCATCTCTACCCAAATCTATGTCTACCTCTACTCTTTCTTCTAAACTCTGCTCCTACATTAGCTATCTACTAGATACCTACACCAGCCATTCTATCAGCATCTCAAACTTGACATATCCAAAACCAAACTCATTATTTTCTCCTTCAAATCTATCTCTTTGTGAATCTGTCCTTTTGTTGAGGGCACCACCATCCGTCTAGTCAAGATCAGACTTTTCTTTCTCCCTCAACATCAATTACCAATAAATTGACAAGGCTTGTCAATGTCAACTTTTGAATTCTTTCCCTTCATTGCATTCACTTGACTAACCCTCCAATTCATTAGTCTTTCACCTTCTAATTGTTTTTCCTGTTTCCTATCAGAGGTAGGAGATAAAATGAGCACAGTTTTTTTAAGTTATCCCTGAGAATTTTTTCTTTTTCCACTTATATTTTTTCTCATTTAAATAATGTATGCACAGTCTTGCTGGCTTTTTAAAGCATTTTGTTGGGTTAAACACTCTCCCTGGCACTGGGCATATAATGAGTGAAATAATCCCTACTGTTGCAAGGAGCTTACATTGTAATGAGGGAGACAACAAATACACATGTAAATATAAACAATTTAAACATGATATGATAGTTAAAGATAAGATAATTTGGGAGGAAGTAATTAGCAGTTGGGGGAATTCAGAAAGGTTTTGCACCTAAGATGGTTCTTAGCTATTTATTAAATAAAGAGAAGGATGGTATGCATTCTAGATATATGAAGTATCCAGTCCAAAGTCACAGAAATGGAAAATGGAGAATCACAGATGAGAAACAAAGAAAAAACCAGTTTAGATGGATTACAGAGAGAAGGAGAGATATTCTGAGAGGAGGCTGGAAAAGGGTTCTAAAAGACAGAAATTTCCATTGGACCTGGAGGCATTAGGAAGCCACTTGGGTCATCTGAGTAGAGGAGTCACAAGTATAGAAGGAAAGTTGATTTGGTAGGAGGATGTAGAATGGACTGCAGTGGGGAGAGATGAGGCAGGAAAAACAGTTTGAAAGCTGTGGCAACACTCCAGGAGAGATGAGGTGGGTCAGAATTAAAGCAGTCACTGTTAGTAGCAGGAAGTGCTTGGATACAAGTGATGTTTTGAGGTAGAAAGGGTAAGATTTGGCAACTGATTTTGTATGAGGGATGAGTGATAGCGGGGTTGAGGATAATGCCAATATTATAAACCTTGGGGACTGTAAGGATCATGATGCCTTTGACTGAAATAGGTAAATTTTGAAGAAGTTTTTAAAAAATATATTGAATTCAGCTTTAGACATATTGTGTTTGAGAGGTCTTGGGGGACATGAAGTTCTAAGTGCCCAACAGGAAATTAGTGATGCAGGACTAAAGCTCAGCGGTAAAACCACATTGTTGTCCATCTACATAGCAGTGCTATTGGTTGAGATCCAGAAATATTGATTGTTCTAATCTAAACCTCTGCCAGTATAGACATAGAACAACTGATTGCTTTGACTAAAATTTGTAGTCAGAACAGTTCAGCAATGGTTAGCTACTGTTCTATAGATATAACCAATGTCATTTTTCTGGTTCATGCATTTAAAGCCTTTTCTTCCCACTGACATTTATGGGTGGACGGGGTCTGATTTGGTTAGAAAGTGATAATCTCCTAAAAGCTTTGCTATTCTTTGCTTTTGGCTCATTGGCCATTTTCTTTATTGGCAGCCATATAACTCTAATCATAACTGGCTGTGACCCTGGGTCAACTGGTAGAAGACTGAATGGCTGTCAGTAAGATGATTTATTAAATGAATAATTCTAGAAAGACAGAGGACAAGAAAAATCAAGAGAATTTTGGAAGTTCTAATAATATGGCATAAATATAGGAAGAAAAATAGCAAGAATAAAGCTGAGTAGAGAGAACTACCCTGGGGCATTCTAGAAAGGGAAAACACAGTGAGAACTTTCATAACTATGCCCCTCTCCATTTCCCTCCCCAACAAAATCTGGAGAAGGTAATGTAATAGTGTCTACGCTACATGTTGATTTTAAACCCAAAGTATTTTACTTTCTAGAACAATCTTCCTGCTTAAAAACTGCTTTATATTTTATTGCTCAAAAACCTTTAAAACCGAAGCTCAAAACCCTATAATGTCTCCCTTTTATTTACTGTAGCAAATTTCAGCTTTTCTGTTTGATAAATTGAACATTGGACTTGAAAGTCAATCAACAAGCATTTATTAAGCAATTACTTCCTGCTCAGCCCTGTGCTCGTTGCTAGGGACACATAGACAAAAATGAAGCAATTTTTGCCTTTGAATTGCTAACAATCTATAGAGGAAAATGACCTCTATGTAGGTTAGTACTTACAAAATAAATACCAAAAATAAATAGTGGTACTAGTAGTTAGTGACCTCAGGAAAGAGTTCCCACAGAAAATGGAATTGGAGTTAAGCTTTTAGAATAACTGAGGATTCTAAAATGTAAAGGTGAGGTCCACCATAATCTAGGTTTACTCTACCTTTGAGCTTTGGATTTGAAGTCAGAGAGATGAGTTTAAATCTTGCCTCTGACATTTACCAGGTATATGCTACTGCAAATGTCATATAATTTTTCTAAACTTCAGCTTCATCACCTGGAAAATGACAATAACATCTAACCTACCTAACACCATTGTGTGAGGATTAATAGTAATAATGAAGAAGGTCTTGATGATAAGTTGCATTTATATAGTGCTTTAAGATGTACAAAGTGTTTTATTTATGTCATTTTTTTTTTCTCACTACAACACTGGGAGTTAAGTGGCATTATTATCTCCATTTTATAAATGAGGAAACTGAGGCAGACAGTTGTTAAATGATGAGCAGTTCAATGTAAAATGAAGATAATAATAACACATATCTCCCACTGTTGCAATGATAAAATGAAATAGCTTTTTGTAAACTTCTTTCCAAACCTTAAAATGTTACATAGGTTTTGGCTTTTTTAATTGTTGCTATATTTGTTAGAATAAAGGGTAGAGTAAACAAGTTAAAGAAAGACTAAAGATGAGAAAAAATGCCCTGTAAACAATTGAAATAACTACAATTAAACTTATTCAAACAAATTCAAAAACTAATTTTGAAAAACTGGAAAAAGGAAAAGACATTTATACTGATCATCACCATTTACTAAAAGGTTTAACAGATATAAGATTGCCATAACAAGGAGGCCAAAGGACCCTACAAATGTTCTCATCTAGGAAACTTGAACTCCATCTCAAGCAGTGAGCTATGACAACCAAGGACATTTTCGTAATGTGTTTTTATATTACTATCCTGATCCTATTTATAGGTTAACTATAAAGAAAAAAAATAGATGGAAAATTGAATCAATTTATCAGCATTCTCTAGTGACCTATTTTTCTCATCAGTGATGGAATTGGAACTACCACATTTGGACTTTAAGACACCAGTCCCTAATCTACTATACAAGAAAGTGGAAATAGAAGATGAAGTCAGGAAGGGCAGTTTGCATGAGATCAAATGTGCACAAAAAAATCTGTGCTATTAGATAAATAATTTTAATAGTATTCAATGATGCTTTTTTGGATATATTGAAGGAGGAAGTTACAGAAATAAGGGGAAAACAATGAAAGTAAAGAAAAAAAGAGGGTTTTAAGGACATCGATAACTTCTGAATTGTATGCCAATTTTTTTTTATGTTTATAGGATCTTTTCGAAGATAATTTATATGAAAGCTGAGGATATTTTTGTTAGAAATGAGAAGAGAGTGGTAGACATTTATAAACAAATTTCTATAAGGGATCACATCTCCAGTCACACAGCCAATTGAAAAATGTAGTGAACATAAGGTATTATTATAAAAGAAAAAAAGACTTGGTAAAACAAAAAAAAGTAGCCTAAAAAGATCTCTTCCAATTAGTTATGTATGATGCAAATGATACATTATGCAAGATTCCTTGATAAACACAACCAGAGATAAATTTGTTCAACAATTTTCTGATTATCAAAGCAAAGAGATGCATAAAATGAAGAGACATATGCTCACCAAAGGTATTTATCATTTTCATTGAGGATGCCCAGCAGAAAGTCCATATTAAAGAATTCCCTACACATGGTCAGACATTCCTGATATTTGTTCCTGTTTGCGGATAAAATTGTAGAAATTACATTAAGTATCACAACGCTTCTGGGCTTTTTCAATGAGATTTATGATACATATACATATATTATGGAAAAATTAAATGGAAGATGACTGTATAAAATTACAGACAATTGGATTGGTAGTCTTTTGAGTTAGTCCATCTAGAGTTCAAAAGTATATACATAAAAGTGATGCTGATCAGCTGTGTGACTCTAAGCAAGTCACTTAACAACAATGTAGGCAACTCTCCAAGATTATAAGTTGCAGAGAAAATACTGAGCTGTATTGGTAGGGAGTTTCCTTACCTGGAAACTGCCCATACAAATTAAATCACAGGTCCAGTTTCGATTTCATAACAAACTGAATACAAATTGAGTAGGAGAAAAGGAGGAGACAGCAAGTGCCACCTTGCATTGGGAAATTGAGCAAAATTTTCAATGATCTCAAGCTACTTCTTGATATAAAAATATGCCCCAACTTATTATTCCCATGTTCTTTTAGTGATATCTAACTGAATATCTAAAAAAATCTCTGATTCAGATTCACCTGAGTATCTCAATGGCATAACTAGTCTCTACTATATAAATGTTGATGACTTGCTGTCAACAAGGACTGATATATATATAGTGTAGAGTAATGGACCTGGAAAAAAAAAACTTGGAATACTATGAAAAGGGTGATTACAATATCTTTTGACTTAGTAATGTTATTACTAAATATATAATCTAAGAAGGTAAAAGAAAAGAAAATTAAAATATTTACAAAAATATATCATCACTTTTTGCAGTAGCAAAGAATTAGAAGGAAGGAGAGCTCCCACTAGTTGTTGAATAGCTAAATATAGTAAAGCATATGAATAAAATGGAATATTATTTCATTATAAGATATGATGAATTGGAAGAATTCAGAGAAACTTGGGAATAAACTGATGGAGAGGGAAGTAAGCAGAATGAAGGGAAAATTTTCATGAAGACCACAATAATATAAAGGAAAACATAACCATAAGATTTCACAAGTCTGAACAATACAGTGTCTGGTCATGACTTCAGAGGACACTGGTAATAAATCCTGTCTCTCACCTATTGGCAGAGATGTAGTGGACTTTAGTTATTGTGGTGTATGTTTTGAGATATTACCAGTGTGTTGATTTGTTTTTCTTAATTGTGCTTATTTGTTACAAGGAAAGGTTGCATGGAGGCAAGAGCAGATAAGAGGTAATCATTAGGAAATGATAATGGAATTTAAAAAATATATCCATAAAATATTTTTAAAAAGAGCACAATACTTGGAGTCAAGAGAGACCTGAGTTTATACCCAACCTCCAATGCTTCTGAGTGTGTGACTGTTGGCCAGTTATGTAATATGTCTTAATATCTGAAGTCCCTAATGTTCAGTACTGTTGTGGGGACAAAATGACATTATGTATTTAAAATGCTTTTCAAACCATCAAGTGCTATATAAATGTCAGCAACTACTTTAAGAGATATCATCAAGGAAAGAGATAACTAGAAAAGGAAATGATCTGGTCACATAGGAAAGGCAATGGTTAACAGATGAACAGTCTGCAGAACTGGTATGCAGAGAATGTTAAAAGACCGAGAGCAGAGGTATCAAATAGATGGCCCATAGGCCTCATGTGGCCCACAACATTCCCCTATGCAGCCCAAACTGGATTAAAATATAGCTATCTGATTTTAATTTGTTTAAGTATTAATTAAAAAGAAATATCTAAACATGGTTTTCTATACCATACAGCCCACAGGGATTCTTATGTATCATTTAGTGGCCTCTGTTTCCGATTTTGTTGCCATTGACCTAGAGGAAGATCTCCAGAATGTTGGGTACAACCTCTATGGAGCCTTTTATTAGATGACATGAACAAGAATTATACCTGAAAAAATATGGAAAGGTTTCCATCTATACCACTGACAGGAGTATATGCACTGATGAGATCACAATTCCAGTAAAGTATCTTTAAGGTACCTACTATAGCATGTACACAATGTATATATGTATATATCTGCAACATATAATGTATGTATCACACATATATTTTAAGTATATGAATGTGATACAAATATATGTATACATACATACATACATGGCTTGGGGCTGTCCAGACCCATGATTTCATTAGTCTAAGGATCTCCCAATGAAGAAATTTCCTCCATATTGACTACTCGTTTAAAACTTAGTCTTAGAGAGTTGCTTGGAGCACTAAAATGTTAAGGGATTTGACCAAGTGCATACAACTAATATGTGTCAGAGGCAGGATTTGAATCTGAGTATCTTTAAGTTCAAAGTCAGCCCTCTATATAGGGGGCTCACATTTTTATCACTATGCCACAGTATATCACATTATGTGCTTAGTGAATTTTCTTTTTAACCACACCTCTGACTTTATTAGTATTTTCTTGCTTAGTCATTTCAGTCCTGTGTGATTCTGTGACCTCATTTTGGGTTTTCTTGGCAGAGACACTGGAGTAGTTTGCCATTTCCTTCTCCAGCTCATTTTACAGATGAGGAAATGGAGGTAAACAGGGTTAAGTGACTTGCCAATGGTCACACAGCAATGAAGTATCTGAGGGTCAAATTTGAATTCCAGGGCTGACATTCTATCCACTGTGCCACCTAGCTGCCTAGTAAGGGTAGGAAACTGTTAATGAGGAAATTCCCTCTTTCTATGCAAATTGGCATTTGTGCTGCATGTTACAGTCTTAGAAAGTTGCCTGAGGCCCTGAGAGCTTTAATGACTGGCATAAGGTCATATGGCAAATGTGTATCAGAAGTGGGACTTGAACCCAGCTCTTCCTGACTTCTACACCAGATCTTTATCTCTTATGCCATTCTGGCTCTTGTGCTTAATACATGCTTATTGACTGGTTGCCTGTCAGCATTCAGTTGCCTCTAGGATTTTCCCACATCTCTACTATACATTATTCTTATAACACAAGGTTGCCCAAGCTGAACATTTAAGTTTTGAAGGAGGAATAGATGAAACAGACAGTTTAATAATGTTCTGGGCACTCAGCTGACATGCTCTTCCCATGCCTTGGCTCACTGTTACTGAAACCCAGAAATAACTAGAACCATAAAACTAACTCATAAACAGTAAATGCAGCAGTTTACCTATGAGTCACCACATGGATGTGTTGGATTCAAGTTGTATTTGGCATCAAAATAGAAATAGCTCTTCCTTACCCCCTCCATTCTTTAGGGTTAGCTTCTCACTAATGCGGATTTCCTTTTTTTCTTTTTACTTCTCCAATGCCCATATACATCAAGACAGTTTCCCCTCTGTAGATATCATTGGGAAGATGTCAATGGAAAAATGCTTTTTTTTGGTCACCTAGCCCTTTAGATAAATGGAATTTCACAAATTTACCAAATAGAAGAATTGTAAAGGGTGAATATAAATTCAAACAACCTCTTTGGGGTCATCTAACAGGTTTGTTAAAATTATAACATGTAGGGGGTTCTTGGGGAAGGAGGAGTGCTGGTGAGGCAGTGTATCCGCCCAAGCGTGGAACATAGAACTCTTTAGTCTACAAGCAGTCATACCCCACTGAAAAACTCAAGGGTTAAGTAAGTTGGCTTGGAACATGGCCAGGCAGCGAAAACACACCCAGATTCAGTCTCAGACTCTGGAATCCTTCTTTGGTGACAAAGAAGACCAAAACATACAGTCAGAAGAAGTTAACAAAGTCACAGAGCCTACAACAAAAACCTCCAAGAAAATTATAACATTATATATAAAATATAATATTATATATATATATATATATACAACATTATATATAAAATATAAATACGATCCTTAATGCTGCCATGGTGGGAAGAAGAGGAAAAAGTATGACGAATCCATGATACAATAATTAGGATCAGTTAATTCATTCATAAACTCTCAATCATTAAAGATAAATATCCAAATTATGATTTCTGCATAACTCATAGTCCTATATGAAAGAGATGCTTTGCACTTTTCCTTGTAATTTTGAGGCTCACTTGTTAGCCTTGCTCAGAGAAAATTCTAGACACTGGCAGAACTCTGTGGCAGGATGCTCAAGAACTCTGATTATGTGGCAAGAGAACTTGGCTCTATTGGAAGGGAACCTAAGGAACAAAGACTCCTTGTCCAGGGTCATGCAGGTACAAGTTTGAGTCCTGATTCTGCCATTTAACTTGATGACCTTAAGCAAGTCATTTGACTTGTCCCCATAGGAAAATAATACATGCCACATGGGGTGGCAGTGCAGATCAAGAGACATTATGAAGATAAACTCCTCTTTAAAATGTTATATAAATGCAAGCCATTATTGTGACATTTCTCAGTGGTAATAGTAGAGTTTGTGCTTTGCATAAAATAGGAACTTAAAACATATTTATTGAGTTGAATTAAAAGGCTGTCACACAGCAGCAGCATTAGGCTTAATCTCTTCAGTTCCTTGAGGTCCAGCTAGAAGCAGTGAATAGAAACTCCTAATGGGGAAACAGGTTTTGACACAATGTAATGAAGCACTCTAATAATTGGAGCTGTCCAGCAGTCCCAGAGCTTTCTCAGAAGGCAGTGATTTAGGAGCCTAGGATTTAGTCCTGAAAAGAGCCTTAAAGATGAGCTAGTTGGTCAGTAATCATTTTATACAAGAGGAAAACGATGCTCTTTGAAGTTAAGTGACTTACTCCAGGTTACAAGAGTATAAAGTAACAGATCTGGGACTCAAAATCAAGACCTTTTACTCCAAACTCAGTGTTCTTTCCACTATATTGCATGTCCTGGGCATATATTCGGTTTCATTTTCATTGCAATGTGAGCAAGAAATCCAATCTAATTCAATTAGACAAACATATATACCTACTCTTTTTGTGCAAAGCATTGTGTTAAATGTCAGGGACACAAACACCCCCTTCCCTAACCAAACACAAAAGAACAAATTCCAAGCTAGTCTCTGATCTTCAGGAGCTTATATTCTACTAGGGAGATACAATTTACATACTAGTAAATAAATACAAAACTTAAAATGGGAAAGTATTGGTAAAGACCTTTGTAGGAGATTTCATCTAAGTGATACTTGGAATAAAGCTAGGATTCTACAAGCTAGAGGTGAGGAAGGAATCAGGTTTATGCTGGTAAATGTTTAACAAATGGTTCTACAAAAAAGCGTACCCCTTGACCCACTTTTAAGTTTAATCTGCATTATTAACATTTCCCCAACATTTTCTTGAGTATAGACAATCAACAAAATAAATCAGTCCCTGATTTGCAGCAGTTGTTGATTTCTGAGGTGTAAATGATCATGGCAACAATTTAACAATGGGCTCCTCCAAGCCAGTTTGAGCTTGATCTCATACATCCTTGAAGGCAATGCATCCCAGATAAGGGGGAAAAATTGTGAAAAGCATGATTGTAGGAGATGGAAGGTCTTGTACAGGGAATGCCTACTACTGACTGAAACAGAGAGGGACCAAAGGGGAGTAATAGGAGATAAGGCAGGGAAAGGAATTCATTTGTGGAGAGCTATAAAAGCTAGGCTGAAGAGTTTACATTTTATCCGAGAGGCAATAGGGAGCCGTTGAAGACTTTTGAGTAGGAGTTGAAATGCTGTAGTTTTGGAATAATAGTTTGACAGCTGTGTGGAAGATAGATTGAAGAGGAGGAAAAAATGTATTTGGGGGGATCACTTACAAAGCTCTGCCAATAGTCTAGAAAAGAAGATGAGGAACTAGAATAAATGCTGAGTGAGTGGTGAGATGGTGACCTATAGTAGAATAGTTATGTAAGCAGCATCAATAAGGAAAGCCAATGGGAGAAGGGAAAGTCAGCAACTTGAAGACTGGTGACCTTTGTTTAGTGGACAGAACATTTGACAAGGAGATTTACCATTGTATATATCTGAATGAATGACAATCATCCTATGTTAAAGTCTACTCCTCAGTAATACCTGTACCTGACCTGCTTACATCACAAAGTTGTTCGAATGATCCATTAGGATAAGCATGGTAAAAATGCTTTTGAGTAAACATAAAGAATTATGCAAAGAATTATCTTACCAATTAAGAGATTACAAAAGGCTTCTTCCTTTATTGACTATAGGGAGGATTCTCTAGGCATTTAACTATGTTTGTAAATTCTATGCGTACCTGAGAGAGGCTAGGAAGAGAAAGGCAGAGGAGCTTAATGGTAAGCTGTTAGGCAAAGCCATCAATTAAACATCAATTCTGAAATGAAGATTACACATGTCTAAAATTATATGCTGTAAGGAAAAATGTGGTAATCCTGCATTTCAGCAAGAGAGCTTCACTGCTATTGTTCTGAGAGTATTAGATGAGCTTGAATTATGAACCACTAGCTAGGAGATAGGTAGTTCAGGTAACAGCATGGTATAGTAGAAAGAGCATTAGCTCCTGGGTTCAAATCTCACCTTTGACACTTATTACCTTTGTGACCTTGGGTGATTCCCTTAACCTTCTGCCTCAGTTTCCTCATCTGATTTGATTGGCTCTCTGGGGTCCCTTCAATCAATCAATATTTATTAAGCATCCATTATGTGCCAAGCACTATGTTAAGTTCTGGAGGGAACTTCAACATCAATGATCCTTTGTTATTTATGCAGGAATCTACTTATTTCAATATTCAGCTATACACAATCTTTTTATAAAGATTCTTTTCCAGTTTTGTAAAAGGTAGAAAAAGAAATAGCTATTTTTCACTCCAGATTCAGTGTGTATCTGTAAATACATGTGTGAGAATGGGGATATATGAGTGTGTTGAAAGAAAACACATTTGAAAGACTGTATCACACTGTTGTTTATTAATAACAAACATTCATACAGCATTTTAAATTTCTAAGAATTTTTAAAATATTAATTTATCATTCTTTGCCACATTTCTGTGAACAAGTCAGCATAAATGAGTGTGTGTAAGGGGGGGTAGATGTAGCATGTGAGTGTGTGTTGGAGAGAAAGGGGGAGAAGTAGATGCTTATGACTGAGTTGGTATGTGTGCCATGGGCAGAGAGAAAAACATAAAAATACTGAAAAGATTTGCAGGAGTGGGGGCACAAATATGAATGACAGGAGAGGGAAAGAGGGAGAATTGAGGAAAGACAAAGCCAGAATTCCATTTGAGCTGGAAATGAAGATCCATATGTCAATAATAAGACAGGAATCTGGGCACTTGCAATGTTGCAGGAATTTGCTAATGATAGGTTGGAATGGGAGAGAGAAATGATATCCAGCAAACTTTACTATAACCAATAGTTTCAGTCTTCAGAATTGTTAGTATACAGCAAAACTGAGTTTTGCCTCTCTACTATTGTACTTCAACCAGTGAAGGGCATAATAAAGAAAGATCTCATAAGATCATAGAAAAGGCTATCTTTTTGTGTGTATTTTTACCATAAAAATCTGTGTGTCACTGGGAAATACTGTGGGCTTGGAGTTAGGACACCAGAGTTCAAATCCTAGTTATAACAATAGCTACTCATAGGATCTTGGGCAAAAAATAGGACTGCAGGTTTAGAGTTAGAAGGGTCCTCAGAGGTTACCTAGTCCAACCCACTCATTTTATAGACAAGAAAACTGAGATCCGTGAAGCTGAAATTATTTAGCAGCTTCATTTGGATCTGAATCCAGGTTCTTTGACTCCAAATCCAGCACCCTTTTCTACCACAACATTGGACTTTAGTTTTATAATCTATGGGGATAATAATTCTTATATTACCCACCTCCTGGGGCTAGTTTGAAGAAACTGCTTTGTAAACCTTAACATTCTAGATATTATTAATTACAAAAACTTGTTTGACTCAGGAAAACAAGTTCATTTTTTATCTAAAAATTGGTAAAAATCTGATCTTTCTAAACCAAATAATATGATTTACATACTAAATATTTCTGAACTGAATAAGCTGTTTTCATAGAAAATCACACAGAATAAATGAAATAGCAGTAGCAGGTTGAAGAGTAGAAAAATGAGTACCTGGTTCCATCTGGATGGTGTAGGACAGCTCCACTGTTAGCTGCTTCCTCTCAGATGGGGCTTATCACACCTTTTAATAGTTTCCCCAGGATGGAAGGCAGCTATACTATTCGTTGGAGAGTAATTTGGAAATATTGGGTCAATTCAAAAGGAGACTTTTGATTTTTTCCCTGTTCATGAGATCAAAGGGTATAGATGTGCAAGTGACATTGAAATCATGAAGGGAAAAAATTGGTGTTAAAAGTTTGAACATGTACACATACGTGATTTGTGGCTGAAGTGAGGGGAGTAATGCTAATATGTGATTTGTGGAATCAAGCCATTTTGAGTATTCAAATGCTATGGAATGCAGTTTATTTTACAAAAAGAACAGAATCTGTGAAGGGTTGTTGGTAGAGCAAAGTTCAAATTCTATGACCAATTAATTTAATTTGATTCACAGAATTTGTAGAACACAATCATTTTCTGGAAGTGATCTCAAATGTTTTCTAGAATCATAAAACTAATCCAAATTTTTGCTCAAGAGATGTATCTTGGAAAATCACAGATCAGGCCTTTGAGCAGGTTTAGAAATTTAAGCTGATTCTTACCCTTGTAGAAAATAAGATCTAGGAGAAAAGGTCAAAATTATTGGGATTAACTTGCCTTGGAAATGATTAATAATCTTGGTCTGGTTATCAGGTAGCCATGTGACATCACACAAGTAGAATTTCTTTCAAGGCAGCTACTGTTTTCATTTTTGTAGCCCCACTTCTGAGTACAATGCTTTGCACTTTTTTTTGTACTTAACTTGTGATTTCATTGATTTATCAAACTCTCAGAGAGGATATCTCTACTAATGCCAACTGGTACCTGTTCTACAATTCTTAGTTTTCCAGAGTAGCTAACTGACTTACCATGGATCCCATGGCCAATAGGGTCAGAGACAAGATTTGAACCTAAGTCTTTCTGAATCCGAGACTGCTTCTCTAATTGCATTAGACATAATGCCTAGATTGCATTAGACATACTGCCTCTCACATCACACATAGTAGTTACTTAATAAATATTTATTGAAATGGGAACCCTTGACAGGGATATTAATCAAATAATCCAACTTGACCTCCCTAGATTCCTTCTCTTACAACGATGACCAGGTTTTTCTGTGTTTTGATGCAGAAAGTCTCAAGATCTTTTTGGATGTTGACCCTTTTCATGTCATTCTGATATTCTCTTATTTATGTATTTTGTCTGGACTCCAAGTCAGACTTGCAACCATTTCTTTTGATACTGATTCTAGTAAACTATTCTACAAAATACAACTCAAAGGCTATGTCTTCCATGTCTTTCCCTACTCCTTCCTTTGATCCCCTATAACATTTTACTGGTAATACTTTAATAGTACTTAACCTTTTCTGCTATGTAATGTAGTTATTTGTGTACTTGTCTTGATCTCCCTACAAAAGTGCAAACTTCCTGAAGGCAGAGATTTTCTTCTTTGTATATCCACACCTATATAACCTAATATGTGTCTTGCATATAGCAGAAACTCAGTAAATATTATTGCATAAGTGAATTGATCTATTAGGTTTGACACTAGATGTATCCTGGGACCTCCTTATGTGCTTCTTTCTTGCTAAATATTTCAACTTTACCTCCTGAACTGCCCCCCCACTTGGAATATGGATACTACTTTCTGCACACTAACATTAAGGCCTCCATTCAACTTACCTGCTCATGATGCTTTGCTCTAGTTCTTGACACCTAAGGATAGTTTCTAAGGACACAGAGGACTATCTAGTGTTATTCTAGTCGATTTGGAGCAGAAGTTCTGGACTTCCTAATGTTTTCACATAGCAGAGCTCAGAGTGGAACTCTCAACACATGGCTTCTTATTAATGAACTTAGAATATAGCTTTGTATGGCTCATGCCCTTGATAATTCTAGGTAATTTGTGTCAGATGCAGTCAGGTAATGCAGAGGATGGAGCACTGGACCTAAAATCAGGGACACCTGTGAAATCAAACCCAAATTCAGACACTTACTAAGCTGTGTGTCCCTGGGCAAGTCATTTAAGTTGTTTCCCTCAGTTTCTTTGACTATAAAATGAGGATAAAAACACCACTTGCCTTACAGGATTGTTGTGAAGATCAAATAGAACTTTGTAAAAAGATTTGTGAAAGTATTTGACAGCACCTGGAATGTAGTAGGCATTATGTAAATGCTTATTCACTTCCCTTCCTTACTAATCCACTGTGGCTATTGAAATAAAGTGGGGAAACAACTGGAATGCCTTGTCAGTCTTCTGAAAACTGGAATATAGTTAGTTCTGTGGGAAAGGAATTCTTGACATCATTCTAAGAAGAAAGGAAGAGATAGGATCGCAGACAGAGCTAGAAGGCACCTTAGGGGGCATTTAGTCCAATTGTCTCATTTTAGAGCTGAAGAGCAGATTCCCAGAGCACTTATGTGGCTTGTGAAGTAAGTTAGTAAGTATCTGAAATGGAATTTGAACTCAGATCTTCCTGACTGCCAAGCACAGCACTCTATTCACTGTGCCGTATTCAGGAAAGAGTCAGTGATGGTAACTTGTGGTCTCAGCAAAGAAGAGTGAAAGGAGAGAAAATATTCTTCCTTTAGGAGGTCTCTCAAAGAGCGCCAAAAGTAATGGAGCTTCAGGTAGCCTCCCTTGGCTTTGGAAGTTTGTTATTGGAAGAGAAGACTGTTGAAAGGGACTTTTTACCAAAAGATGATCGCTGGCTGAATTAGGGAGTGAACTTCAAAATATCTTTATCACTAAGTTTCTAAACTTCATAAACACTAATCAATGCCTGTGAATAATGGGCACGTGAAGACTGCACTGCATCAGGAAATGGGTGTGGAAGATTACATGTGCAAAGCAATAGTTCCTAGAGATACTGGTGACTGAAGACCTAAGGCACACAAACTGTTTATCAGCAAAGGGTATTGAGACAGATGCTTCTGGAGAAGTTCTGCTTCACAGGATTATGGTCATCAGGGAGTAGAGTCAAATTTTCTGGAGCTGAGAAGGGCTTGATAGACCCCTGGATACCTTCCTCCAAGGTATGTAAATAACAATAAAGAATATTTTGTAGATGACTTTGGAAGGAAATGAGGTCTTAGAGGGGAAAAGGTGTTCAAATCTCAGATATTCTATTTACAAGCTGAGAGACTCAGTCACTTAAATTCTTTGAGCATCAGTTTTCACATCTGTGAAATGGGAATAAAATGCTTGCACAACCTACTTTACAGGGTAGTTGTGAATGGAAGATGCTCTTGACTGTAAGTAGAAATGATTATTTCTGAGATTCCATAATTTTATAATAGTTGTTTTGATTAAATTAAATGTCTTTTTGTAATACTGTAGTTACTGTGTTTGCAAATGGGAGAAGAATGAATGCCATGCTTTTGGGGCCATTCAATGGAAAGACTTTCTGAATACTGGGGAATCTTAAGCGAATGAAATTTGATTGAATTATTTCTAAAAGGTAACCAGGTCTTTAGCGTCATGAGTTCCAAAATTAAGTTTGAATATTGGAATAGGTGATTATGTCAATAAAAATCAATCTATAAACATTTATTAAGTGCCTTTTAGGGACCATGAACTATGCAAAGTGCTGGATATACAAAAACAGGAAAAAAAGAGACCCTGTCCTCAAGGAGCTTACAAACTAAGAGGGGAGACAACATGATAAACAGATACATAAAAACCAAGTCACATACAAGACAGGGGAAAAATGACAGCGGGAAGGCACTAGAATTAAGAAGGGGTGGGGGGAAAGTTTCCAGTAGAAGGTGGAATTTTAGTATTTGGGACTTAAAGGAAGCCAAGACAATCAATAGTTAGAGAGGATGAGGGAAAGTGTTCCAGGTATGGGGGATAGGAAAGAATACCTGGAGCCTAGAAATGGAATATCTTGTTCTTGAAATAGCCAGGAATCCAGTGTCACTGAACTGAAGAGTACTTGTCTGGGAGTAAAGTATATGAAGATTGAAAAGGTACAATGGGGTTAGGTTATTAAGGCTTTGAATGCCAAATAGAGCATTTTGTGTTTGCTTCTGGAAGCAAGAGGAAGCCACTGGAATTTACTGAGTAGGCGGCATGCCATGATCAGACCTGGTTTTAGAAAAAATCACTTTAGTGGCTGAATGTATTGGAGTGAGGAGAGACTTGAGGCAGGCAAACCCATCAACAGGTTCTTGCAATAATCAAGGTGTGAGATGATGAGGGCATGTAGTAGAGTGGTGGTAGTGTCAGAGGACAGAAGGGGGCATTTTTGAGAAATGTTGCATAGGTGAAATTAACAGGCCTTGGCAACAGCTTGGCTATGGGTGGTAAGAGACAGTGAGGAATACATGATGACTTTAAATTGCTAGCCTGAGGGACTGGGAAGATAGCATTGCTTTCTACTTTAATAGGGAAGGTTGGAGAGGGGGAGGGCTTAAGGGGAAACATAATGAGTTCTGTTTTAGGCATATTGAGTTTAAGATGTCTTCTGGACGTTCATTTTGAAATGTCTGAAAGGCACTTGGAGATGAGAGGTTAGAGATCAGAGAGATTGAAACGAGAAAGGTAGATTTGAGAATCATTGACATAGAGAGGGTAATTAACTCCTGATGAGCTCACCAAGTGAAATAGTATAGACTTGCAGGGGTGGGGAACCTGAGGCCACATGTGGCCCTCTAGGTTCTCAAGTGCTGCCCTTTGACTGAATCCAAACTTGAAAGAACATTGTTCTGTGATTCACCCCTGGATAGAGGGAGAGAAAAGATAGCCCATGCTAGAACCTTGAAGATACCTATAATTAGAGGGCATGATCTCTCATGGTACCCCTAAGCTAGATACTTCTCAGGAGAAGTGTCTAGCAAAGAAGGCAAAGAAGAAGCAAGTAGAAAGAAAACCCAGAGAGAGGAGCATCTTAAAAACCCAGAAAGAATAAATTATCAAGAACAGTGTCAAAAGCTGAAAGGTAGTCAAGGAGAATGAGAATTGAGAAAAGGCCATTAGATTTGTTAACTGAGAAATCATTTGTGACTTTGGAGAGAGCAGTTCCAGTAAAATGATAAAAGTTGGAAGCCAGATTGTAAGGGGTTTAGAGGAATAGAGAATGTGGAGTCATCTATTGTAGACTGCCTTTTTCTGGAGTTTAGCTACAAAGGGCAGAAGATAGCTCTTCAATCTTTTGATAGTTGATGGTAAAGGATGATAATTGTTGGGGATAGAAAGATCACGTGAGACTTTTTTCAGAATAGGAGAGACATAGGTGTGTTTGTGGGCAGTAGGAAAGGAGCCAGTAGACAGGGAGAGATTACCAATAAGTGAAAGTGTGCTGTACAGAGGGGGCAATGTGTTGGAGGAGATGTGATGGAATGAGATTGCTTGAAGAAGGAGAGGGGTTAGCTAGCCTTGGTAAGGAGCAAGGTCATTTCATCATGTGAGACGGGGTAAATGAGAAAGTGGAAGAAGGAACCTGAGTAATAGGAGATACACAAGAGGGGAGGAGAGGGAGTTCATGGCAAATGGCTTCAATGATTTTCTGTAGAAAAAATATGAAGCAAGGTTTTCATCTGTCGGGGTACATGGGGAGTTGGAAGTTTAGAAAGAGATGAAAATGTTTAGAAGAACCACTATGGAGAGTGGGATAGTGAGTTCATAAAGGAGGATACTTTAGTAACAGTAAAAGCCCACTAGAGGTTACATGACACAAATTTGTAATGGACCCAGCCAGAACAGTTGCATAATTTTCTACATCTTGATTCAGCAGCATGTGTGCGGGAGCAAAAATGACAAAATGGTGGGAGTGATCCAAGGACCAGTCCTGGTCAAGTGTAATTAGTAATATGATAAAGGGGTAGTTATTCAAAAGAGGAGGATGGTGTAGAGTTTAATTGATTCACCAAGGAGTCAAGATGGGGAAAAGAGGAAAGAGTCATTAGTGCAAGGGAGATGGCTTGGGAGAGAATTGTTCCTTATAATTCTATTTTTTTCCTAGACTAAATATCTTTCAAACACATCACCGACTAAAATATCACACAATGTGGGTTTAAGTCCTCTCCAGCGCAAATTCCTTCTGTGAATTTGGTCTGGTATAGCTGTTCTTGTCACTTAATTTTCTTCAGTGCTATTTCTATATTCTCATATGCCATATTGGGGGCCAAATATGGTAGGTAGTACTAGTGTCATCAATGATGAAAATAGATCAGTATAGATATGGTGGCAAGTCCTTTTCATTTCCATCTTTTTTGTCCTCCTTCATATTTCATCTATAAATGTTCTTGAGATTATCTGGCTTACTTGGAACTTATGTAAAGTTTTTTAGATATTGTTTTGCCAGCTATAATTCTGCTGTTTCATGAAGTGAATCTGCTCATAATCTGTCATCCTTAGTAAAATTTTTCAACTGACATTTCCAACCAGTTTTCCCCTTGGTTATACTTTCTATTTGACAAAGAGATCAAGTGTTTGCTGGTGAAGTGGTTGCTTTTTTTAGCCTTCCTAGTTGTGGTGATTACAAAGGTTAAACTGATGTAATCCCTGTCAATGTCTCTTACTTTATCTATTTCCCAATTTTGAGCATCAATAATTTCTGAATAGGTCAAATTGGAATTGTTGCAATTTCTTATGATATCTTCTCATATTTATCCTTCCTTTTAACTTAGTATTGATTTTGACCTTTGTTGTAACTAGTTGACTAGTGGACAGTCTACTTGACTACTAGTTGACAGTCTGGCTGGACATGGGCAGCTGACTTAGAAATCACTTGTTTATTTTAACCAGTTACTTCATACAGAGCTAATTCATTATTTTTATGATATTTTTTCAATGCCTACCATGCGTTGCACTCTCTGACTTCTTAAAAACTGTTAATAACATGTAGGCAGGAGGATCCTGAACAGCCAAGAAGATGTTGACATTGATCTTTTAAAAAATCATTAATTATAATTTCCAAAAATATTTTTGACCATTCTGGAATGGAATCAAGAACCCTAAATTTAAATCCTACCTAAGACACTTACTAGCTTTGTGATCTTAACTGACTCAGATTCTCAGAGTTAAAGTTTTCTCAATTTTTAATTTTCTTTTAAAGTTAAATTAATTTTTGTTACAACTCTCTCTCTCCCTCCCCTATTCACACAGAGAAGGCCACCAGTTGATGAAGATTAATAAATATATGCAAAACCATACTATACGTACTTCTATTTTTCAGTTCTTTCTCTGGTTGTGGATGGCTCTTCCTTCATAGGTCCTTTATAATTGATTTGAGTAATTATAAGTATTCAGAATAATATGGTTATTCACAATTGTTCTTTGAATATTATTGCTGTTACTACATACAACACTTTCTTGGTTCTGCTAACTTCACTTTTCATTATCTCATGCAAGTTTTTCCATGTTTTTCTAAAAATCTACCAGTTCATCATTTCTTACAGCACAGTAATATTCCAAGGTCCTCTCATTTGTAAAATAGGAATGATATTTGTCTTTCCTATCAGAGTTGCTTTAAAGAAAGTACTTTGCAAACCTCAAAGAGATGTATATGTGTGTGTACACAGGTTATTCCAAAAGCCTTAGTGCAGTTTCAAGTTATCATAGATACATATGCACACACGTTGTTATGCCTAGCTTTGCATTTAAGTTATGCAATATATATATGTATATATATATGTCGACTTCATTTTAAAGTTTTTGTTGGGATCTTTACTTCTTCATCTTCTGAGACATAAATTGCAATATTCTTTAAGTTGGTATTTAGTTTTTTTTGCTTATGCTTAATATGAGCATTGGAAGAAAATTTCACCAAGTGTTCCATTCAATTTTTGTCTTTGGGGCGTGATTAAACCAACTCTGCAAATGCCTTTATTTAATCTCCAAAGGGAAAATGTGTGATTTACTTCTATTTAGTTTCAACATTTTCTTTTGGTTTCATTTACAACATCAGTGTCAATATTTATATGGTTTACTTCCTCCAATATTTCAACTCTTTGGTGATTAGCCAAAAAATTTCCATCTAGAATACCAACGGTTTGCTGTTTATAGATGGTCTAAAGTAACGCAATCCTTAGCATTGTCTGAGTCCTTTTCTGACACTGCAGAAACAAAAGGGGGCCTGTGGGATAATTTTGCATTTTCCCTTATTTTTCCAGTTGCAAAGCAAAGCTAAAGAATCCAACATATAGTGTCCAACCTGCTTTCTGGATGCTGCACTTCTGCACCTCTGTTTATGCTGCAACAATTAAGGAGGGTTTGGGGGGGGTGGGTAGGTGAGGAGTTTAGAACCTACTATGTGCTAAGCACTTTAGAAATGTTCTCTACATTTTTCCGTCACAACAGCCCTCTTATTCGTCTTTTATATTTGAAGAAACTGAGTCAGACAGAGGTTAAATGACTTGCCCAGGGTCACACAGCTAATTAGTGTGGGAGCCTGGATTTCAACTCAGATCTTCCTCATTCCAGACTCTCTCCATCATGCATCTAGCTGCTCCCACAAAGCTCAGGATCTTCTTACTTCAGTGCATAAAAAGATCCATGATTTCATCACTGTGGATATTCTTTATGCTTGTGGTGAGTACTAATTATGTATACCTTAGCAGATGGTCTTCACAAGTTACTGTGGTCAAAGAAATGATTACCCACTTGTCAACTTTCTGATTTCCCCTCCTGACATCCCATACTCTTATTTTTTTTTATTTTTTATTTTTTTATTTAATTTATTTTTAATATGTTTAGTTTTCAGCATTGATTTTCACATGCGTTTGAATTGCAGATTTTCTCCCCATTTCCACCCCCCCC
>CM053623.1:134815793-134833614 GCA_028646595.1 Phalanger gymnotis | reverse complement strand
TGGGGGCTGGGAGTTCTGTTCGGGACAGACCTTACCCCGAGACCATCCAGGCTGACCTGGGCTGGAGCCCTGCTTCCCTCTGCCCCTTTGTGGGTTCTGCAGTTCTAGAATTGGTTCAGAGCCATTTTTTCATAGGTTTTTGGAGGGACTTGGTGGGGAGCTCATGCCAGTTACTGCTTTCCAGTCGCCATCTTGGCTCCGCCCCCCCATCCCATACTCTTTACAATACCCTTGCAATCCGCTGAAATTCTAGGTCCTTTTTTAACCCACATAAGCTACTATCTAGCCACATCTCCATTCTATTCTAGTACAGACATTTTCTTTTCTTAATCAAAGCGTAGGAATTCACATATATCTCAATTGGATTTTTTAAATTATGAAATTTGTGCCATCTTCCCAGTCTCTTAAAATACTTTTGAATTGTGCTTTAGTAATCTGATGCATTAACTATTGCTCCCAGCTATTTGTTATCCAGAAATAAGAATTACAGAATCCCCCTATTACGGGCTAAATTCTGATAGCAGCCATTTGTCAATTCATTGCCAATTCTTCTCCCAAACATTTGTGACATATGCTATTTTCCCCTTAGATATCATTGGAAGAAATGATTTCATAGGTGTAGGGTTAGTAGCATAAATCCACAATCATAATGCTAATTTATTTTCAGTCAGCAGAAGATGAATCTATCAGGTCTAAATATTTATCTTGTTAATACATTCAATTTATATTCAGGGACTAACTATGTTATATTCATCTCTAGGTTAGGGTTATTGGAATATATCTTTTTGAGATAGAAGAGGTTCTGGTTTATTCTCATGAGTGATATTGCTGTGAATGGGTAATGACCAAACATCTCTTTACTAAGTCTGGAAAAAACATTCCACAATCCCACCCCCCCTCTCCTGACATAAGCCCATTTATAATTTATAGACATGCAGGCGGCATTGTAATTTAGGGCATTCCTAATTTAAAACCCATTCATTATTACAGCTGCTGTTTTGACACATCTCTGCTTATGCTGGGATGCCCATCATAATAAACAAATAGGGAAAAAGAACAGTATTCTCTCCACTACCTACATAGTACCCAAGGACATAACTGTTAGAGAAATTTTATAACCGGGAAGAAGAAAGTCCCAAACAACTATTTGCTTATTGCCTATTAGACTGGCATGGTTAGAAATTGATTTGCCAGGTATTCCATCCTATTGCTCTCTTGGACAATCCCTAACACACACTTGTTGGGCACTCACATAATCAGAGGAGTGTCTTGGGTGACAGCCACATGATTGCCTCTGTATCTAGAGAACGGTACAACTGAACCATCTCATTTAGATGAAAAAAGATATTTGACTTTCTAATGATCTTCAATGAAGAAAATTCTACAGCTTTAGAATCACTGAATCTTGGAGTTACAATCATTTCCCAGAATCCATCTAGCCCAATCCATATCTGACCTCTTATCCATATCCCTCCTACAATATCCCTAGCTAGTGGCCATCCAACCTTCACACAAAGACCTCTAGCAAGGGAAAACAATGACCTTTTGGGGCAGCTCCTTAAGCTTTTGGATAGCTTTAATTGCTGGGAAATTCCTCTTCGCATCAAGCTTATGTCTGCCTCTATGACTTTTCATTATTTCCAATTTCATGCTCTAAGGACTAGAGGGACATGTCTAATATCTCTCCCACATTAGATCTTCAAAGACTTGATGACAAATAACATCCCTTGTAAGTTTTCTATTGTAATGAGCTTTTAGATAGCCTAGCTGATTCCTTATGCTAGTTCTAAGAACAGGAAAAAGAAAATCACTGAATGACAAGACCTGATTTGGAAATGACATTAATGATCATATGGTTAACTTATTATCTGAGGAGAAATACCTGGGAAAAGGTCATCAAGCTTTCGGTAGAACACCACCTTCTAGATGAGCCTATTTCACTTTTAAGCAGTTTCAACCATCAGAAATTCTTTTCTCTGACATATCCTAGAAACTTCTTTATTCTAGAAGATCTCTCCAGCCCTAAATCGACCCATAGGAAGTATGCTACGTAGAGAGAAGTAGCCTCTCTCTCTGATTGCAAAGTTCCTCTTCAAATTCCCATTTAAGCACCACAACCAGGCCCACCATGGTTCATTTGCCTTCAAGCTACATTCTAGAATTTCTTTCCCATGCCTTTACCCCTCCCCTTCCCACACCCACGGCAAGGATTGCCTTTCTTTCTGCTTGTATTTACATTGCCTGTACTTAATACATAGCATGGAAGTATAGTATATACTTAATAAATGCTTGTTGACTGACTGACCCTGTATGGAGTCAAAATCTGCCTCTCTGTAGTTTCCATTCATTTCTTAGTTATGATCACTAGGTTCTAGTAGAATGACTCAGACAACTCTTCCATATAGCATCTATCCAAACTCTCTCAAGTTTTCTCTTCTCCAGACTAAATATTTCTAGATCCTTTACCTGATCCTTTTGTAGTATGGATTTGAGTTCTTTTTTTAAATATGGTTTGTCATGTCATATGGTTTATATGGTATATATTTTTATATGGTTTGTCAATGTCCTCCCCAGAATGTGGCACAAAAAATTGAAAAGCATCCTCTGGGTGGTCATTCCATGGCAGAGAGCCTCTAATGTCAGTATACTGTAACCAAGTACTTTTTGTACATTATGTCAGTATAGCACAATATAGGCTTTCGTTAAAAGTTTTAGCTGCCATGTCATGTAACAGCTTCACGTCAATCTTGCAGTCTGTTAAAATTACCAGACTTTTCTTCCCTAAACCATTGTCTAACACCATCTAGTATGTGCACAGTTATCCTTTTAAACCTGAGTGTAATATTTAAAAAATTTCCCTTGAGTTTTATCTATTAGTTCATTTTTTTTTCTTGTTCTGTTGCTAGGGCAAATGGGGAACAAAGATGATGTTATCATCCCTCAGCCTTTTCTAGGCTAATGCCACATCATTCCACCTATTCTTGAAGCTGTTATTTTAATCATCTTTTTGGCTCTCTTTTGGATCTTTTTCACGTTTCCTTTTTAGATGTGGACCTCAAAATTCAGACTAAATACTAAGATTCATGGGATTTGGAACTGGAAGGGATATCAAAAAATCATTTAATATAGCAATTTCATTTTACAGATGAGGAAACTGACATGGATAGTTTTAATGTCTTGGTTTAAGGTCACATCGGTAGTTAGTGGCAGAGGCAAGATTTAAAACCGGATTCTTTAAACCCAAATCTAAGACTCTTTCTCCAACACCATATTGTGTCTGTTGGCCATATTGAATGGAATGGGAAGATTATCTGCTTGAAATTCTTATATGATCTATAATCTTTTTTTTGAAAAAAAAAGTTACTAATGGGCAAAAGCTAATTCCACAAGATGAGTAGTATTTTCTGTCTGTTTTCAAAGTACTGCTGCAAGCATGGATAACCCTATAAGCAGTTTTGGACTTGGTTCAGTTTATTTTTATTATAACTCTTCCCTCCCCCCCCCGCTTAATTATTCTGAAGGTATGCATTTTCCCAAATGGCCAAATGACTTTATGCTATCCCTTTCAGTTCTTGGTATCTTTCTCATGGAGGTGCTCTATCTGGGCCTGCTCTTTGCTCAGTCTACTAGCACTGGTTCTGATCCTGACACTCCATCTCCTTTCTCCAATTCCAAAATGTTTCTGTCCTATGTCCTGCCTCTTCTTACCTCCAATATTCTCTTTTAAGCGACAAAAGAATCAAAGATTTTTTAAGCTGGAAGAAGTCTTGGCAATCTAGTCCAAGCCCCTCCTTTTCTGTATGTGTTTCCTTATCCATAATATCTCATATTTATATAATGCTTTATGGTTATAATGGTCATTATGCAATACTCACAACAATGCTATGGAATGAATGGTTAATGTAACTATTGTAAATTCATTTGAGGAAAATGAGGCTCGTAAATGACCTGACCGAAATTAAAAAAAAATTCATGGAATCCAACCCTCAAATGAAGCATGGAACTCATCTGGTAAGAGGTTTTATCAATCATTTGGATGAATGAATAGTGTACTTATTAAATTTAAATATTAAATTAAATTTGTCCTCAACTTAAAGACCTTCCTCCAATGACAGAGGACTCACTTTTTTGTAAAGTTGTCTAGTCCCTTTTTGGAGGCTTCTGATAATTCAGAAGTGTCCCCTTATGTTGCATTAAGGACTCTTATTATTCTATCCATTCTATCCATTGATTCCAGTTCTATCCTCTGGGGCCAAGCAGAATAACTGTTTTCTCACATATAACAAACTTTCACATAACTAAAGACTTCTTTGATGTTTTTCCTCCCTACTCAAGTCCCCTCTTTTCCAGTCTAAAGATCCTTAGAGTTCATTCATCTGATCCTGGTGTGTTTATTATTTGAAATACTTGTCATCCTGGTTACATTTCTTTGGATACATCCCCATTTCCTAATATTTTAATGTTTCAAGTATCTATGATTTTATCAATTTGGTTATTTCCTTTGCAGATCCTACTCTCTCTAAGATTTAGGAGATGACATGTCTGAAAAATTCATCACCCTGTAGTCAAACCAATAAGCCTCTCTGAATTTAGTCAGGCTGGTCTTCAAACAACTGGCATATGGTCTATCCCTGGGCTAATGCCTACTTTGTTAAAGTCTCTCATAAAATGAGATGTCTCAAACCAAATACAATATTCATGATCCTAGCTAATTAGTCCTGAATAGATGAAAGTATCATCTCCATTTTCTCAACACCACTATTTCTATTACTGTAGCTTTAGTTCACATTAGCTATTTTGGCTACAACATAATGTTTTTGACTTACATTAAGATCAAAGTCCAATAAATCCCCTAGAAGCTATTGTTCACATGAAATAGGGTCAAGTCACTTCTTACACTGGTACAGGTAGTTTTTAACCAAGTGTATGACTTCACATCTATCCCAATTAAATTTTGTCTTCTTAGTTTCTGTTCTTTGGCCCAAACTGATGAGATCTTTTGGGATACCAATTTTGTAATCAAATATATTAGCTTTTCCCTCTACTCCTTTAGAGCTGGGGTCCTGAAGTCAGAAAGACCTAAGTTCAAATCTGGCCTCAGACACTTAGTAGCTATATGACCCTGAGCAAGTCATATAACATCTGTCTGCCTCAGTTTCCTGAACTACAAAATAGGGACAATAATAACACTTACTTTAAAGGATTCTTGTGAGGATCAAATGAGATAACATATCTATGGTGCTTAGCACCTGGCACATAACAGGCACTTAATAAATTCTCATTTCTATTCATCCTTTCCATCTGTGGTTCACCCTTTTTTTCTTTCCATCTTTGTTCCAACAATTTAATTTAATATTTAATTTAAATTTAATAAGTACAATATCTATTCATTCATCCAAATGATTGATAAAAATCTATAAAATAGGGTCAGGACCAGAGCTCTATGGCATAACAATAGAGACATTCTAAGTTGGGATCAAACTAATAAGTATTCCTCTGTGGGTTTTGCCTTTCAATCATTTCTTAATCTCCCAAGTATATTATAAGTGAGCCTGCATATTTCTATGTTATTCATGGGTCTAGCATGGGTCTGCATGATGTACTGAATTGGAGTCACAGGACCTGAGTTCAAATCCCACATCACTTCTGTGACTTTAGGCACACCATTCAATATAGCACTCTCATTTTACCGACAAACACATCACGTTATTTTTCTGGGCTGGTGTTTACACATCTGTGAAATTATCAGTACATCTACATAACTTCTATGGAACTTTATAGCTCTAGATCTATGATTTAGTGCTTAGCACAATGCCTAGCACACAATAGGCATTTAAGAAATGTTTATTAACTGGCTGTCTGATCCCATACAGAGACCGTCAATTTCCTTACTGATATACAGTTATACTATGTTAAGTATCTGATCAGACATTTCCTAAATGAGAGCTTTTATTTCATTTCTTGTATGCAAATCATTCTTGGTAAAATGTTATAGCCAATTAATACCCGTTATATTTCTTATTAGTAACTGACATTTTGGAGTACTTTATAGTTTGCAAGGCATTTTGCTCCAAATACTCCTGAGGTGACAGTGCAAGTATTATTATCCCCATTTTACAGATGAGTATTCTGACATTCAGCAAGGCTAAGTGCCTTGCCAATGATTATACAGTTATTATTTTAAGTCTCCTATATCTACAATTTTCCTCTGATTTATCAATTTAGTAACTGTGGAAAAAAAAGGAAATGAGGTTAGCCTGCTGTGAATTGCTCATAATGAATCCATGCCAGCTCATAGTAATGACCAGTTTCAATAAGTTTCTGGCCAATTATCGTTTTTTCTCTTTTCTTATGTCCACAAAGAGCATACTTTGTTTTTAGGGTCAAATGATCGCCTTTTAGATTTTTCTGTTGCTTGCTATTTCACCTAAGCTGCCACGAGGAAGAAATTAAAAACCCATCAACAAATCAGCGTGATTGATGCCTGGGAGGTTGGAAGCCGGCATCTGTTAATAACTCTGCTCCTGAGTACCCCCTTTCTGAACTCTTTCTTCTGCTAGGCAGAATAATTTGCTGCTGACTTGATCCTGAGCAAAGGGGACTCTTCAGCATAGACAGCTGTCGATAAGGTCAAAGGGCAGCATGGTGACTGTAAACTTGAAGTCTGAAAATCAAAGGCAATTGTGCCAAATATTTGCTTTTTGTGGGGGCTAGAACTAAAAATAAATAGCCCCAGGGAGAAATATCAGTTGCTGGCATTTTCCAGTTGGAATGATTATACAAGAGACAATAGGTCCTCCAAGGTCAATAGTTCTTCATTTCACAGATAGGGAAACTCAGGCTTAGAAATATTCTTCTCCTAGTAATATTACGTAACTTCCAAGCTTGGAAGACTATCATCTTCTAAAAATTAAAATTTTAGGTGAACCAAAGGGAAGTCTAAAGAGGTATGTGTGGCAGATGTTAAATGACTACAGCATTTTACCAATGATGATTTTAATAATAACACTAATTTGTTCAGTCATTTTCAGTCCTGTCTGACTTCATGATCCCGTTTGGGGTTTTCTTGGCAAAGATACTGGAGTGGTTTGCCATTTCCTTCCAGTTTATTTTACAGCTGAGGAAACGGAGGCAAAAAGGGTTAAGTGACTAGCCCAGGGTTACAAAGCTAGTAAGCATCTGAGACCATATTTGAACTCAGGAAAACGAGTCTTTCTGAGTCTAGGCTCTGGCACTTTATCCATTGTACCAGCTAGGTGCTTATAATGACAACAAACTACAAACAACAAACCACAACTACTACTACTACTATTACTACTACTAGTACAATGACTAGTACTACTACTACCACCACCACCACCACCACAAACTAACATTTATATATCACCTAATATGATGTGTCAGGCACTGTGCTAAATATTTTCCAATTATTATCTCATTTGATTCTAATGAATATCCTGAGAGTTAGATGCTATGGTTATTGCCATTTTACAGTTGAGGAAACTGAGACAAACAGAGGTTAAGTGTCTTGCCCAGGGCCATGCAGCCACTAAATGTCTGAGTCTGATTTGAACTCAGATTCTTCTGTCTCCAGGCTCATCTTTCTGTCTATCGCTTCACTTAATTGCCTCATGCACTTACACGCAAGAAATGTAGTATAAATTATGTAGTATAAATTTTCCAGGATGTGTGATCAACAAAGGAGGATGAGTCAAGTAGAAGAGAAAAGGATAACTGATAGCCAGAAGGCTGCGTTGACACTCATTAAATGTAAAGACACATCAACTCTGCATAGCCCTCTGACTACATCTTCTTTGGAAGATTTGGTAAGGACTTGGGCATGACTTGCAAGCATAGATCCATTGAAATACTAGGGCATGGGGAAACTATTTGGTGAATATAAGCAGAGAGTAGCATATTTACATAACTGTTGCAAGGGAAATAGTGAAAAAGGTATCGTTAAGATTACATATGACTAGAAAAGAAGCAATCTTAGTCATATTGCAAAAGCAGAGAGTGAAGGATGGGCTGATTGCAAAAGACCCAGAAATGACAGCGACATAGAAACAAAAGGAATAGATTAGATTGTTGGGTGTTTAGTGGGGAAAAAAATTCCCAAACAGTAGAATGCAAATAAAGAGAGTTTCGTTTGTGTCTTTGGCTTCCCAGCACCAAGCACATATGCCTTACATATAGTAAACACTTAATAGATGTTCATTGAATTGAATTCAAATCTGTTACTTTTATAGTTGAAGAAACCAAAAACCAAAAAAGTACGGTGATTTGGACAAGGCCACATAGCAAGCTCATGGCACAGGTAGGACTAGAACTCGTAATTCTTAGTAGCTACCAGGCTAGGGCTCATCCATCTGTTTTGGATCCTGTCTCACTTTGTTGCTCACTCCTTGAAAGAGATACACAGTGTTTCACACTGCTAAATTATATTCTATCAAATGTTTCAAGTACTTCTAACCCCTGTTTCTTGAGCCTTGAGGTTTTGGAAGGATCCAAATAAAGATAATGACAAAGGGTATACTTTTCGCCTTATATTTCTTAAGAACTTACCTTGACCAGAATATAATTATGTCATAATTATAGGCATAGTTATCCCTTCCACATTGACTTTCCCCATCATGGTTTTGACATATCACAATTCGGCATAAGAAATTAAATGGGAATTTGGGGGGAGTTTGCAGAAGCTGCAGACAACATTCCAATGAAATTCAGAAATACATAAACCGTATGTGCAATGTATTTTATCTTTTAATACTGTAAACACCTCATAAAAGAAAAAGAAACAATTCAGACTTCTTCTTTGGCACGAAAGGAGGGCCAAGAAATTTTACACAGATTTCCCAATTTGTGGGGGTGTTGTGCTCTTAACCCCCAAGATGTGGAAGGGATAACTGTGCTTCAGGAATAATTCCTTGACACTCCATTTCCCAGTAGACACTGCCTGGTTAGGAAAGGGATTAAAGAAAGGGCAATGACATTATTCTCCCTCTCCGAATGGCTACAACAGACATTTTCAGAAGGCAGTGTGGAATAAGGGGAATGATGACAACGGTTTTATATAGCATTTTAAAGTTTGCTAAGGGCTTTGCAAATATCATCTCATTTTACCCTCACAATAACTCCTGAAGATAGGTGTTATTATTATCTCCATTTTAGAGATAAGGAAACGGAGGCTGTGAGTGGTTAAGTGACTTATTTATGATTAAGGAGTTAGTAAGTGTTTGAGATAGGATTTTAACTCAGGTCTTCTTGATTTCAGGTCCAGGACCCTTTCCACTGTGCCACCTAGCTACCAAAGCTGGAAAAGTACTGGGTCTGGAGGCAGAAGACCTAGGTTCAAATTCTGCCCATGCTGTTTACTGCTTGGGCAAGTCACTTAATTTCCCTGTGTCTCAGTTTCCTTAGCTGTAAAATGAAGGGTTTTGAGTAGATGGACTCTGAAGACTCTTCCAACTCTTGATTTATCATCCACAATCTTATAGCATTAGTTCAATTCATGCTGCCAAAGCAGTTATGAAGTGTTGAGACATTTAGCTTGGCCCAGGTACTGTACCAGTTTCAGATTCACTTAGGCAGGCTTCAGTTTCCTCTGTCAAGAAAGTTGGCCCAATTCTATTGATTTTACTTGGTGGCTAACAGCTATGAATGTTGAAACAATTGGAATGCCAAATTTTAGTTGAAAACAGGACTGTTTTCATTTTCCTGGCAAACCAGCAATTAGTCTCAAGTGTTTGGAAACAGATTCATTTGTGCCCCAGCAGCCACGTTGCCTGAGATTTAGCAGCAAAGGTCAGCACTTCCTCTTGTTGCCATACCATGAAGGCAGTTTCTGACTATTTCATTCTTAAAGTGTCAAATTATAATAAATCTAAATGCAAATGCCACCCTTTTTGTTTTTCAATGTTTTTTTTTTGGTTGGTTGGTTTACATTCAAGTCTTGGGTGGTAGTTACTTAAAACAGATTGTGATGGAGTGATTCACGCATGAATAGAGAGAACTTGCCTTATAACACTAAGATAAATGTCAGTCTGAAGTAATGTCTTAAGGTCAGGTAGGCCAAAGAATGCAAATGCTAGCAGATTTCATTTCCATTTTGATAAAGGCAATGAGACTTTTAAATCTTGAACTATGGCAAACTGCAATGGAGACATTAATTTTGCTCTACAAAGCTGTTTACACTTGTAGCTTCCTGACAGCTTTGGTAGCCTCATGAGAACTAAGATGCCTCTAGCAAATGAATGGACATCAATAAAATACCCATAGTGAGGTATGTGTGTGTGCGTGTGTTTTTAAAACTGATCCCATATTTTCCACTGACAGTGAAGACAGTATGTGCAATGTTTTACAATGATTTCCAAGTTTAATTTTTTTTTCTGATTCTGAATATTCCCTTTGTGTTTTTAAATCAATAGAGCTGCAGAGGCCTACCTAATTCTTGAATATTTCAAAAGCTCTGTCCTCAGTGCCCATCTTTTCACACTCTGTGTTAGGTGAGCTGAGATGAACTCTTAACATTGCATGCCTTCCAACCACACTCAGCATCTTGTACAGTTTAGGTTCGCTGTTAGAAAGTGATGCATTTATATGGAACGGAATCCCAATAAGCCTCAGAAATGCTGATAGCTTTTCTAAATTATTGATATTATTTTGGATGGAAAATAAAAGCCTCTAGATGCCTTCATAATAGATTCATAAATGTACATGTGTTGTTGAGCAGAGAGAGAGAGACTGATGAAGACTGAGCAGGTGGCAGGATAAATCAGGATCAGATCAGAGTCACTCGCTGATCATTATTCTGCTAGCTGCCCATTGTCCAGCAGCATGTAAGCACTAAATGTCATCATGAATTTAAATAAAACCCATTTTTTCACATATTCTTGGATCGAGGGAAGAGAGTAGTGTTTCGTGTATTTTGCCGAGCAGAGCAATTCAGCCCATTTCTCTGACAGTGATATCTTATAATGAAAATTGGTACCTCTAGCCCCATGATGTTTAATACTTCAGGTGAAATGAGACTACGTGGGGAGCCAATGTCATCCATTTGGTCTAAGAACTGGCTTAGAAGACTTGACATATGTTGCAGACCTGCTGACTGATCACTCTCATCTATAAAACTGGAATAATCAGTAGGCATCTCACACTGATGTTGGATATGTAGAGAAGCCCAATGATTCATTTTTCCACATTGTGGCAGCTCAAACTGATACAGCAGGTTGGGGGTGGGGGGGACAAGGAGGGATTTTGCATGTTTTAATATGCAAATTATATGCATAATGATGTATAAATAAGCTGCTATTGTTTTTGAGTCAACATCAAAGGCACATTACCCTAATAGATTATATTTTAATTATACTTCTAGCCTGTTACAGAAATTGTCCCTAAAACAATTTTAATAGAGGGGATCTTCTTGCCTCTCCTTGAATACCTCCAGTGTCAAGAAGTTCATTATCTCACAAGGTAGTGCAATCTATGGCTGAACAGTTCTTAACTGTTAGAAGATTTTCACCTTATATTGAATCTTGATCAAGGGAATGACATCCTTTGCCTCAGTTTATCCCATTGCCAAATGACATCTTTATTCCATATTTAAGTGCAAAGAGGCTGTTGGTCAAGGGCTTTGAAGATGAAACGTGTCATGTAACTACTTGGCAGCATGATTTATTAAACTGTTCTTTGAATGATCTCCTCATAAAGATGAAATCACTATTACTTTTATATATTCTCTCTTTCTTATAATTTTACTATCCTTTCCATTATCTGTCTTTCTCATTTTCTTTGGCCTTTCATCTTTAAAGATCATAGCAAAGTGGCAGATGAAAATATTCTTTGTGTTTTTTGCTGTGTGAGCCAACTTCTTTCTTAAAGCAAGGTAAATTATTTGTAACTAGACTCAAGAACTGTTTAATGTTATAATTGGGTAATTATACATCATTTCCCATCATGCACTCTATATGTCAGCCAAATTGGATTCTTTGAGGTTTCTCACACATGAAATTACTTTACCTACCTCTTTTTTTCACTCACAGAATAGCATACACCTGAAATGTTCTCCCTCCTCACATTTGCCTCTTAGAATCCCTAACTTTTGCAAGGTTCAGCTTGAGTCCTCCCATAAGAGGCATCCTATAGGAAGTTCCACCTGAATTCCCTTGAAATTCCCTCCCCACACTTGAAATTTTTTCAGAGGATCACACATTTAGAGACAATTTGGTCCAACATCCTAATTTTACAAAGTAGGTCCAGGGAAATTAAGTGACATACCCCAAGTAGTTAAAGTCAAAAATAGGATGTTTAAAGCAAGTCTTCTGATTTAAGAGGCAATACTCCATTTATTACACCATCCAACTCCCTCACTTTATGTATATTTCATATTTACTTATCAGTGTTCATTTTCTTTCCTCCCATTAGAATGTAATCTCCTCAAGAGTAGGAATTGTTTCATTTTGGTCTTTATATCACCAGTGTCTAGAAAGGCATCTGACACTTAATAGGAACTTTATAAACATTATAAATTATAAATATTGAAATAAAACTGGCAATTGCATTCAAGGTAAAGTCGATAACTACGTGGGTTTGATCTGAGTGGTCTTGGACTTAAGTTCTTTGTCCATTGTCAAGTTCATTCTAGAGATACAATATTACTTCCCATTTCCACTGCATTATTACCTTGCCCCAACTTCTCAAAACTTTATTTTCCTTAATGCTAAAGCAACTGACTTGCATGGAATGACCTAGCATCTAAGAAAAAAGGATCAGAATCTGGGAAAGATCTTAGAGAACAGATCCAGTCCCTTCATTTTACATGGAAGGAAACTGAGAGCCAGAGAGATGAGGGCTTGGTCAAGGTCACATAAAAGCAGTACTTAAAGCCTGAGTTCAAACCCAGCTTGTCTTGATTCCAAGTCTGGTGCTTTTTCTACCACACCATGTTGTTTCTCATTGGAATACAACTTGCATAAGTGCTCCCCAATTTGCTTAATTTATTTAAGTGAAGTCACTTAAATAAAGAAAAGGCTTGCATAAGTGCTCCTTGATTTGCTTAATTTATTTAAGTGAACTCACTAAGCTCTCGATGAGTAGAATATACCAGAATTGTCTGAATTTAAACTCCAGGAAAAAAATATGACTCCAGGGGACAGAAGTAGGACCAATGGAAGGAGGTTAAGAAGCCTTGAAATGAGGAACTCAGAATGAAGGAGAAGTAGGAGAACAATTTGTGAAGAATATTTGGTGCTTTAGAAGGTTTGGGAAATGCAAATAGGGTCAAAGATTGAATTTGGAGAGATAAATTTGAGAGAAGTTAAGGAGTAAAAGGAGAAAGAAAAGGGTAAAGCTTAAGCTGAAAGCTGCAAAGGACTAAATTAAAGGGTATAAGATTCAAATAGAAGGCAAAACATTTGAGGTAAATAAGGACTCAAGTAGAATGAATTAAAGAGATTCAAGCTGAAGAAGGAAGACTCAAGATGAAGAAAGACTCAAGAAGTTCCTGGGAAACATAATGAAAGATAAAGTAGAAAGTAGCACAACAAAGGAAAGGACATTGAATATAGCTATCAAGGTCCTAATAAGAAGTAAATAAGGAAGTACTGAGGTAGGATAGGGAGGGCCAAACCTGGAGTTGAAGACCTCCATTAACAGTTTGCCACAGCTGTTAGATCCAAGGAAATTCCCAGAAAAGGGAACTAAAAATGAGCTTATGAATTTTTTTAAACCATTGTGTCAGTGACCTTTGAAGATCATTGTAAAAATAGTACAGATAATACGGGATGAGAGCGTAAACAACAGGAAAGTAGAAAGGCTAATACTTTTGAGTTCAACAAGAGGGATGGAAATGGAGTATATCTAATTATAGGCTAGCGAGTTCCATTTCAATTCCTGTCAAAATTCTAGAAAGCTGACTAAAAGGATAATTGGAGGGTTTCTAGAAAAGGAATCAGTCAGTAATCACAAACAATTAGCATGATTTCATCAAAAAGAGGTCAAACCTAAATATTTCTTTTCCTTTTCTGACAGTATTAGGAAAATACTCCAGATAAAGTTTAACTGTTTGTTATTAAATCATTTGGCAAAATTTCTCATGTTATTCTTGTGGAAAAGTTGGGAACGTAGAGTCTAGACAATAGGATAGTTAGATGGATTGGTTGAATGTTTGGACCTGTAGAGTCGTCAGCACTTAATACCACTTTTGAAGAACTTCAGTTGTATGTCCCAATGTTTGTTCCTAGACTCGTGCAGTTCAACAGTTTTATCAGTGACCTGGATAAAGGCATAAATGACTTGCTTATGAAATTTTCAGGTGATATGAAGCTGGGATGGATAACTAATACAATAGATGAAAGAGATGGGACACAACAAGATCTTGGAAGCCTAGAACACAGTACCAAATTGGGTAAGTTGTCTTTTAAGAGGGAAAAATATTGGGCCTTAACAATGAGTTAAAAAAATTAGCTTCATAAGTATAAGATTCAGGAACCATCCCGAGATTTCAGTATATCTGAAAAAAAGCTCAATGTCAGCCAATAGTGTTATGGGAACAAAAAAACCCATACTAATATAATCTTAGGATGTATAAAGAGGGGCATGGTGTTAGACCACATATGGAATGCTACACTCAGTTCAGCATATCACATTTTAGAATGGAGATAAAATAGAGAGTATCTGGAGCAGGGTGACCACATATATCATGAATACCAATTAAAGGAACTGGGGATTTATAGCCCAGAGGTGACGAGAAAATGACTTGATAACTGTCATCAATATTTAAAGGGCTGTCACTTAATTGAGAGATTAGACTTTTCCTACTTGATCCCAAAAGGCAAACTAAGAACAATGAGTGAAAATTACATCAAACCTTAATCTACTTTTCTGTAAGGAAAAAAAAAAACAACCCTAACAACTATACCTACCACAAATGGAAAGAACTACCTCAGGAAGGAAATAACGAGTACCCCGTCCTCAAAGGTTGTTAGGCAATGAATCGATGACTACTTGACAATGTAGCATAGTGGATAGAATGCTAGACTTCAAGTCAGGAAAACATTGGTTCAAATTCTACCTCTGGGAAAGTCATTTAACTTCTCTCTTGAACTGTTTCCTGATATGTAAAATGGGAGAATAATAGCACCTACCTCACAAGGCGACGGTGATGATCAAATGAAATAAGTGATGTAAAGCATTTTGGAAAGATGATAGTTATGATTATTTTGTAGATTGCTTTCTTATTTGGGTATAAGATGGACCAGATAGTCCCTTCTAGCTTTGGGGGGACTAAAGGGAGGCAGATTTCCACAAATAAGAAATATCAATCAGAAAATAAGAAAATGGAGTGAGTTTCCTTGTGAGAAAGTGAACTTTGTATTTGTAGGTCGTTATGAAGTGGCAGGTTGAGAACTTTCTATAGATATGTGAACTATGTCATTGGGTAAAACCAACATCTCTTCCAATTCTAGGATACTTTAATAAATGACTTTGCAAAGAAAGGCAAAATAGATGGTCAGGTGGTCATAATCCTTTGGAGAAGAATCTCAGCTGGAATCAGGCTCCTCTTTTAGAATGTACATTTCTTCCAAGAAGTATGTTTGTTCTTTTTGCTTCCTTCTTGATCTGAATATTATGAAACAAGTAACTGAATCATTAATGTGAGTCCCACTCAAGCTTCTATAAAGCTGTGTGGCCTGATGTATGTATGGAGTGAATGAAATTTGAGGAAGAGTGTGCTGAGACACAGGCCTTTCTCAAAATCTTGACTGAGCACCTAGAACTTATGGATGTACTTACCATATGGACTTAGCAATTTATTTAATGATAAAAATAGCTTGAATATTCACCCATACTGCTTTGTAAGCATTATACATTATGCATGATCTTATTTGATTCTCACAACAGTCTGATGAACGAGGCAAGTAGTATAAATATTATTATTCTTGTTTTACAGGTTAAAGAAAACCCTGAGATTCAGGATGCTTAAATGACTTGCTTAAGGTCATATAAGTATTAGGTAACAGACCTGGATTCTAAACTCAGGCCTTGCAATGACAAGGAAGACAATAGAGATGTGGAATTTGCAAGGAGGCAGAACTGAATGGGCGAGGAGAATAATAGCTGGCATGAAATCTTTGAAGGACTAGCATAAGGAAAACTGGTTAGATTTGTTCTGTTTGGCTACAAAACAGAAACTAGGAGCAATGGTTGCAAGTTACAGAGACAAATTTAGGCCTTATGTCAGAGGAAAAAGAACTAACAATTTTAGTTCTAAAAATGAAATGAGCTATCTTGGGAAGAGGTAAGTTCCTTCTTCCTGGAGTTTGTCAAGCAAAAGATGAATTACAACTTACCAGATTTGATGTAGAGGAGAATCTACCAAAATCCATTAGAAGGATGGGATATGAAGCCAGGTGTACAGGGTACTACAGGTTACCAGACTCTTGCTTTAACTATTTGACTACCTTCTCTGTTTAGATTTTGATGATATAATTTGATTATATAGTGGATGAAAATGAAAAACCAAGGCAGCACGAAGAACAAGTCTGCTCTAGTAAAAAAAGAATGCTGGATTTGGAGTCAGAGAGCCTATGTATGTGTGTGTGTGTGTCACACACACACACATACACATATGTGCACACACAGACATATATACATATGGAGTTGGAACAGAATATCTCTGTGGTTCCTTTCAGTTCTAAATCGATGATGCCAAGATCATTTCATAAGCAGGATGGTACATGCTAGGAGAATGTAGTAGTATCTATAGGAAAGCTTAGGAAAGGAGAGCAAGGCATCTTGCCAGGTATGAATAGTGTATGGGAATGATGAGAAAAGCCATTAGCATTTTTAACATGCTGCCAATCAATATTGCAAAAAAAAATACTGCAGAAATAACCCAGAAAATACTGGAAAATACTCTTTCTCTTTTATTTGGTTATTACCTGCTATGCTTTGTGAGGATTTGTTATACAGATTAGTTCATAATTGTTAATTCTGTTCCCAAAAGGCACATTCCAGACATTTAGTCTGTGTAAAATGTTTCATTTAGGCACACTAGGGCTATGTCTAAATAACAGCATTTTTAAAAATGATCAATTTTTGTAGGAAAAGTCATCCAGAATTTTTAAGTCATCCACTTCAGGATGCCTAGGAGGAAGGGTTAAAAGTAATGAACACAGAATGTACTATCTTAAGATTTCTAAAGTATTTTACATACACTATCTCATTTCATCAGAATACTAATTATATTATCAATATTCTTAGATCCATTTTACAAGAGGAGGAAACAGAGGCTCAGACACATTACTGAATTGCCTGAAGGCATGTGTAAAAGTGTAAGCCAAGATTTGAAATATGGTTAAAAGTATGCCATGGTTACACTACCAGTAAATTTCAAAGGTGGAATTCAAACTCAGATTTCTCCTGACTAAAGAGAGGTTCAACTTTCTTTCCACTAATCCACAATACCTTTAGACAGCGGGTAGTAGTGAGGGGTAGTTGTTTTCTACAGTACGTTGGATAGCTCAAGGTACATTTCACAGCCCTTTCTCAAAAAGTAATACATGCATAGACAAAGGGGGGAAATAGAAAAAAAAAAGTATCTGTAGCTGTAGCTAAGAAGGAGGAAAAAATATTCATTTTACATGTATTTGACGGATTTTAAAAGATACAGTTCCAAATATATTTGTTTATTTTTTTCTATTTTTTAAAGTGTTGTTTTCTTCAATATACTTTTCAGTATTTTTTTGAGTCTCTTTTAGCAAGTCATTGACTTGTTTTTCATGGTTTTCTCTCATCCTTCTCATTTCTCTTCCCAATTTTT
>CM053623.1:134790232-134815293 GCA_028646595.1 Phalanger gymnotis | reverse complement strand
ACCGCAAACTCAGTCTTACAGCTTTTCCCACTAACCTTCTCTGTTGTCTTTGCTCTTTGTGGGTTGAGAGGTCTGGTGGATGCCACTGCTCAGTAATTCAGGATGCTAGGGCACTCTCCGCTTGTCTCCTGGTCTGGTAGGTCTGCGTCTGGTCTGTTCGCGCCGTGCGCTCTGGGTTCAGCTCTGCTCCCCTCAGCTGGGGGCTGGGAGCTCCATGTGGGACAGACCTTACCTAGAGACCATCCAGGCTGTCCTGGGCTGGAGCCCTGCTTCCCTCTGCCACTTTGTGGGTTCCGTAGCTCTCGAATTGGTTCAGAGCCATTTTTTTATAGGTTTTTGGAGGGACTTAGTGGGAAGCTCACGGCAGTCACTGCTTCCCGGCTGCCGTCTTGGCTCCGCCCCCCCCATGTATTTGTTTTAGCTAGAATATAATTCCAGCTAAAAAATATAAAGTACTTGTGCCCAAGGGCCTTTAAGGTTCACAGAGCATCTTCATTACAATGATCCTGTGAAGTTGGCCACTAGTTGGCACTGATTTAGTGCCTTTAACTATATCAGCCTCTGTTTCCTCATCTGTAAAATGAGAATGATAATAGCACCTCCTTTGTGGCCAGTTGTGAGGATCAAATAACGCAATATATTCAAAACTCTAGGGGCAGCTAGTTGGTGCAGTGAGTAGAGCACTGGCCCTGGAGTCAGGAGGACTTGAGTTCAAATCCAGCTTAGTTGTGTGACCTTGGGCAAGTCACTTAACTCCAATTGCCCTGTCTTCCCCCCTCAAAAAAAGAAAAAAATTCTATATGAATATTAACTATTATTATTTTGCAGATGAGGAAATAAAGTCTTATTTGCCCACAATCACACAATGAATCACCCATGATTACTAAGCAAATAAATATCTGATATAGCATTGAAGCTCATGGCTCTTAACTAGAAGCGTAGTGTGCTACCCACCATTCAACCAACTTTGAGGGAAAGGATAAGATATAAATTTAATTGTCCATTTGAACATCCATTATGGATTTTGGACTGGGAAAACATCATTTTTCTTCATGATTCAGGCTGAGGTAGGTGCTTAAAGTGACACATCCCAGTTTCTGGCACATAGTTGGTGCTTAATAAACATTTGTTGACTTGACTTAAAGGAGTAAGACTCTGCTTATGGCTATAATAACAGTTGAGAGGCCACCCTTTTCTCTTATTTCCAGATCTTGGATGGAGCCATTTATATTAGATATATTAAAAGAGGGAGCCAGAAACATAGAAGGGGAGAAGCTAAATATAACTCCAGCCTAGGGGTCCTCTTAGCTGTCTAGGTAAAATTAGATATGAATTTGGATTATTATGTCAGAAAAAGCTTTACATTTTGGGCATAATCACCTGGGTTCCCACCTTGATTCTTTTCTTTGACCTCAGGCAAGTGAAACAGGGGCACTGAGTTCAAATAACTTGTAACATTTGAACATATAAGAAAGCCAGTTTTAGAACTATTAGTGAATCTGGTTTAGAAATCCTTGGAATAGGAATTGAAGAATGGATAGGTTAATTTATAATACACTGCATCTACATCTACAAAGGGAAATGGCTCAGTGAATTTTATAAAAACAAAACAAAAGCTAAACATTTTTCAGTCATAGGACGGTTGTTATAGTTTTGTTTGAATTATCTGGATAATTGATACAGTGCCATACTTCATTTGCCTCTATTGACACACCCATAGAATAAATCAGAGTGGCAAGCATTTTAAACTATCAACTAAAGCTTCATCTAAATTGTATTCTCATCTGGAGGGCTCTCAAGCCCTGAGAAATCAGCAATCACATCGTATTACCTTGGAGATGGTTTACTTCTAAATGAATTTCTTTCGCTCTATTCTTATGTGGTTGATTCAACAGGCTTCTGTGTAGCACAGAGGAAAAATTTGTTTAAATCCAGATCTGGATGGATTAATTGACATGGGAATCCCTCTGATGACCTGCCAGATGCCTATCCTCAGCTGGCCAATCTCCATTCCTTTTTTGGTGGTTGTTACTAATGCAGAATTTCCTGCCAGCAGGAGTTGGTCTCTACTCCAATGAGAACAGCATTCCCTCAATTAGAACTTTATAGTCATTAGAGTTGTCTGTAAAGCCATTCTCCTCTAAAAACTCTGGTTATATCTTAGGTTATCTGCCTCAGAGTTCTGCAGTTTTCCTGACATCGACTTCTGCGTGTGGCCCCGTGGTTTGAATCTTAGCGATCATTCATTATCTATGAGCACCAACACTTATAAAGACTCCATTTCCATAGGAATGCATTTTTTTCCTGTGGGAGCTTTACATCATTTCATACCTGGCCTGGATGAAACAAGATGCTGGAGAAACAAGAACTCCTGGGAGATTAACTTCCCAGAGTTGGAAAGGACATTAGGGGTCATCGAGTACAACTCTTAGCCAAAGCACAATTGTTCACTCTTGTGCTTATGTTCCTGGTATAATTAAAATAATTATTGAATGAAAGACAGTATAGATAATAAAGGGTCACAGGGTTTTTAATTTGGCTTTTCTGTGTAACATTTTTATCAACAAAATTAGATAAAGTGGTAGATAGTATGGTTTTCATACTGGGATAGGGAGCTGTCCTCAGTTAGAAAGATGCCTGCCCACAGTGCCTGGCACATAGTAAACATTTTATTAAAAAACTACATAAAAGAAAGATGCCTCTGCAAGTCACATAGACCCTTCCATGCCCCAGATTAATTTGAGGCAATCATGGTTAAGTGACTTTCCCAGGGTCACACAGCTAGGCTGGATGTGAATTCAGACCCTCCAGACTCCAGGGCTGGTCCTTTATCCATTGTGCCTCCTAGCTTCCCTAAGACTATAATATACTAAGAAGACACCAACTTGCATCAGACAGGGAGCTTCCTCATCTAGAGTCTCCCTTTATCAATGCAAACACCTATCTACTCTTTATCCTTATCCTTCTGAATAAATGATACTTGGAGTGTAGAAATGTGAAATCATCGAGACAGAAAGGCTTCTGAGAAGAAACAACTGAGAGCAAAGAGAAGAAAAAACCCTGAAGTGGAGGTCAAGTAATTGTGCTTTTCTCTTACTATACAGCTAGCTCATTCCCTCTTTGAAAAAAAATTGATATAGATGTTCTCAGAGGTTATATAGATCAACCTCCTCATTTTTTAAGATGAGAAAATAGAGATTCAGAAAAGTAAAATGATTTGCCCAAGATTATTACAAAGGTAATATTGAAACAGCAACCTTGTGTGATGATCAACTATGATAGACTTAGCTCTTCTCAGAAATATGATGATCCAAGACAATTCCAAGACTCATGATGAAAAATGCTATCCACATCCAGAGAAAGAACTATGGAGTCTGAATGTAGATTGAAACATACTATTTTTGCTTTTGTTTTTTTTCCCTTTCTCATGGTTTTCCCCTTTTGTTCTTATTCTTCTTTCACATGACTAATGTGGAAATATGTTTAACATGATTGTACATGTATAACCTATATCAGATTGCTTGCTGTCTTGGAGGGTAGGGGAGAGAAGGAGGAAGAAAAAATTTGGAACTCATAATCTTATAAAAATAAATGTTGAAAATATCTTCACATGTAATTAGAAAAAAAATAACATACTATTAAATGAAAAAAATACATTCTGAATTGTGGCTGAAAATCATCCTGAACAAGATATCTAATTTTTGTGTGCATCAGTTTCTTCATCTATAGATTAAAGATAATAAGGCTCGTATTACTTAATTCAGAAAGATTGTGAAAGGAATGTTTGGTAAAGCTTAGACTACTATGTAAATTTGATTTTTATTCATTTTATTATTGGCATATACGAATAAATTTCTGTCTTGTGCCATTAAAAAAAAAACAACAAAGGTAATACTGAGATTTGAACCCAAGACTTTCAATTCCAAGTATAATGCTTCTTTTTATTATACTACACTGTATATATCAATGAGGATAAATTTTACAAAAGGAGACACCTTTTCATTTAATAAATCTCTAGTCTTAAAATTCATCTCATTCACTAAGTAGGTTTGTTTTTGTAATTGTCGATATATAAAAATTCATTTATTTTTTTCAGTTTTGAAGTTTTGACCCAAGACATGGAAAGATTATACAATATGTTATCCCTTCAGAATTGAGCATAGCCAATAAATATATGGTAGAACAAACCCTCACTACTTGTCACTGTAAATTCAGCGGTTATATGCACATTATAGGCTAGGGTAAAATTCTACTGACAAAAGTGGAAATTCCCACAGATGTTTAAAAAATAATTTAGCATTTATGATGCTTTCAGAGTTTATTAATATTTATTTAATTCTGTCAGGAGATCTCCTGGTTTTATGATCTGATAAATTGTATCACCACGCTCTTATGGCATAAACTTGACAAATAGCACAGAAACTCCTAGTTTGAGTGCAGTCTTTTCCAAACAAGAGGACAGAAAGGCTGGAGAAGGCAACTTCTCTCTTCATTCCCTTTCTGTCACTGTGTTTATAATTAGATGACACAAAAATAACAATCAGAACTTTGAACTACAAATAAAAATTTCCCCTCACATTTTTTTTTGTCTCGTGTGTGTGTGTGTGTGTGTGTGTGTGTGTGTGTGTACTCAGCAATTTGGAAACTTGAATGTATGAAGGGCAAAGAAAGATTAACTGGTATAGTTTTCAATGTCAGCCTTAATTGAACAATTAAAATGTATTCATGGGGGTGGTCTCTGTATCTTCCTGTTTTGTGATTTTGGTGTCTTGTTCTCAAGTCACTGGGTAGCTGAATTATAGTGCACCTCCAATTCATCCTTAGCTTTCTCTTTCAGCTAGATGCCCCTGTGATTTCCAAATCACTAAATGTGAACAGCCTGTCTAGCAGATTTAGGCTAGCTTTGTCTGCCTCAGTACTACAATAAGGGAGTCACTAGGATGACAGAACCAATCAGTTAGTACTTCTCTTGGATATAATGAAAACCAGTCCTTTTGTTTCACTTTAATGGGAAAGTAAATGGCCCAAAGATTGAAAAATAAATGATACTGAAGGAACAAGGTAATACAATTTGAAAGAGAGAGAAGAAAGGGATGGTAAAAGAACATTTGATAGACCATCTAGTGAGAATAATGCTATAGCACTCACTGGTATCTTACCACTCCAGAGTGAATTATAGGTCTCCATATCTGCTCTTTACTGTATCATACATTTTCTTTTTTTGCTTTGGGAACAGTCTTCAAAGTTTAGTTGTAGGAAGTTTTTGTTAAGGAAAAGGCTCCATCTTAGCCTTAGGCTAAGTAATTTGCCTGAGGTAACATTCTTGCTAGGTGGTCACCAACTTCTCCACCTTCCAATATGTCATTGCAAAAGTTAATGTGCTAGAAATGCCATTTACTTCATCTTTACCTTTTAAATTCCCTTTCCTACCTGAGGGTAAATATGCATTTGACATTCCCAGAGATTCAGCCTGTGAGAGCCAGTAGAAAAGGAAACTGTTATTTTAAATATCCTGAGTCAGTCAGAACAAGTAAAAGAAATCTTTTTTAGAAATATTTCAAAGAAAGAGAGGAGAACAGAATGTGTAATTTCCATACAATGTGCTCAACAGGTCTAGTATCTCAGCCTTGTAAGGTGTGAGAATTAATTATCAGTTTTCAAGAGCAAAATGTATTCATAGTAATATCTACGGCAATCAGAATTCTCTAGGTATAAAATTCATGAAATTAATATGGAGTTGATTAAAATTCAGTAAATCACCAAGTAACTCTTTGGGGTATTCAAAATTTCCTCATGTTTGATGTTGTCCCTTAGCATCACTTGTGAATAGTGTTTAAAGACTGTAGCTAATGATCAAGAGAGGAAGAAATCCATCTCCCCTTTGCAGAGATGGGGGACTATGGGTGTGGAGCATTGCATATATTGTCAGGCTCAATGTGTTGGTTGGCTTTGTTAAAATGCTTACTCCTTTCTCTTTCTTTTCATTTTAAAATTCTCTTCTTTTAATTACTAGCTCTAATTGAAGGGGATTATATTTTAAAGATGAGGGTGATATAAAAACAAAATAATGTCAATGAAACTTTAATAAAGACTTCAACGAATATCTAAGCTTCTAGAAAAGGATCAAATGTATTCAGGTTGACAATATACTTGGATGGAAAAGTTCCCTTTTTCATGGCCCCAAAATTATGTTGTTCATCATACTTTTAAGAAAATGGATGTTTTCACAATCATTTTAGTTGATTAAAATTTAATCATGTGTGGATTACACGTAAATTAAGAAGTACATCTTTCCAGTGGACTTTAAGAAAAAAGTCTCTAGGCCAAATCACAAAAATGACACGTGCCTTAGTTTCTTCATTAAGAAATATAAACAGCATAGGACAACTCCTTTGGGTTCCATGGATTGTTAGATACCATTAAGAGCAGCTGCAATGTAGTAAGAAAAAGAGAATTACAGAAACATGGAAGTTTATAAAAGACAAAATGAAAACAAAAGAAGCAATCATAAAGCCCATTGCCTTAGATGCCTATTGCCTTTATATGAATTAACAAGGTATGGGTAATAAGCAAGGTGAACAAGAGTTCCTATTGCAAGAATGCAAATATGACATCATTGATATCACTGAGACTCTGTGGCCTGAGACTCACCAAAGTCAATGAAAGAGTTGATGAAGCACAAGATAGGGTTATACATGAAGAAGATTTAGCCTTGTGAGTAATCCTATGAACCAGGAAGGGAAATATGATGGAAAAGATTTGGGTAAAAGTTACAAGAAGTAGGAAGAGTAATGGAATTCATGTAATAATGGCTTTCCAGAAAATGTATACATGGTTTAAGTTAAACTTACAATATTAATGGTTTCTCCATCACTTTAAGTCCTGATTTGTAATATTTGCTAATTTCTGAGATATAAATGATCACACTGTAACAAGAGCTAGTTCAAGCTGAGCCTAGCACAGAGGAATAGCCAATGAACCACTTTGCTTGGAATAAAGCGTGCAAGCATTGCAACACTTACTTAAAACTGTATTTACTACTTTTCTGGACAAAAAATCAGTTCTGCAAGAGCAGGGACTGCTTTAGCTTTTTTCTGAGTATCCCCAGAACTGTGCCCGGCATGAATAGATATTTAATAAATTCTTATTGATTGATTGGCTAAAATAAGATTGGAAAGGTAGGTAAGGAAGAGACAGATGAGGAACAGAGCCAAGATGGAAGAATGTGACCATCATTCTTGCTGAGCTCTCTGAACAAACTCCTCTATAGAATTCTTAGAAAGTGTCTAACCAAATTCTGAGTGGAAAAGCCAACAAAAATCATGGTCAATCATCTTTCATCCCAGGGAGGCTTAGGAAGACAGAAAAAGAGGTCTCCAGACATTGGGATGGGAGGCTAGTTGAGAGCATGATGTCGTCAAAGTGGTACCAGGTGGTGATGGTGTTGGCTGCAACAGTACCATTTCCCAGGGATAGTAAGGGGACTGAACACCTGGTAATAAAAAGATTCCAAGGCACCTTTGTGCTAGCACTGGATGTGGGATTGGGGACATTTGGGAGCTCTGTTACCCATTACCCAGTTCTAGGTCATTGTTCCAGGGCACATAAAAGTGGGTGTGGTAGCAGGGACCCTATCTGGGTAAAGACCAGAGTATTGACCACAAGGGTAGTCACCAGACCTCTTACTAAATTATACCACTCTGCAAGCACCACAAATTTATAGGCCCCACAGTCTTAGCTGTGAAGGCAGAAAAGACATGAAAACTGAAGCTTAGGCTGGTCATCCCTCCTAGAGGGGAACACATCCCGACACTAACAAAGTCCAAAGTAAAGACATAGGCTGGGAAAATGAGCAAACAACCAAAACAGGACCTGGTGATTCAAACCTATTATGGTGACAAGGAAGTTCAAGATACAAACTCAGAAGAAAGCAAATAACTTGAAAACATCTACAAGCAAAGCCTCAAAAAAATGCAGACTGGGCACAAGATAAGAATCTCCAGAAGAGTTGAAGTAAAAAGATCAAAAACATGATTTTAAAACTTGTAGAAGAGCTTTAGACAAAGAGTGGAGAAAAGAAATGGGAGCAAAGAAATTATGAAAAGAGAATTAACAGCTTGGCAAAAGAAGTACAAAAATGCTGCAGACAACTCCTTAAAAATCAGAATTGACCAAATATTAAAAGGGGTACAAAACCTTACTGAATAGAATAACTTCTTAAAAATTAGAATTGGTATGGGCAGCTAGGTGGCACAGTGAGTAGCACACAGGCCTTGGAGTCAGAAGGACCTGAGTTCAAATCTGGCCTCAGACACTTGACTTATGCACTAGCTGCATGACTTTGGGCAAGTCACTTAACCCCAATTGCCCTGTAAAAAAATTAGAATTGGCTAGGTAGGAGCTAATGTCTCCATGAGACATTGAGAAAAAAATAAAACAGAGAAAAGACTGGGGAAAAAAGAAGAAAATGTGAAATATCTCTTAGGAAAAACTATTGATCAGGATAACTTATTGAAGAGAGATAATTTAACATTGGTATACTTTATGAAAGCCATGATCAATAAAGTAATCTAGACATCATATTTCAAGAAATGATAAAGAAATCCTTCCCATGTATCTTAGATCTAGAGGGTAAAGTAGAAATTGGAAGAATCTACTGATCACCTCCTGAAAGAGATCCCAAAATGAATCCTCCCAGGAATATTATAGCCAAACTCCAGAGCTTCCAGATCAAAGAGAAGATACTGAAAGCAGCCAGAAAGAAATGACTTAAATTACCATGGAGCCACAGTCAGGAAAACACAAGATTTAGCAGCAATCACTATAAAAGAGCAAAGGGCTTGGAATGTCATTTAGAAAGGCAAAGGAACTAGGATTACAACCAAGAAAAACCTACTCAGCAAAAGTGAAAATAATCCTACAAGGGAAATTGGATATTTAATGAATAGAGGACTTCTAGGCATTTCTAATGAAAAGATCAAAGGTGAACACAAAATTTGACTTACAAACACAAGATTCAAGAGAAGCATAAAAAGGTAAACAAGAGTGAGAATTATAAGGGACTCAATAAGATTAAACTGTTTATATTCCTATATTGGAAGTTGATATAGGTAAGAACATTATCATCATTAGGGAAGCTTAGAAGGAGTTTACTTAGAGTGCATGGGTGTGAGTCTATTATATTGAGATCATCTCAAAAGAAGAATGGAGGGGTAATAAAGAAGGATGTACTTAGAGAAGAAAGAAAGGAGAAGAATGGGAAAATTATCTCACATAATAGAGGTAAAAGGAAGACTTTTTTTTTTTTTACAATGAAGGGGAATATAGTGGGGCAGAGCAGGTGATGTTGAATCTCATTCTCATTAGAACTGGTTAAAGGAGGTAGGGATATACATATACACATACACATGCACACACACACAACTATGTATTGGGTAATTCATATTACCCAACAGGGAAATGGGAGGGTAGAATAAAGGAGGCAGTGATCAGAAGCAAAATAGACATTGGAGAAGGGGACAGGGTAAAAAAGAGATAGGTAAATAGAAGAAAATAAGGTGAATGGAAATACACGGTTAATAATCACAACTATGAATGTGAATGGGATAAACTTACCCATAAAATGGCAGAGAATAGCATAATGGATTAGAAATTAGAATCCTACAATAAAGTTGTTAAAAAGAGATACACGTGAAACAGAAAGACACTCACAGAATTAAAGAAGGGACTGGGGCAGAATCTATTATGCTTCAGACGAAGCAAAAAAAAAAAAAAACAAACCAAAAAAACCAAAAAACAAAGTTTGGGTAGAAATCCTGATCTCAGACAAAGCAAAAAAAAAAATAATAAAATAGATCAATTAAAAGAGATAGTTGTGGAAACTACATTTGGCTAAGAAATGTCATAGATAATAAATTAACATCAATTTTGACCATACATGCAGCAAATGGCATAGCAACCTGTTAAAGGAAAAGTTAAATGAATTATAAAAGGAAATGGACAATATAGCTATACTAATGCGGAGACCTCAATTTACCCCCTTTCAGACCAAGGTAAATCTAGCCATAAAATGAACAACAAGAAGTTAAAGAGATAAGAATTTTAGAAAAGTTATATATAGGCCTCTAGTGAATTTTGCATAGGTCTTTGAAGCATAGATTAAAACTGAATTGAAACTAATCTAACCCTAAAGAATGAGTGGGTCAAAGAAGAAATAAAAGAAGCAACCAATAATTTCTGTAAAGATGACGACATACCAAAATTTGTGGGATGCAGCCAAAGTAGTGCTCAGGGGAAATTTCTATTTCTAAATCCTTACATCAATAAAAGAGACAGAGCATGTGAACGAATTGAATTTACAAATTAAAAAAAAAAAGAAAACCCACCAATTAAAAAATTTCAATTATATCCTAGAAAGGGAGATGAGGACCAGGTTTGGAGGGCTTTAAATGCTGGACTGATGATATTGTGTTTTATCCTTGCAGAAATGGGGAGTAAAAGGATATTTTTAAATATAGGGATAGCATGGTTAGGGCCATAGTTATGCCTAGTGCTTTGTATGTGGCACACACTGGGTCTGAGATAATCTATAGTAGACATTCTTAAGTGGTTTGAGGGTTGAGGTGACAACAATAATAACGATTAGCATTTAAACATTGCTTTAAGGTTTACAAAACGTTTGGAATATGTTATCTTATTGGATCATCACAACTTTGTGAGATAGGTGATGTTATCAGCTCAATTTTACAGACAAAACCGAAACAGAGAGGTTATGGGATTTGCTCAATGTCACACATCTAGCAAATGTCTGAAGTAGGATTTGAATTTGTATTTCTGACTTGGATTCCAAGACTATAGCATCTATGTGCCCTCCCTCCTCTCCACTTCCAAAAGTGATAATCACTCCAGGGTATGCTGGTAAACTTGGCCCCCCACTCTGTGCCTAACCTTTGATCAGAATCATGTTTTAGGAACATGAATTTGGCAGCTATGCGGAAAGAGGATCATAGAGGAAAGAATGTGGCTACAGAGAGACCAAGTAGGAGATTATTACAACTGTCTAGGCAAGAGGGATTAAGGTTTGAGACAGGTTATAGCAGAGGTTTTTAAGGCATTTCAGGGGGCTTGTGAATTTGGGGAAAAATTATGCCATTATTTTCATTAATCTTTAGGTGAAAATTTAACAGTTCTTTCAACTATGAATTTAAAAAAATATGTTCCTGAGAATGAATTCATAGACTTCACAGACTTGCAAAGGGGCCTATGACACCTACAAGGTAAACACCACCCCCACCCCAATTTAGAGGCTGTATATTTGGAGAGAAGGGGAACCACAGGGGTGATGCAATGGAGATAGAATCCACGAAAATTGCCAACCTGCATAAAGGAGATGCAAGCTAGAGCCAAGGATAACTGCAAGGTGGGGAACTCTCTCCAGAATGCAGAAAGAACATAATAAATACTTGCTGTATTGAATTGAGAGATACTGAGATTTCAGGTCTTCTCTAGCTATACTTTTTAGTAATCAAACAAAATCTGCTTAAGCCACTATAAAAATTATACTACCTTTCTAGTGAACATCTTTGCAAAATGTTGCGTCTATTTATAGGAAAAGGGAGTGGGTCATCTTCACTGAAGACTTTCTGTCTTCAAGAGCCACTTTTACTGTCTTTTCAGTGCTGCTAAACAAAGAAATTCAGTTGGAGAGAAAAAGGAGGGAGGGGAGGGTTCCAAATAAAGCATCCAGGTAATTGTAGCATAGTTCTAGCCACCTTGTTTGAGGTGGTCCACCTAGGAATCAAACAAATGAATACCTTTGACAGGCCTGGGAGCACTGGAAGCCAAAGCTGGGAAGGCTCTCTGATTGCAGTAATTAACTTTGTTTGGTGAAAGGGAAGCTTTCTTGGGCACATTATTACCTAACACAGAAGCTTTGAAAAAGGAGTTAAGAGGAAAGTAGCCCTTGAATGTACATAATTTGTGAGGAAGGGAAGATACCCATTATTTTACCTTCAATACACAGCCTTAAGTGTCAAATAAGTACATACTGTTTGGTTGTCAAATAACAGGCACTTTCAGTGGGGTTAGCAATTTTTCTAAGAAAAGGACCGAATTCTGAAGTATGCCCTCAGTTCCATAGCTGAAGTGTGAGAGGAGGGGTGGGTGGGTGGCTCAGAATAACATCTTTCTGAGTGTATTTAATTTATTTAAATAAATAAACCAAGGATCAAGCTTTAGAGGAAGCAGGATATAGAGAAAAGAGGACTGAGAGTCTAGGAAAAATGGGTATTAAAGTTTTGCCACTGAACATCAACTTGTTCTTTGGGAGTAATAGTTTCCTAGTCTCTCTCTTCTCTCTCTTGCACAACCTATAGTCCACACAGTTTCCAAAGCATAAGTCTGACCCTCTGTGATCACATCCAACTTATTCTGCATGTTGTTTGCACATATCGTTGTATGTGGTCATCCCCATTGGTCTGTGAAAGCATGTACCATTTTTTTACCTCTTTGTACCTCCAGCACTTAGCACAGTGCCTGGCACATAAACACTTGATAAATGCTATCGACTGATTCTGACATTCCCCTGCTCCAGAAGATTGAGTGACTGCACGGTATCACTAAGATAAACTACAGATCCTTCACCCTCTCATGTAAACCTGGTTCCAATCTACTTTTCCAAACTTATTGTATGTTAGTCATCTTCACACAGTCCATGTTCTACCCAACATGGACTTGCTTTTCTCCAAACTTTGTATTCCACTTCTTGCCCCTGTGCCTTTGCTCTATGACTTCCATGCTCTTACTCCCTTTTATTTCCACCTCTAAGAATTTTTAGCTCACATCAAGGCTCAACTCAGGTCCACCTTTCACAGAAGCCTTTTCTGTTTGCCCTAGTTATTAGTTCTCTCTCCTCTTTTAAACAATATTTTATTGATATATCTGGTTAGGTATTGTATCCCTCAATAGAACACAAAACTGTCTTCCTTTTTTTTCTTTTGTAAATCAAGTGCCTAGTTCAGTGTCTCTCATATTTGTTGTTCAGTCATTTTTCAGTCATGTCCAACTTTTCTTGACCCTATTTGGGCATTTCTTGGCAAAGATAGTGGTTTGCCATTTCCTTCTGCAGCTCATTTTACATATGAAGAAACTGAGGTGAACAAGGTCAAATGACTTGCCCAGGGTCACACAGCTAGGAAGTGTGTGAGGCTAGATTTGAACTCAGGAAGATTAATCTTCCTGACTTCAGACCAGGCACTCTTGCCGTCGAGCCACCTAGCTGCCTCAGTCTCATGTAATGGAGACTATTAATAAGTACTTTTTCAATTGAAGCTACTTTATGTTCCTGGGTTGGTTCTTTTGTTGAGAAAATGAAGGGCAGAGCCAGAGAATCTGAATGGTCCCATTTTTATTCTGTATTTTATGATCCATTACTTATTATTTTTTAAAATTAAATTTTGTTTTGTTTATAGTTCCAAATTCTCTCAACCTCCCTCCTTTACATCCTAATCCATTGAGAAGGCCAGAAACAGAACTCTCATTACTATATGAAGTCATACAAAACACAGTTAGGCATATCCCAAGGGGGAAAAAACCAAGAAAGGTAAAGAGAAAATATGCTTCAGTCTGCACTGAATCCATTGGTTCTCTATCTGGAGGTAGACAGAATTTCTAGTCATGAGTCCTCTGGAATTGTGGATCATTGTCTTGATCCTCTAGGGAAGTTGAATCTTTCATGGTTATCTTTGCAATATTGCTTTTACTGTGTAAATTGTTCTGGTTCTGCCCATTTCACTTTGCATTGGTTACATAAATCTTTTCAGGTTTTTCTGAACCATCCACTTCATCATTTTTTATATCACAATAGTATCCTATCACATTTATATATCATAACTTGTTCAGCAATTTCCCAATTGATGGTCATCTCCTCAATTTTCAATTCTTTGCCATCCAACAAGAAGAGCTGTTATAGGTATTTTTATACATATGAATCCTTTTCCTTAGGTTTCTTTGGGACACAGACCTAGTATTGGTATTGCTAGTTTAAAAGGTATATGCTATTTTATACCTTTTTGAGGCACAGTTCTAAATCGCCCTGCAGATTGGTCAGATGAGTTTATAGCTCCACCAATAATGCATCAGTGTACCTATTTTCCAACATTTTCTCCAGCACAACATTTGCCTTTTCTGTCATCTTAGCCAACTATGATCTATTTCTATTCAGGTCATACTAGAACTCTTCTCTTTATAAATAAGCATGCTAACCTTGCTTCACAATTTTTTTTCAAAATGATCTCCTTTTACAGATGAGGAAACTGGGTCCTGGAGAGGTTAAGTAATGTGCCCCAAATCATATGATTAGTAAGAAGCAGAACCAAGTATAGAGCCCACTTCTCTGACTCCAGACCCAGGAATCTTTCTAGTACACCATCAGGACTGGTTTCAAATTTCCCTGGACCTATTTTTCATTGCCCCACTTTTTTTTCATTTGTCTCTTTTATGAGTGCCAACGAACAACCCAGGAACTGAGTAGACTAGAAGAGCCAAATATTTCATTATGTCGAAGGAGTTACTTTGTTCAATAGCTGGAGGAATTACAACAGGGATTTGAAACCTAGAGTTGTGCAGAACTACAGGAAGTCCCACCTACTTAAACATTATAAATGGTCTTTAATGGTAGTTCTACCAGGCATGCACATTTAAGTGAGTGAGATTACCTAATGCATCACGTACTTTAACTCAACCATGGAAATACTTGACACTTTCCCATCTCCTTTAGCCTCCTCTCCTCTCTGACTGGGGGGGGGGGGCGGGCAGAAGGTGGGACACTAAATTTCACCAAAAACCATTAGAGGGCAGATCTTGGACTTGGCAGCTTACTCCGCTTTGCAGCTGTGGCTCTGCCTGGTCCTTGCTCCAGAGAATAAGATGCCCTCATGCTAGAGCTGAGTGCTTGCTGGTATCTCCCTTGCCCCACCATTCCCAGCTTCCTCTTGTGTATTGTCTTTCCCCATTAGATTATAAACTCCGTGAGAAGCAGGGACTGTCTTTCTTTTCCTTATTTATATCCCCAGAGCGTAGCACAGCGTCTGGCTCATAGTAGCTGCTTAATGTTTATTGAATTGGATACGTCTCTTGAGAAATATGATCTTTTTTTGCATGAAATCTGCTAGAAATTTGATTTTGTTTTCTCCAATCCATTCATAAAACTCCTCTTGAGTTTTGTGAATTGTGTGTTTGCAAAAGAAGTTGGGAACAATGCATTGAGTGGAATTCCTGTCATCTTAGGACAAAGGTGTCAAATACTTTGAAATACTTCCCAGTACAGTGTGAACTAGATTAAAGTGCAAGTGTGAAATAGTTAACAAAATAAACAAAACTACAATTTGATATAGATAATGCTAATATGTACACTTCTAAGTCAGCATATGGCCCAAAAGGATCCATTTCATTATATATACATATATACACATATATGTATATGTACATATGTGTATGCATGTGCATGTGTCTCTGTGCATGTATGTACATATATAATATATATTTGTGGAAAGATTTATCCTAATAGCTTTTAATTAATACGATCATAAAATTAAACCTAAAAATTGAGCAGCAGTATGATATATTAGATAGACCACTGGCCTCAGAATCAGGAAGATTTGTATGCAAGTTCTTTCTCTGAAACTAACTGAGGGGCTCTAGATAAGGCATTTAACTTCTTAGTGTCCCCAGATCAGAAGCTGTGGAATTATTGCAACCTTTTACTGGTAAAATGATTTTTTTCAGATGGAATTTCTGATATCAAAGAAATCACAATTTTAACCCCCTCCTCACTCTATCCTCCCCCTAATAAAACAACTTGAAATTGTTTCCTAAGTACACACTGGGCATGGTATCAAGAGGTATCCTGAAAGCAGCTTGCTGGGCACCCAGAGAAAACCAGTCTGGAATTGAAAGAAACAAAATTCTGTCCACAAGGATTGATACTGGTATTCACCAAAGTGAATTTGCCATGCATGGATGTCAGACAAGCAGTTGACTCTTACTTAGTCACTTAATTTCTGAGGACTTTGCAGGAAGTATAAATCACAAATCAAATCTCAAACAAACCAACTCAGTCTTAGGAACATCATGATTTTCTATTCTTTTGTTTCCCAAGCTTCTCCACACTTTCTTCTTTTCCCCATAGGTTTAACTATGAGAATTAGGGAAAGAAGGTGGCAGATGGGAAATTTATCCTCCACTAGTTTGGGAGTCATTGCCCAAGTTTCACAGGGAAAGATAGCAAGGGAAAACTAGTAGTATGAGAAAGGCCAAAGGAAATCCATCATAATCCTACCTATTTACTTTCCTATTGCCTTTCAGCTCATGCCTGCTCAGTTGGAGGGATTTCATGTATGCCTCTCTATTACTCATATCAGGAGACAAAGACTGACATTGGCAGATTCAAAATTGTCTCAGAAAATGTATTTTCTTGTGAATCTATTTCTGTCAGATGATGGTATAAGCTTGGATGGTGGTTCCAGTTGCTGCTCCTTTGGCTTAACTGGGTCACATGTAATTGGTCCTTTTCCATGCTTGAGGGTGACATTGCTAACTGTTTCTTCCCAAGCACATGAATATGGCTCAATAGACAGCAGGCATTCTCTTTTCACACCAGTTAAACACTCATCTGTCCTTTGGATATTGTCTCCACCACCGACACCTTTGAAAATCTGTTGCTGGCAGGACAGGTTTCCAGGGAGTTGATGAAAATGCTTTCATTCCCACAAATGATGAAGTTTGGTATTAAGCCATATATTTAGTGAAATGCCAGAGTACCAGTTTAGGAAATTGTTCAGTTTCCTGCTACATATGGCCATCTTTTTTGCATTTATTCTATAGAAAAAGAGTTAGATATACATGCAAATGTACTTATTACAGGGAAACACAGTAGATGAATACCGTTTGGATTTGTGAAAATTGAATTTCAAAGGGGTTGGTGGCAACAGAGAAGAACAAAAACATATAATAACCCCTATCATGCAACAATATTTATGATGAGTACTTTAGTACAGTTATTCCAGAAAAACATTTCCAATAATTTCTTTTTTCTATTAAAAATGTTCAAGCACTGGAGGGGAGAGGAGATTCACTTAGAATACAATTCTATCTTACTTCTAAGCTCTGGTTGAGCATTCCTTAAGAGCCAAAATTTGATGATATTTCTCCCTACCCTTTGATTTTTATATTTGCCATATTTTTATGATTGGATACTGTCAATTGGGAGAGGAAAATGAAAATGATGAAAACATTAAATTTTAGCCAAGTTAGGGGAAAAATAATGGCAATGACCTAACTACGTAGAAATATATGGCTTTAAACAATTCAATTTATAATTTGTTAAGGATCTATCATATGCAGAGTACTGTGTGAGGTTCTGAAGTAGATTAAAATTTTATATATGACAATATCTGTCCTCATGGAGCACCACCTTCATCACGCTACCAGAATTTAAAATATTCAAGAACAGGAATTGTTTCATTTTTAGCTTTTGGAGGCTTTAGCATGGTTCTTTCCACATAGTCAACACTTAAGAATTAACTGAGTGACATCAGTCTAGTTTGGAGGATACAACACATTCACAAAAAACTATAATAAATGAATAAATAAATTTATAAACAAATGAACTATAATAAATGAATAAATTTATAAATAAGTAAATGAAACAAAAAATGACTAAAAGCCATTTCTAAAATATCTAAAATGAGGAGGTTTTGCTTTTTGAGCACAAAGAGGAAAAAGGTAATTTTTTTTCTTGGGGTAGGGGGAAGCAGGGCAATTGGGGTTAAGTGACTTGCCCAAGGTCACACAGCTAGTAAGTGTGTCAACTGTCTGAGGTTGCATTTGAACTCAGGTCCTCCTGACTCCAGGGCCGGTGCTCTACTCACTGCACCACCTAGCTGCCCCAAAAAGATATTTTTTTGACAAAGGTGGAAAGGTACTGTTAGCTCTCTCTTGGTGCCAAGGAGAAAAAGTCTAATCCTTTTTCCACGTGGCAGCCATGTGGGTACTTGATAACAGCCACCACCTGTTACATCCCTCTTTCTTTATTCACTTGGAATGTGCCCATTTCCTTCAATCAATCCTCACGTGTACTGAATTCAAGGCATTTCAGTATCTTGCTTGCCTTCTTCTGGATGCTCTCAGGTTTATCATTGTCCTTCCTAACATGTGATACCCAGCATTGATACTCTAGGTTAGAGTAGTCAAAGATGAAGCCTCTGGGTTTCTTGTAACCCACAACACTCCTGAGTGCTGCCCAAACAAGATTAAAATGTCATTGGAAAATATTTAACAAGATAAATAAAAATGTAATAACACCTAACTAATGTTAATATGATTTCCTAAGTCACTATGTGTCCACAGGGATCTGGTGTGTGGGTTAGTGACTCTTTTCCTATTTGGATTTGACACTACTGCTTTAAGTCTTACAATCTGAGTAGAGGAGAACACAGTAAGATCATCTACCTTCCTCCCTAGTCCTAGACAACATGACTAACCATGCAGCCTGAGAGAACATTAGTTTGTGTGGCTATCATGGTGCATCGTTGACTCAGGTTGACTTTGTAGATCTTATTAAGACAAAGTATAGCCTACCAATGTCTTATGTATCTCGTACTTGTAAAGCTGGTTTTTTTGAATGCAGGTATAAAACTTACATTTTTTCACTATTAAATTTCCTCTTATATTGCTAGATTCAACATAGTGTTCCAGCCCGATGAGATCTTTCAGAATCTTGAAGCTAAAATACAGTGTCTTGACTAGTCTTCCAAGCTTTGTGTCATCTTCAAATTTGAAAAGTTTACCATCTAGGCGTTTATCTATGTCAATGATTTAAAAAAAATCACAGCGTCAAACACAGATTCATGGGACCACTCTTTTGGAAACATTTTTCTCTACTGACATTGAACCACTAATCACTACCATTTTGGCCTGATCATTCAACTGGTTCAAAATCTTCTAGATCATACTTCATGTCTAGATCTGCTTCATGTCTCTCCTATTTTCCACAAGAAAAGCATAAGAGATTTTTTTCCCAATTGTTTTGCTAAAATTTAGGTGAATTCACTTTACAGAAAACTTTAATTTATAACTGTCGATAGATCAATCAATAAGCATTTTGCTGGAGAAGGAAATGGTAAACCACTGCAATATCTTTGGGATTCCATTTGGAATTTTTTTGGCAAAGAGTCAGACAGGACTGAAATGACTCAAACAGCAGAAAGCATTTATGAAGCACTTATTATGGGTTAGGCATTATGTTAAACTCTATGCACATAAAGAAAGGAAGAACAGTTCCTATCCCCAATAAAAATTAAGGAGTGTATTCTATAGATACATATAAATACATATATGCATATCTTTATGTACATCTATATGTGTGTATATATACATGCATATAGACATATATACACATATGCAAACAGTATCTTTTCTCTAATTTCAACAAGAGATGGGCATTAGGATAAGAATATACTACATAGTAAGAAAAGGTTACACTTCTGCTCTAACCTTATCCTAAAGGTGAGTTGAACATGCCTACCCAAAATTTTTAGGGCTTTACTTTAATACGTCATAAAATGGAACTATGAATCTTTCAGAAGAAATGTTGTCAGATCAACTAAAATACTTTTACTGTGTTATTATTGTTCAGTTACTTCAGCCATGTATCACTCTGTGACCCCATTTGGGGTTTTCTTGGCAAAGATATTATAGTGGCTCACCATTTTATTCTCCAGCTCGTTATACAGATGAGTGAAACAGGGTTAAGTGGCTTGACCAGGGTCATGCAGCTAGTTTCTGAGGTCTGATTTGAACTCAGGAAGATGAGTCTTCCTGACTTCAGGTTTTGCACTCCATCCCCTAATCCAACTAGCTTTTTCTATGTGCAAAATCTCAAATGTCTTAACATGAATACAGAAGACTGTCTCATTATAATCTGGTTAGTAGAATAAAGTCAATATGGTATGATAAAAAGACTACAGAATTTGAAATCAGAAATCTTCTTTTCCAAAACTTGCAGCACTGCTAGGTACTTCTTATATGTGCATGAAAAAGTCATTTAACTTCTCAGGGAATCAGTTTCCTCATCTTCAAAAAAAGGAGATTGGACAGAATGATATTTAAGGTTCCTTCCAGCTCCCTATATCCAACTGTAGCATAAGTGACCAAAAGCATTTCTCAGAAGACAAGAGGCCAGTAACACTATCTGGCATAAAGCAAATGTTTATAGTTATCGGAAGATATGAAAAATTGGTCTTTTGATCAGTGTTGAGGGAATTATTCATTCAACTGATAGTCCTAGCAACACTATTATATGCGAAGCATCTTGCTAGGTGAGGCAACTAGGTGGCACAGTGGATAGAGTGCTAGGCCCTGAGAAGGAGAAGAGTTGAGTACAAATCCAATCTCTTGTCGCATACTTACTAGAGATGTGACCTTATCAAATCACTTAAACTTCTTTTGTTTTGGTTCGCCTATCTGTAAAATGGGCGTAACAATAGCATCTACCTCCCAGAGTTGTAAGGATCAAATGATATAAAATTTATAATACCCTTAGTGCTGTGTCTAGAACATATGTGCTATATAAAAATGCTACTATTATGATAGTTATTATTATATTCTGTAGTGGAAAACAATAATAATGACTTAATTGCTTCTACTCCAAACAAATTATAGAGGTAGAAGAGATAAGCATATGCATATATATACACACACACATATATATATGTATATATATATACACATATGTTGATTATTGAGGAAAGAGAGAGATTAATTCTGTTTGTAGGGATCAGGAAAATCTTCATGGTGGACATGGCATTTGAGCTTGAAAGACCTTCATAAGTGCTTGGGATGTGTGGATTATCACATACATACTAAAGGCTGCCACTTCATTTTTATTTGAGTATACATACCATGAATGAACAATATGCAAGGTCTATATGAAAATCGAGACAGCTGGGTGGTACAGTGAATGGTGTTAGAGCTGAAGTTAGAAGAACTGAGGATTCTGCCTCAGAAACTTACTAGCTGTGTGACCCTGGGCAAATCTCAGGTCTAGTTTCCTTGTCTATAATAAAATGGAGAAAATAGTAATTCCCACCACAGAGGATTATGGGAAGATCAAATATGACAATGAATGTGGAGTAATCTGCAAACCTTAAAACACTCCATGAATGTTAGTTATTATTTGATTCCAGTTAGAGATTTTTGGCATATTCACAATCAATGTCCCCTTTTCCTCTTTCCTATCACTGACCCCCCAAGAAAAAGAAATGCATCTAATGCCAATAATGATGATCAACAAGACATCTGACTAAAGCAATTCAATCTGACCCAAATCCATTCAATTCAATAAACGTGTATAACTCATAGATCAGAAGCCACTGCTAAAACACTGCACCTACATAAGAAGTGAAGCTGGGGAGAGCTTGGGAGAGGAGAGATCTTAGCCTTTTGGCTTCCAGCTTCCTGAGACAGGACATGTGAATGCATTGGGTGAAGTGTTCTACTAGGATCAGGGAACTCAGTGAGGGATAGGATACAATTTGGTTTTTCAGGATTTTCAATTTATTTTGGAGAAGAGTGAATGCATACACATACATCGCTAGGATGTAGAAAAATTGAAATAAATACAAAGGAGAGATTCAGGCAAAGCAGTGTGAGGCCAATAATACTAAAGTCCGTTTCCTATTCAGGGTCCACCAAGTTTGAACATAATAAGCACATTTTGGGGTACATTAGTTTTGTATCATGGTGCAGGGTTTCTGAAAGTTTCTAAAGCTAAGAATTATCTAATTCTTGGCTTTTAGATTCAATATAAATACTATCTATACAAGTACATGATATCTTCATGTATTTTGTGACACTCTTAATACATTTTCATTTTATGTACTTTGTTGCAAAACAAATGGTATATAAATAGGTGGGGGGATTATTGCCACTCTTTGTGTATGTCTATTTGAATGTGTATTTCAAATCTTTAACAAACTACATACTGTAACTGGATGATTCAAGGGAGAGAATTATTCCTTTCCTCTGTGGTGACAGATCATGCTACTAGAGAAATTAGACCTGAATGTGGGAAAAGAAAAAGCTGCATGTGAACTAGGAATTTAAAAGTTCAGTTTCTGGCAAACCCGCTAGCTTGTCTATTAATTGTATGTAGGTCACTTTCTCTGCATTTTTGATCCTTCACCTCTGAAACAGGGATGATAATATTAATCACCACCCACCCACTGCTCAAGCTCCTTTTCTTAGAACTTAAACTAATTTTGATATTTTTAAATGGATTATGTTGTTTAACTATCTGGATAAACGTACATTTCAGTTGTCTCTTTTAATGCCACAATAAGGAAATGGATAAAGATTGGTACAGGGAATTTCCTGGTGAAGAAACTCCCTCTACCAATGCAGATGAGCAAGTTTTTTCTGCCACTCACAGCTTTATATGGTTGCTTAGGATACTGAGTGTTGAAGTGACTTGCCCAGGGTGATAGAGCCAATATGGATCAGAGTCAGAACTTCAACCTAGATCTTTTTGTCTCTGAGGCCATTGTCTGCAGCCTCTCTACCATGACGTCTTTCAGTGCTTCAGTACTTGTTAAAGTGATAAGAATTCAATGCCGGAACCAAGGTAGTGTAAGAGGTTGATGGGAAACTAGTTGGATAGAGCACCAGGCTTGGAATCAGAAATATCTCACTTCAAATCGAGTTTCAGACACTTCCTATCTGTGTGATGCTAGGTAAGTCACTTAACAGCTGTCTGCCTCGGTTTCTTCATCTGTAAACTTCAGATAATAATAACATCTACCTCCCAGGGTTGCTGTGAGGGGATCAGATGAGATAATAATTGTAAAGCACGTAGCACAATGAAATGCTATATACATTTTTGTTATTGTTACCATTATGGAATGTTGGACTTTGAGTCAGAAAGATCTGAGTTCAAATCCTGCCTCAGACACTTACTAGGTATGTAACCCTGAGCAAGTCACTTAACCCCTGAGCCTCAGTTTCCTCCTCAATAAAATAAGATAGTAATATCTACCTCAAAGAGTTGTTTTGAGGATCCAATAAGTTAATATATGCAAAATGCTTGGCAAACCTTAAAATAGTACATTTAGTTCAATCTACTCATTCTACATGTGCCACCCCACTCACTGTTACCCCTCTCCCTCCTCTCCGCCCACCCCACACTTGGAACATCAACAAACAGGGTTGGGTACAGCAAGAGGAAGTAAGGAGGAAAGGCATGAAACCATAGCAGTGGTGAGAGGTGGCACATTGCTCAGGGGAACAGAGCTACGTGGGCTATGCTAGCACTGCTTCTTGCCCAGAAAGAAGCTAATTCAGTCAGTCCTGCTCTGTCATGGGTTAGCTTCAGTCAGATGAGGTCAGGCAGGCCACTAGTCCTGCATTTTAGTTCCTGCTGGATTCCACATTTTATATACTCGTGATATGAATGACCAGAGACTCCAACTCCAGAGTTACTGCCTCTGACTCCCATAACTAGTTGAATGGGAAGGATGAGTTAAATATCTTGTGGTGACTGTGTTGTTCCATTCATTTACCTGCTCAAGAAAGAATTCGAAGTATCCATTGCTTAATCTCCTAGAAACAGATTCATTTTCTATTTGGGAGAATTTCAGGGTTTTAGGTGAACCCTTGGTCACTTAGTAGATGTTATAGTTTTATTATTCATTGTATTTTTTGTTATTAAGTACTTTTCAAAATTACTAATTGATTTTTATGTTAAAAGTAAACACATCGTATGCAGTATTTCAGCATGTGTCTCTTTCAGTGAGGAACTGACTACATGCCACTACAGTAATGGGATGATTTTTTTGTATTTATTGTGTTATTTCCTTGCTGATTCTCTGGTTTTCTAAATACACCATTATATCATTTGCAAAATAATATAGTTGCATGTATCCTCTTTGCCAATAAGCCTTAAATTTGTCTTATTGCCGTTTTTAGGTTTTTTAAAAGGAGCTATGTCAAAGAACAGTGCTTTCAATGGTCTAACTACCTGAACAAGAAAAAACAAATGGATAACTGTCTGTCTATGATATTCTTTTGGTTGGAATACTCAAGAAACTTTACCAGTATCAACATTTTTAAAGTATATTTTTTATTTATTTCATTAAACATTTCCCAATTACATGTAAAATTTTGTAGCATTTATTTTAAAAAAAATTTGAATTCCGAGTTTTCTCTCTCTCTCTCTCTCTCTCTCTCTCTCTCTCTCTCTCTCTCTCTCTCACACACACACACACAGAGGACCCTCCCCTCCCCAACCACTTGGGAAGGCAAGTGATATGATATTGATTAAACATGTGAAGTCATACAAAACATATTTCCATATTATCCATGTTGCGAAAGAAAACACACACATCCACAGAAAAAAAATAAAGAAAAATTTTAAAAAGTATGCTTTAATCTGCACTCATTTCTTTTGTCCTCTCTCTCTGGAGGTAGCATTTTTTTGTCATGGGACCTTTGGAACTGTCTTAAAATATTTTCTTGAGTAGAGTAGCTAAGTCTTTTACAATTGGTCATCATTACAATATTGCTATTACTCTGTACAATGTTCCTCTAGTTCTGCTCACTTCTCTTTGCATCAGTTCTTACAAGTCTTCTCAGGTTTTTCTGAAAACATCCTGCTTGTCTTTTTTTCAATAGCAAAATAGTATTATGGCACAATAATGTATCACAACTTATTCAACCATTCTCCAACTGATGGGCATCCTTTCAATGTCCAGTTCTTTGCCACTACAAAAAGAGCTGCTACAAATATTTTTGGTACATATAGGTCCTTTTCATTTTCATCATCTTTTTGGGTTATAGACAGTATTGCTGAGTCAAAGAGTGATTTTATATGGTAGGGCAGAAACTGGGCATAGACCAATATCTTACACCATACACCAAAATAAAGTCAAAATGGGTTCATGATTTAGGAATAAAGGCTGAAACTATAAGCAATTTGGGAGAGCAAGGAATAGTTTACCTATCAGATTTAT
>CM053623.1:134763320-134789732 GCA_028646595.1 Phalanger gymnotis | reverse complement strand
CACCGCCTATGGCGGGAGTGGCTTCAAAGGTTGTCGCTCCGCCCCCGAAGGAGGCGCTGGGGAGGTCCTCTGCTTTCCCTAGATAAGGTGTGGAGAGGAGGAAGGGAGAGAGACATCTTTGGAGACTCCAATAAAGCAACCTTGCATATTCAGCTGTGGTCGCTGTCTGGTTATTGCCCCTTGGCCCCCCGAGGGGACCAGAGACATCCGAAGCCTGGATAGGGAGGCGGTTGCTCACCGAGGAGGGTTCTGGAGGCGTGTCCGGCGAGAGCCCGGGACACAAGTTATACATGGAAGTTATATGGGATTCCATGCTTTCTTGGGGAGGGAGGGGGGAAGGGAGGGAAGAAAAACTGGAACTCAAAATTATGTAGAACTGTTGGTTGCAAACTATAAATAAAAAAAAATAATATAAAAAAGAGTGATTTTATAGCCCTTTGGACATAGTTCTAAATTTCTCTCCAGAATCTTTAGATCAGTTCAGAACTCTACCAATAGTGTTTAGTGTTCCATTTTTTCCTCATCCCCTCCAACATTTGTCATTTTCCTTTTCTGTCATCTTAGCCAATCTGATAATCATGAAGCAGTTTCTCAGAATTGTTTTAATTTGCATTTTTCTAATCAATAGTGTAATATTTATTTCTTATATAGACACTGGGAATGAAAAATGAAGTAGACCCATAAGTGAAGGAAAGGAATAAGTAAGCAAAACTGCATTTGGAAAATTGATTGATACTTTTTTATAATTCCAAGCTTGTGGATGAAACAAAGCCCAGTTATTATAACATCAACATTCTTCTGGTATCTTTTTATTGCTTATTCAGACATTCATCTGTGTCCACTCTTTGTGACCCTATTTGGGTTTTTTTTTGCAAAGGTACTGGAATGGTTTGTCATTTCATCTCTAGCTCATTTTGTAGATGAGGAAACTGAGGCAAACCAGGTTAAGTGACTTGCCCAGAGTCCCCCAGCTAGTAAGGGTCTGAGGTCAGATTTCAACTCAAGAAGATAAGTCTTCCTGAATCCAGGCCTGGCACTCTATCCACTGTGCCATCTAGTTGCCCTTTCTGGTGACCATATATGGCTGCAAATCAACAGATACTATTATTTATGAAAAATTAAAATTGAAGGTCATCTAAAGGGCAGTAGAGTGGCACATGTTAGGTGTGAATAGGCAGAAATATTACCAAAGAGTAGTATAGATGAAGGGGTATTAAATATGTCATCAGAGATATTTGTCATTGGAAAAGGAAGTAAGCCAGTCATGCAGCAAGAGTGAAGCCAGACAATAGACAACTATTTGAAATATCCACCGAAGTCTGTGAGATCAATAGGAAGTTCTTAAGATTTTGGGTGAACCTCTTTTTAGAGGATTTTTAAGAGATCATAGAAGAGAATCTCATAGGATGAGAAAGCCCAGATGTTCTACAATCTAAATCACTAAAGGAAGAAACCATATCAGTGAGACCACAGATTTGTTAAAGCACTTAATTTTTTAAAATACACATGCATACATTTGTTGTTGATTGAAATCAACATTTCAAAGCACTCTCAATGCTTTTTGGGTTATCAGAGGTATGACTTGAATCTTGGGGAATATAGTTTATCCCAGTGAACAAAGTTAACACAGCTGAGTCTGACAAGGAATTATTTTTGATACATAAGATAGCACTCCGAGATGGATTCTATATATGGAAAATCAAATAAGGATAGAGATTTTTCTGGCTCTAGGTTATGGCTCACATGCCTGTTATACAATAAAAAGGAAAGAAAAACATGGCTTATACTGTCCAGAGAAGCAGTTTAGTGGGCTGTTGGGTATCAATTTTCCACTCCTGTCTTGTTCTGGGCTTATGTAACTTTAGAGAAATCATCAAAATCTGTTTCTACTTTGGTTTGTCTACCTTGAAAATTGAAAATTTGCTTCTTTTGTAAAGGTCTTGGGAAAAATGGTATGTTAGTAGACAGTTTTGTGAACATAAGATGTGTGTGTGTGTGAGTATACATACTTTTCTCTGCCCTCTTCCCTATTTTTTCCCTGTCCTTCAAAAATTAACTACATGAGTTTCACTCATACATGTACATAGTAAGCAGTCAGTCAAAAGCAACCAAAACATAGTTGCTAGGGGCAAAAATTTATGTACTAAGATACCTGAGACATCCTCTCTCCTGCTCTTCACTTAATCTCTGACTACATCACTTTGGGGCTAGGTAAGTTATGACAGGAAATAAATGTGTTGCTATGGCAATGTGGTCAAAGTGACCCCAGTTTAGAGTTTCTCCATTTTACAAAAGTATTACTTTCACCATGCTTTTCCAGACAGTAAAGTTTTTACAAAAGGTAAAAGTTGGTCCTTTCTTCCAATTTATCAAATTATATCCAACAGATTTATTAAGCTTTCCGTGTTTGAGGTACTGGGCTAGGTATTAGACATACAAAAAAATGCCAGTTCCCTTTCCCCCAAGGAATTCACAATGTAGTAGGAAGATACAACATGTACATGGCTTCATAGTACATAGAGGAGTCATTCAACACCTAGAAAAGGCTTGAGGTTTTAATAGTTTAATTTGAAGAGGCTATAAGACAAAGGACTTGCTTCCAGGCCACATACTTCATTCATACCTTTGTCAGTAGCCACGGTCTGGGCAAAAATCCCCAAAGGAATTGGTACTGATGCTATTAGGCAAAGTGAAGTGCCTTACTGAGGGTAGGTGCTTTTGAGTCAAGAAAGATTAGGATTATTGGAACAAGAAAGTCTTAGGAACAAATTTGGTAGGTGGAGATAGGATCTTTCCATCTCATGCCTGGAGATGAAAGCCTCTAAACTGAGACTCTGAGGGAGTCAAAGGAAAGAAGTTTCCACCTGACCCAAGCTAAGGGTCATCACCCTAGCCGAAAAAGCATTTTGGCACTTCAGGTGAAAAGAACACTATAAACTCTAGCAGAAAGAGCTCAGGAAACACTCACTCCTGTTAGTAACTGAAGGTGGAAAAATATTGTAGCTTCTCTTTTAAGAGTGAATCCACGAGGAGTCAACTTGTCCAGCAATGATGCCAGGTCTTGGCAATACCACTAACTGGCCTGATCATCCAATGGCCAACACCCAAACCAAGTAACCTCCTTGATCTAATCAAATGGTAAGTTGACCTGACCAACCTTCTGTGAGGAGCCAGCAGGGCTAAGCCAGTAGAAAAATCTATACCTTTGGAGGTATCAGTCTTGCTGAGAAGCTGAGTCTTGTCCATCACTAATAACACACCCTGCAGTGAACTGTGGGATAACCGCCCTAGAGAAAGAAAGGATTGGAAGCCCTATAGTTCTTAGGCCTTAGCCATGTGTGTTCCTCCCATGTGCCTCACTATGACTGTACCTGAAGTTCATGCCATTTTTCTCACCATAGTGAATTTGTGGTTGACTGTATCCCTGATGTTGGGGAAAATGCTTTGTAAACTACTGTTTCTTGCTAGGTCATTGGAGTCAATGCTATTTCTTAAAGACAAAAAAACAAAAACACCCCCCCCCCAAACAAACCCCTCAAGTCTCCTGGATGATTACTAAAAAGAAAAAACATAGGAGAGGTCCCCTGAGTTTGCATTATCAATCCTAGGATGACTCCTGGAATCCTAAAAAATAGCAGTAGTTACTCCTTGGGGAGTGTACCTATCAGGGTGAGTGGAGGTATTGGTAGCAGATATGAGTTTGCAAAAGTCTTTATATTTGTTGTCTCATTTGAGCCTTGCCTTGTGATGTGGTACTATTGCTATCCTCATTTTACAAATGAAGAGATGGAGGAAGACAGTGAGTAAGTGACTTGCCAAAGATCACAAACTAGTAAACATATGAAACATAATTTGAAGTCAAATCTTTCTGATTCCAAGACTCAATCCACTAAAGCATTTAAGGAAATAACTCACTTGTCTCCTTACTCACCAATCCAACAAACCAAATTTGGCCCAGTCCCTGCTCCTATAAAGCCAAAGGGTCATTAAAAGTGTGAGAATTCTCTAAGAATTATATTCCTTTCTAAAGTGAATGCCTCATTAGCATTTGGGAGAACTTTCCAAATAATGCCATCAAAGGATGCTGAACCAGTTCATGGTAGCAGGCAGCGTTATTTTACTTGGAAGCCAACTTGAATGAACACGATGTTTTTATTGAACATAATACATTATTTTCCTTATATGGCCAGGATGCATAAGAGTGATGGAGAGGTAGATACCTACTCACTGGCTATGGGCACACAGTATAGGTTTATTTATAACTGTTGTTCTACATACATTAATTTAAAAATACTAGCTGCCCACTCAGGTCTGTTCCAGCTCTAAACCGATGACCCTGTGAACCTTTCGACATTTCAGCTGTTCTTCGGAAACCAGAGGAATTCTAACAAAACAGCATCAGGAAAACAAATTATCAATGGGGCACCTACCCTGGAATTATGCTTGCTATACACTACATGCATGAATGGCTCTGAAAATAACAAAATGTTATGCATGAGAAGCTAAAAGCATAAGCAATTCATATTCAGGCTTGCAGTCAAGGTGCTTGGTTTTTGCTTGCATCAGTAGTCCTGGCAAAAGACTGCAAGAAACACAATCGGGCTTGAAGTAGTGAAAAGAAAAATGGGGAGTTAGGGAGGGGGTAGGGGAAGGATCTTTGTACAACTAGTAACTTTTCTTCAGTGTGCCAACTGTTGTGCTCCCCCCAGTGTCTGCTTAAATAGCCTGTTGTTTATTGGCTGGGTAAAAGTTACAGGAAGACTCGGTGGACCAATTTTCCCAAGGCTGTAACCCAACACAAATGCCAACTGGTGTTTCCTGGCTATAAGTTTGATTCATTCTGCAACTCAAGCCTTTGGGAGCCTTTAGCTTCCCATGAAGGTTCAGATCTGGACAATGGCATGGAGGGTACTCCTGGGAAATGAGGATGTACACAGGTGGGGGAAGGGAATACAAATTTATACATCATCTACTATGTGCCAGGCACTGGGCTAAGCACTTTACAAATACTATCTCATTGATCTTTTCCCACTGATTGGCATTATTGACTGGCAGGTAGTTTACTATTGGTAAGGCCTTCTGCTGTCCACCTTTTGGTAGTACATTAGGGCATTTGACCCCTCCCCACTATTTCTTAAAGGCATCTTTGAGAAAGAAATATACAATGATTTCATTCCTAGAGCTGTGATTTCATTATCATAAGTCACTCTAAATCAAGTAGCTCTCCCTCTACAAATGCAGATCAGTATCTGCTCTGCAACTCACCTTCTTTGAGAGAGGCCTTGGGCATTGAGAGATGAATTGACCTGCCCAGGATCACGTAACTAGTTTATGTTAGACTTAGGATTTGACGCACCCAAGTTTTCCTGACATTGAGATTGGAACTCTATCTATTCTAACATACTGTTTTCAAGAATAGTACGTACAGTATTATATACCACTCATCCTCTGAGTCTAACTGAATGCTACTTAGTCATTTAACACACAAGTGGGTATAACAGCTAAAAAAAATCTACTAGCAACAAGTTCTGCTTAATATTTACCGGAATTGTTTGTCTCTGTACCTGATAAGGAGACTGAGAAAAAATAGGAAACTAAATCAGAATCTCTGTTCAGGATATTGCATCCTTTTATATGGAAAAAAAGCAAAAACATTCTTTCTTTGATACCTATTCTGTATCCCCATCATTGAGCCTTCCTCCATTTTTCATAGCAAGAGAGACCTTTTTAAAATTCTGACTAGTCAATGCCCATAATTCTGTGACTAGAGGCTAGTCTTAAAAATGTACTCTTCAGGTTTCATGTTAAAGTACTGCATGATTTTTAATCCCAAGTAATTAGAATAGTTATTTAATAAAAATGATTTGAAGAGATTTGCACATTGTCAATAGAAGCGATTCACTCAACTTTGATAAGACAAGTGGTTTTCTTCCTGCTTCCGCCTTTCTAGTCAGAGGTAGCAGTGTGGAGGCTTGAAAATGAGATCAAACTTCTGGAAAGAAATATGCTTTATATCTAAATTTTCCTATTCACCACATTACATGGTTTCCTATGACAACCTCAGCGTCAAAGATTTATTCTGGGTAGTTAAGTTATACAACAAAATATATGATGCAAATTTTGGCAAGGAATATACTTGCTAGATATCTTGCCTGGAACAGGTATCCATATGGAAAAAACAGAAGGCATCAAAATAGGTAAAGAGGGTGCCAAAAAGCTTTTAGTATTACTAGATTCAGCTCCTAGATTTGACACAACATGCTATACGATGTGACATGAGAGACAGTGTGCCCAGAAGGAGTTAGGAAGACCTGGGCCAAGCCCTGACTGCTATGTAACCTCTCAGTGTCTAAGACTAAGTTGCAGGGCAGGTGGTGATCTGCATTAGTGGAGGGAGATTCCTCCTTGACATTTCCCTATGCCAATGAAATCACAGATTTGGCCCCAAATCTAACCAAACAGAAAGTTATGGCACACAAATTACCATTGCCTCAATTTCTCTTTTTAGCAAAATTTTGGGAGCTAAAGTATGACTAGTATGCATAAAGAAGGTTTCTCATCACACACTTAGAGCAAGGTGGTCTCAGTACAGGTGTCCTAGTTCATTAAAATGTGATTCTTTACCTTGATAAAGTACATGCTGATTGGAAGATAGACAGAACTGGAATAAGCATTTATGAAGTGGCCACTTATGGCAGGCAGTATGCTAAGCTCTTTATAAACATTATCTCATTTGATCCTCAGGTGCTGTTATTATCTGTATTTTACAGATACAGAAACTGAGGCAGACAGAGGTTAAGTGACTTGCCCAGGATCACAGAGCAATTAAGTGTCCTAGGCTGGAATTTAAACTGAGGGTCTTCCTAACTCTAGGCTCACCCAGCACTTTATCACTGCACCACCAAGTAGCAAATCAGACAAATCTGATTTGCAAAGATAAACACGTATCACTTCCTTGTTCTTTCTTGAGAGGAAGAGTTACATTTCTGAAAATACTACCCATTCATTTAATATTGTTCATTTTTCCAGATTCTAAAAAAAAAAGACTTAAATTGTTTGTTATTGCAAACATTAAAATAGGGCATTTTTATTTCTGTTAGGGTTATGCATGCTAAAAGATGAGCGAGATGACATTTAATGAATGGAAGAATATGTCTCAACTGTAAAGCAGTGAGGGTTGTTCAAAGCATCTTTCCTAGTGCTTGAATGGCTAATAAATTTTCACAGGCTGATGAAGGAAAAAAAGGAATATAATCAAACCATCTTCTATGGCATAGGATGCAATGTTTTTGTTTCTCTTAAAATAACTTATTAATTCTCCATATTCCTTATATATTTCTTCCATAATTATTTGCTTATTACATGAAGCTTTCTAAGGAATAATTTGAATTTCAATTCTACCTCATACTTTCATTAAAACATATTCCAACATGCATCATAATTAACATTGTGAACTTATTTCTAGACATTAGAATTTTAAACTGTATTTTGATAGAGCAATGAGAGCATTATTGCTCTCCTGCTCCTGCATATTGTTGAAACCTATGTTCTTCCTGTGATATTGCCAGACATTTTATATCACATAGCTGAGACACTCAGTTAACATTAAAAATTACACACTAGTTTCATAATCACTGCAGTACAGAAGTTATTTAAGCAACAGTAGCTGTGCATAAAAAAAGGCCAATAGATTTTCTTCATCATTTTCTTTCCCTCACCAAATGATAATTTATGTCCAAATCCTAAGAGCTTTATTTAATTTTAGATTACACATGAGCATCCCCATGCAAAAGATACATGACATATGGTTAAAAGAGAGCATTGTGAAATTCTAAGTAGAGACAATGAAGAAAACTCTATAAAGGTAAAGTGGAAAACACTTGAATAATGACCCTATTTTAATTAACAAAATAATACCTTGCATTTGTAGAGCACTTTATAGTTTACAAAGCACCCTCACTTACGATATCTTACTTGCCTTTACACCAATCCCATTAGAGAGAAGAGGCTGGTTTTTACATTCTCATTTTACATATAAGGAACATTGAAGTTTTGCAAAAGTTGGGTGATTTAACTGAACCCACATAGCTAATAAGTGGAAGACTTGACCAGGGTTCTTTTGATTGTGAATATATTGGGTTTTTTCCTGTTAAACTGTGCTGTCTTGTAATTCCTCATAACATTAATTTGAAACATTGCAAAGAATTTTTCTGCTTTGGGAATGTTGTAATCTTGGTATTACATGAATAGAAGAATAGGAGACTGATCTACCAGTGAACTATTTGAGAAGGACCAAGGTTTGCCTCACCACTGAGTGAAATAAAATTGGTTAAAAGGAAAAAATAAACCCTGTAACTAGAAAAATTAATTTGTGTGTCAATCAAAGAAATGGTTTTCCTGATGAATGATTTGTCCAATGTGTAGCCATTCCATAGCCATAATACTTTGGCCTTATTTTCCCAGTGGCAATCATGGTTAGGATTTTAAAATGACCCAGGTCTCTTGACAAATGAGTATGAAGCCTCAGTCATTATTTTCAGTTGAGAGCATGGGAACTTTAAGCTCTATCTTAGCACCATGCCTGTACTACTTCAAGTATCTTCCATACCTAATGATAGGCAGTTATATAGTGTTTTAAAGTTTTTGCAAGATAGCTTATATACATGATCTCATTTAATCCCCAAAACTGCCATGTGATTTAAGTATTATTAGCATTCTTGTCCATACTTTATATTTAACACTTGTGCCCACATCTAGCATTGCCAAAATAACTACCCATGATTGAAGCTATTCTATAGGTTCATATCCACTCATAATGATAGCTCACGAGCCAACATCAATATATCTACTTTCTCTCTCCTCAGCAGAAGACACAAGTAGTTCAAACCAAAAGCACTTAATAAAATGGCACAGTGATTGAACATTCCTCCCATAAATCCAGGGCACATTCTCCTACAAACACGCACAATATCGACTTGGAAAATGAGCCAATATAGATGCCACACATGATAAGCATGTATACAGAACATGGGCATATTAGTGTATTTCATATTTTTGACACTGCCCAATTCCTGATATATGCTAATGATATCCACAGTTCATTTTTTAATCCTTTTTTTTTAACGGATGAGAAAAATGGGGCTATGAGAAAGTGACTCATAATGCTCAAACAGTTAGTTTAGAAGTAGAGTCATGATTAGCACCCAAAGTTCTTGAATGCTAAATAAAAAGCCTATTTCCTAAACAATACACTATCCTTCAATCTCAGGAGAATAAATTAAGAGTGAAATATTTCCAAATTGAAATATATATATATGTATGTATACATATGTGTGTGTGTGTGTGTGTGTGTGTGTGTGTGTGTGAGAAAGATAGAAGCCTATTTTATTATTGTGGGTGAATTGATCCTTTGTGGCCTTTCTAAATAGACCTAAAACTTTATCTACTTACAAGGAAAAAGTGTATTGAGCACAGATAAGTTTCTTTTCACTTTTGGATGATGATTTTTGAAAAAAAAAATCTGTAGAAATGCTAAAATGATTCTTCATATCAGCATTGTATACTATCATAGCAGTGTCATGTTGTAACACCAATGTTACTAGCAGTTGCTATGGAGGTGTAAGACCAATAACACCAGCACACAGGAGGACTGCCAGCACAGGTTCTTTGATCTGCTTTTCTAAGGAAAGCAATTTTAAGGGGTTAAATTTTCACTTTAATTAAACATAGATATATCATTCACTTAGTTCAGGAGGAAAAGTAAGAACCCTGAACTTCAGAGAAATCACAAATAGAAATTAAGAGCAGAAATTATATAAACAGAGCAAATAACACCAATCGGCAGACAGGAATTGCATTTGTCCATAGCAATACACACATAGTTACCAGAGAGAGAGAAGCAACCAACAAGCCAGGAGGCTCCTTAATGGCTACCCGGAGTCTTAACTGACCAAATCACACAAACACTCTTCCAATGAGTGAGCCCCCAAAGCAAAATACTAATCTCAGAGTAAATATACACTTCTTCAGGGTCAGCCCAAAGAAGGGGTCACAACCATGTGACTCAAACTCATGTGACTCAGGCTTTCTTGTGACTTAAGCAGGTCATCAAAGACTCTTGATTCAGTCAAAAGCTCTTGATTCAAACAAAGGCAAGATTCAGACAAAGGCAAGATTCAATCAAAGGCACTTGATTGCCTTAGTGCTGAGAAGCACTCCAAAAAAAGATAGCCAAAAGTCTCACTTTGCTTGCCATTACGCATGTACCAAAAACTAGAGATGGGTTTGTAATAGGTTGTATAGCACTATACTAATTGTGTGTGTATATGCCCCCACACACACATTTAACATAGTATAGTACTATACTAATTGTATATGGTACTAATTTTATGGTACAGTGTAAACAAAGAGTTTGGGAAAGGAGAGGTAAATGGAAGCTGGAAGCATTCAACAGTGAAGAGTTCTTAGAGGAGATAGAACATGAGCTAGGTTTTGACAGGGGAGCTGACAAGGATAGTGGATCATTCCAGGCAAGGAAAAAAAGCACAGGAAAAAGCCCCTGGCACCTAGTATGGCAGTATGTGTGAGGAAGCAGGAAGGGAGACAGACTGATTGGAAATTTCAGCTTAATTTTAGGGAGTAGTCAAAAATAATGTTGCATTGATAAGGAGGAGAAATCTTATGGAGCATATTGCAAGTGAGTCAGTGGAGATTAGACTAGATGTAATGGGGTTATGATAATAGGACCATAAAATTCATAATTGGAAGCTATTCAATCCCTCATTTTAGAGATGAAAATTCATGACCTCAGAGATGTTTAGTGAATTACCCAAGGTCACTCAGTGGGACCTAGGGAGCCACTATAGACATATGAGCGTGGAGGGAAACAAAATGATATTTTTAAGAAGTTGAATTTGCAGAATTGTGAGAAATGGACAGAAACAGAGGCAAGGAGAACAGCTAGGAGGGAATTTTAAGAACTGAGAGCCAGGAAACCTAGCTAGCAGTATGATTACATGCCATTTACTTGCTTTGCCTTTGCCTTAATCTCTTTATCTATAAACTAGATAAATCTTGCTGTACACTAACACTGAAGTCTCTTTCAACTCTAACATTGTAGGCTTCTATGATTTTACTATATAAGGCATTGCTCACACTTTCTCAGATTATATAGGCTCTTCAATATCAGGCTTTTGTTTCAATAAAGACCCTACCACTATGCTGCTTCTCCCATAACAGTACTTACCCAATGTTTGTTAATTTTTAAAATGTTTTTGTGAAATATCAAAGAAATTTCCATAATAAAACTACAATTTTAGGTTGTTAAAAGATTAAGATAGATATACCCTCTAGCAATATGCAGATCTATATGAGAATGTGATGTTTTGATGCTTGTCCAAATTGATTACATGTCAATGATAGCTTTTTAGCTCTTCTACTAACTTGCAGAATTATGCTCTGCAAAGTAACATATAGTCATAGGGGACCTTAGTTTCACTCCCAAACTTTCCAGTCCTTTGTCACCAATTGCTTGCTGGAATGTCCTGTAGGAATCTTAAATTCAGCATTTCCAAGTTGGAACTATTTATCTTCACCACCTAAATGTATCTCTCTTCCAAACTTCTATATCTTGCAGTTACTCAAATATTCAACCTAGGAGTCATCCTTGATTCTTCTTCTTCTCTTTCTTCTTCTTCTTCTCCTTCCTCTTCTTCTTCTCTCTCACTCCCTGAAAACTTCTCTGCTGATATCTAATCTTACCATTTCAAACTATCATTCAGGCATCTTGAACTGCATATACAATAGACATCTTAAACTCAATAAATCTAAAACTGAACTCATTATCTTTCCACTTAAACTCTGTCTGCCACAATCTTTCCTATAACTATAGAGGGCAAGACCATCTTCCCAGTCCTTCGGGCTCACAACCTAAGTGTCATCCTAAACTTCTCACTATCTTTCAACACCCTCCCATCACTGCTGCCATCCCCTCCCCTGTTGTCAAAGCCTATTGATTTCAATTCTGCAACATCTCTCCAATATACCCTCTTCTTTCCTCTGAAACTGTCACTACTCCAATACAGGTCCTCATCACTTTATGCCTGGACTGTTATGAAGTGCCTATGGGTAGGTCTGCTTGCTTCAATTCTTTCCCCCCTCCAATACACATATTCAGCTATTAAAGTGATTTTCCTAAAATGCAGGTCTGATCATATTACTCCCCTATTCAGACTCCAGTGGCTCCCAGTTGCCTCCAGGATCAAATACAAAATCCTTTGTTTGCTCTTCAAGGTCCTTCACAGCCTAGCCCCCTCCAACCATTTCCAAGCTTATTATACCTTAATCTCTGCCATGTACCCTGTGATACAATATCACTGACCATTCTTTTCCACACCCAACACATTCCACCTCTGGGCTCCAGATGTTTTCTCTAGTTGTCCCCTATGTCTGGAATATTCTCCCTCTTCCTCTCTCCCTACTGCCTTCCCTGACTTCTTTTAAGTCCCAAATAAAATCCCATTTTTTTTTTACAGGAAGCCTTTTCCAATCTTTTTTAATTCTAGTGCCTTCATTGTGTTCATTATTTCCTTTATATCCTGCAGAGTTTGTCTTACATATTTGTTTGCCAGTTGTCTCTAAATTGGATTGTGAGCTTCTTGAGGGCAGAGATTGTCTTTTGTTCTTTTTTATCCAGAGCACTTAGCTCAGTGCTTGGCCCTTAATATGTACTTAGTTAATATTTATTGATTCACTGATTGATTCACAATCAAGTGTCAAATCTTGTCATTTCTACTGGCACAAAAATCTCATGCAATTAATTGTTCCCTTCTCTCTCCTGACCTGGCCACAATACTACTTTCAGGTTTTTATGACCTTTAGACTAGACAAGTGAAAAAGCATTTTATTTTGTTTCCCTATATCCAGGCTCTTTCCTGTCCAAACTATCCTCTTCCTAGAAATCGTCTAAAGAATAAGTCAGATTGTATCACACCCCTCCCCAACCCCATCAGGAAGCTTCAAAGTTTACTGTTGCCCCTGTGACAAAACGTTAATTTCTCAATGTGCCCACATATAAAACCCTTCACAATTTGGCTTTAGACCACATTTCCAGATTTATTTCACATTGTTCCCCCTTTCTTACATTATATTCCAACCAAGCAGGAATAACCACTGATGTTAAAACTTTATATTTTATCTTCCACATCTATACCTTTGCTTGGGCTGTCCTTAAATGCTCCCTTCCTACCTTTGAAGAGTTTTTCTTTGAGTTTTTAGAGTAGACCTATGATCTCATTGTAAATATTGGTCATGGGAACACTCAGTCAGTTAACAAGCATTTATTATTAAGCACTATGTGCTTAAGTGTGCTAAGTGCTGGGGATATAAAGGCAAAAATTAAAACCAAACAGACCCTGGTCTCAAGGAGCTCACAGTCTAATGGGGGCAGGGAGACCAAAAAGCTATGTATAAACAAGCTATGTACAGGATTATTAAAGATAATCAACAGAGGAAAGATTCTAGAAATGAAGGGGATTGGGAAAGCCTTCTTGCATAAGGTGAGATTTTAGCTGCATCTTGATGAAGCCAGAGAGGGTAGTGGTGGTGACAACGGAGGAGAAAATTTCAGGCATGAGAGACAGCTGGAGAAAATACAAAGAGTGGGGAGATGCTTTATCTTAGGTGAGGAATAGCAAGGAAGGCAGTGTTACTGGATCTCAGAGTGCATTTGGGTGAGTAAGGTATATGAAAACCAGAAAAGTAGAAGGGAACCAGATCAAGATGGACTTTGAATGCCAAACTTGAGTTTATTAAATAGGAGATGTGTTCAGATTTGAGCTTTTTGTCAGCTGACTGGAAGATGGACTAGAATAAGGAATGTCTTAAGGCAGGGAGACCAGGCAGAAGACTATTATTGGAATAGTCTAGGCATGGGATGCTAAAGGCCGGGACCAGGGTCTTGACAGCGTCAGAGAAGAGAAGGGGGGTTATATGAAAGATTCTTTGATGGTAGGATTAATAGGATTTGGCCGCTGACTGGATGTGGTATGAGAATAAAGAGTCGAAGATGACAACTAAGTTTTAAGCCTGTATGACTAGGAGCGTATTAATACCCTTGACCTTAAGAGATAAATTAGAAAGAGAAAAATTAGGGGAGGGTTGGAAAGAGGGAAGATGACGGACAGGTTGGACATGCTTTGGACATGTTGAGATTACAATGTCTACAAGATATTGAGGTTACAATGTCTGTAAGACATCGAGATAGCTAATAGAGTGTTGGAGATGAGAGACTAGAAGGAGAGAAGTTGTTGTCAGTCATTTTTCAGCCTTGTCTGACTCTTCATGATCCCATTTGGGGTTTTCTTGGTGAAGATAGTGGAGTGGTTTGCCATTTCCTTCTCTAGCTCATTTTACAGATGAGGAAACTGAGGCAAATAGAGGTAAGTGACTTGCCGAGGGTCACACAACTAGTAAACGTCTGAAGCCGGATTTGAAGGCAGGAAGATGAGCCTTCCTGACTTCCTGACTCTAGGCCTACCACTTTTTCAATTGTATCACCTAAGTGCTCCCAGGAGAGAGGTTAGGGATGAATAGATTTGGGAATCTCTAGCATAGAAGATAATGGAATCCACTGGAGTTGACAAGATGAAACAACATAAAGGGAGAAGAGAAGAGGGGTTAGGATAAAGCTTTGAGGGACACTGAGGATTAGTGGGTAAGACCAGGATGAAGATGCATCAAAGGAGACTGTGAAGGAGTAATTGGAGAATCAGGAGAAAGTAATGTTAAGAATACCTAGAAAAGAGTGTTATCAAGGGGAAAAGTGTGATTGACAGTGTCAAAGGCTACAGAGATTTCAAGAAGGATAAGGATTGAGAAAAGGCCATCAAGCTTGGTAATTAAGAGATCATTGGTAACTTTGGAGAGAACAGTTTCACTTAAATAATGAAGTCAGAAATCCCACACTGCAGAGAAATAAGAGAGTGAGAGAAGAGGAAGTGGAGGCACCAATTATAAATAGCAATCTCAAGGAGTTTGGCAGCATCAGGGAATAGAGATATGGGAAGGTATCTAGAGATAATGGCCTCATCAAGCAATAAAGACCAGCATTTGCTCTGTATCTTAGTCTTAAAATCCTTAGGTCTCTTTGAAGTTCTGCTTGGGTACAGCATATCAACTCAGGCAGGCTTTTTTTGACCTCACTAGTTACTAGTGCTTTCTCCCTTAAATTGACTTAATTCTTTTCATCTTATATACTCCCTGTATAATGTAAACTCTTTAAGGGTAGGGAATGCTCTTGGTTGTCATTTTACCCTATCCCCCACCCAGAACAGTGCCTTATACATACTAGATGCTTAATAAATGTTTGCTGAGTTGATGAAGTAATTGACAAAGAGTGCCTTTCTTTTTTAAAATGAATAAAAATGACTGCATGGTATAGGTAAGTTATCATTACAATGGCTCTTCCCAATTTCTGAGATTTCACAAGGCTCTGGAGCAAAAGAAAGAAAAGAAAAATTGGAGGTAAGCCACTCAAAGGCATAATCTTGCCTAGGAAACTGTGCCCTCACAGGTTGGGTGAGGGGGTGAAGGGCACTCTATTCTTCTACCCCTAGCCTTTAAGCAAAGAGACTTAATCTTTTGAACAAGTTATCCTTAGACTCCATGGCCAAAAAGGAAGGAAAATTAAAATTCCTCTGTTCAAGCTTTTTATATGTGTACTGAGTTCAAATTCAGAAATTAAAAAAAACCCTTTTGTTTGCTCTTCAGCTAGGGGGCAGGAAATAAGAGCATACCAGAGCATACTCTGAAGTGGAGCAAGGGGAAGGACCCTCTATTATTCATGCTCGGAAGCAGACTCCTCCAAGCTTCTACAATGGGTTAGCATGAGTCAGAGCAGAGCAAAGGACTAAGCCTCTATTGGTCAGTCCTGTATTACATTAATAAAAGAGGCAGCTTATTCTTGCTACTTCGCAATAGTTATACAACCACATAATGGTTATTTCTTCTGCAAGATGCCAAAAGATCTAAGGTGTCAGTTCAGTTAATTATTTGCATATCTTTTTAACATGATGACCAAAATCCAAACTGACACATTATGTTACTATATTGACTGATTGTTTTGACATTGAGAACAGGAAGGATTCAGGACACCGTATACATTAAGCCACTGAATTGAGGGGGAAATCCGGTGGAATCAGCTACTTGGAATTATGTAGGCAAAAGAACAGGTTGAATGACTGAATTTTTTACTTTTCAATTGGCCGTTTTGGTCATGTTAAGAATAGTCTTCTTGCTAGGTGGCTCAGTGAGTAGAGCACCGGCCCTGGAGTCAGGAGGACCTGAGTTCAAATCTGGCCTCAGACACTTGACACACTAGCTGTATGACCTTGGGCAAGCCACTTAACCCCAATTGCCCTGCCTTCCCCCCTGCAAAAAAAGAACAGTCTTCTCATGTTTGTGTGTAAGTCACGAATCATTTCTATGTAAAAACAAAAATAATGGTTCATAAGTAAAAATTTTAGCTAAGTAATGCTGTGCAACAGTCTATTTTGGTGTATCTAACTATCTAACTCTACACAATCATATTTCTCCTGTCATTCCTTCTTGTTGGGCAATTACAATGAATTATATGTGACATTTTATAAACCAAGGTGAACCAATTCCACAAACAAAAATTCAACAATCCCCCAATTTTCTAATGGTTCCTTCCATCACTAGCTCAAATGCCACTTTGTACCTGAACTCTTTCCCGACCTCTTCAGTCAGAAATTAATTCATTTAATGAACATTTGCTAAGCACCTATTACCCAGAGAGTACTGTGCTGGGTGCCAGAGGAGATACAAATATAGCATTAGACAGAATCCATGCTGCAGAGTTTATATACTAATCAGGAAAAATAACCTTGAAGAGCATATAGGTAAGATGCCTAGGGAACAGCATGCAGGGGGTGTACAATGAGCAGCACACTGATATTGCTTTCTATAAATGCGCATATTTGCAATGCCAAAAATTCTACACTTCCATGGTACATAAATATTTATTTAGTGAGAAATCAGTTCTGTTGCCACGAAAGTCCAAAAACTTCTGTAACTCCCAGTGACATAGATGAAAATATATCTTTCCAGATCATGCCTATAGTGGGAAAATGTCTTGTCCAGGCAGTGAATGGCATGAAAAAGACAATGCATGCATGCACACATACGAATAATAATAATACAAATTTATCTATGATTGGTGAATGAGACATGTGCAAAGTGTTAAATATTCAGGCTGGGGAGAGATCATTAAAAGTGGGGAGAGTAAGGGGAGGTGTTATAAGGTAGTATCTAAAGGATGTGTAAGAACAGAATTAGTAAACAGTTAAAGTGGAAAGGATGAGATATGAATGGGGGATGATAAGTACTGTCTCTAGGAAAGCAGCTTGGTTATACAATGGATTGAGTACTGGGTTTGGAGTCACGAATGCTTGAGTTCAAATCTTGCTTGCTATGTGTCCCTGGGCATCACTTAAATTTTCTCAGTTTCTGAGTGAGGGGAGAAGAACCAGGGGATCATTATACACCGGCTTCAGATACACGGTATCTAAGGACTAACTTTGATAGACTTGACTCCTCTCATCAATGCAAGGTTCAAAGACAGCTACAAAAGACTCATATTGGAAAAAGCTATGCACATCCAGAGAAAGAATTATGGAGTCTGAATGCAGATTGAAGCAAACTATTTGCTCTTTTTTCCCTCTTCTTTTTTGGTTTCGTCTCTCCTTTCTTATGATTCATTCCATTGGTTATAATTCTGCTTTCTACTGGACTATTACGTAAATAAGTTCAATGTGACAGTATATGTAGAAACTACCTTGGATTACATGCCATCTTGGGAGCAGGAAGGGGAAGGAGAGGGAGGGAGAGAAAATTTGGAACCCAAATACTTGTGGAACTGAATGTTGTAAACTAAAAATAAAAAATAAATTTAGAAAAAAACAAAACAACAACAACAAAAAAAAAAACTTTCTCAGCTTCAGTTTCCTCATCTGTAAAATAAGTGGGGGGAGGCTTGGGGAGTTCCAGTTAATTTTTTCTTATATTCCTCTCAACTTTAAATCTATTATCCTCATTTAACTAAAATATAGAATATATAGATACAAACAGCATGAACTAAAGCTGGAAAGTATCAAATTGTTGGAGTGAAAGTGGGTTTGAATGCTAGTTTTTGGCATAAAAGCTTTATTCATCAGGTAATAAGATATAACTGAAGAGATTTGAGCAAAAGGGAGGAAATATTTATGCTGTATCTACTAGGTGTCAAGTACTTTGCTGAGCACTTTACAAATGCTCATTCGAACCTCTCAACAACCCTAGGAGATAGGTGCTCTTATTAGCCCCGTTTTACAGCTGAGAAAACTGAGGCAGAGAGAGGTTTAGTGACTTGCCCAGGGTCACACAGCAAGTATCTTGAGGCTTGATTTGAACTAAGGTCTTCCTGACTCTGGGCCCATTGCAGTATCTACTGCACCACACAGCCATCCCATAAGCATCTGTCTATAATGATAACATAGAAGCAGTTACAGGAAAGCTGGACTAACAAGGGAAGACCATCTTACACTTCACATAGTCTTTGCTTGTACATTGTTTTTGTTAATGTGCTTATCATGTTTTATTTCCGTTATGGTAATCTATCTGCTATATTTCTGTGTACTAAATTGTAAGCTCCACTTAAGGCAGAAAATGTTTTATTTATTCTAAGCAGTGCTCGGTACACAGTAAACATTTGATAAATATTGAATTGAACTAGATAAGTTCATATGGAGAACTGGAGAGCAGATCTGATAATTATCATAGATATTGGCTAATTAGTGTTCAGAAATTGAAATACTAAAACCATGGAAGTATAGAAGAATCAATTTCATTACTGGAATGTGTTTGAAAAATGATCAAGGGAGAGAGAAGTTTAACATCGAGTTTGAAATCCTTAGAAATTTCAAGATTATGATATTTCATCTTGGGAACAAAGAGGGTTAATGTCAATGGCTTAATAGATTTTTCTGTTAAGAGACAATATGATTAAATATTTGAGAACATGAAAGAAATGTTTGAGCCAAGGATTGAAACATGATGACTTATTTCAATAAATAGACCTTTGAAATACATGAAACCAAATATTTTAAAAATGAAGTGTTTTTATTATGAAAATGCATTAAGTGGCTTCTGATAAGGTAAGCACAAACTCTGCATGAAGGTGTTACAATTTCATTACCCAACTGTAGCAATAGGCCCTGTCAGTAAGTCATCTGCTGTTAGTATGGCTTACAGCAAGCTAAGCATCTACCATTTAGAAACTAGCTAGGTAAGGGACTTCTAAACTTGGCTTGCTTAATGACTGCTCACCTGACCTTTAAGAAGTCACTTAAACTAAGTCTTGCAAATAATTTTCAAGGGAACATTGGCAACAAAAATTTCTTTGCTTGGCAAAATTTGAACACGGTTCAATCCGTTCCTATTAGAGCTACTTCCTACCACTCCTATTATTTTCTTTATGAACAGACTAAGATAATTTAAGCATCCTCACCCACAATGATACTCAAATTCCCCTCAACCTCCCATACACAGAGAAAACTGAAAAAGAAAGTAAAGGCAGATCAAATCATCTTTTTCATTAGCCTTAGTGACTTAGTAGATGCTTGTTGACTGGCTAACTTGCTAATTCTCTCCTGAATTATTTTAGACTGAACACATGAACCAACGCTTGCTTTTATGGATGAATTCAAAAATGTATTGCTTAACTTCCTTAATAATAACAATGACACAAGCATGAGAGGCAGATAGGTATAGTCGATAGAGTACAGGGTTTAAAGCCACTAAGGACTAGGTTCAATTCCACCTCTGACACAGATTGTGGTTTGTCCTTTGTTCTCAAAGAGAAGATGATGCCATGACTTGCAGCTGAATTGGATTTAAGTGAGGGAGGGCTATGCAAAGTCACCAGCCTCACTTTCTCCTCCAGAGCCATCTGAGTCCAGTGGCCAGAGATAGACCAGGACAACTGGAGATAGGCCAGGATGCAAACTCTGACGCTGACAGACTGTGACCATGGGCAAATCATTAATTCTCTCTGAACCTCAAAGAAACCCATTTTAGAGTTGGGAAGGACCCAAGTGGCTATTTTTTCTAATCCCTGCCTAAAAGGAATTCTCATGATAGCATACTAGGCAAGAGGTCATCTAACTTCTTCTCAAAGACCTCCAGAGAGGAAAAACATACCACGTACTTAAGCAGTCTATTTTATTTTTATACAGTTTTGATTGTTGGAAAGTTTTTCCTAAAATCAAATCTATATTTACCTTTATTTGCAACTCACGCTTATTGCTCCTTATTCTCCTCTCTAGGACCAAATAGAACATATCTACTCCTTCTTTCATAAGATATTTTTTCCAAATATGGGAAGACATTATAATATCTTCTGCTCTCTAGGCTAAACACCCTGAATTTCTGGAAGTGATCCTTATATGACAGGTATTCAAGGCCCTTCACCATTCTGATTGCCTTCCTCTGGATGCTCTGGCTTACCAATGTCTTCCTTAAACTGGTACCCCAGAAAAAAAACTGTAATACTCCATGTGGTTTGACCAGAGCTATTTATATAACTCTCACTTATTCTTGGAAGATTAGCCTCCTTTAACACAGGCCAAGATCATATTAGCTTTTTTGGCTATCACATCACACTGATGATTCATAATGAGCTGGAACTTCACTAAGTTTCTCAGATATTTTTCAAACTGCTCTCTAATCATATATGCCCCATTGTAGATTTTCGAAGTTGATTTTTTTTACTCAAGTGTAAGATTCTACATTGATTTCTATAGACTTTCACTTGACTAGATTCAACCCAATGCCTTAACCTACAAAGATCTGCATTCTCGTCTATAAGGTAGTAACATTATTAATAGTACCTACCCAACAGAGATGGTGTGAGGCCCTATACTGTTATTATGTCTACTAGATACATTTTACTCTGCTAGAGATAAAGGAGATGCAAAGATAAAATGATACAAAACCAAATAATGTTTGTGCTTCAGCCGCATATGTCTACTTGAAACACTAAATAGGAATAGTTTTCACTAAGGGCTTTTAATAACTGAAGAAGACAATAAAATTGCAGCATCCATATGCTTCATATATCCTCCTTAGTTTTGGCCAAGTTAAAGGAAATGATAAAGTTAAACTTCTAAGATTGCGTAGAATCATTTCTGTGGACTAATCTACGCCTAATTGCCAAAATAAATTTGGCCTCCCAGTATCCTCAGTTTTCATCCATCTCTGATGGAGAGCTCTTTTCAGATTTATTCTTTTTGTTTATTTGAAGGAACAGGATTTTCCAACTAGCTCCTGTAGTGTTAAAAATCACCTCCATGATATATTGAGTTTACATTACAAACAAGTTAAGATTCCCAGTCTGTCAGAGCTCTTCTCCTAGGATACCAAGAAAAAGCAAAGTTCAGCTAAACTGCACAATTAATTCGAGATCACTTCTGAGTGGAGAGGAAAGGTTGCTTTAAGCTGTTCTTTTCTCTTCCTAGGGATTTAAGGTCAGTTTCAAGAAGCAAAATTACTATTCTCTCAAAGTTGTCTCTCCTGATTTGTATTCCTGTAATTATCTCCTCAGATCCTCTTCCTTTTTAACTTGTAAACTCAGCTAATAAATCAATTTGAGGATTAGCTACATGTAAATATACCTATCCAGACAGCAGGGAGAACAGGAAAAAGGATGAAACTGGGCAATCACTGAATGTTGGTCTTGCTAATTCAGTGAGTGTGTTCTACACAAAGGAATCCGAGTCTAAAGTCTCTCTTGTTCTTATAAGAAGTAAAGTTCGAGAGTATCTCTTCCTTTAGGGAAGCTCTTCCCTTGAATTTATATATTTTTAAAAAATAATTGTGTCTGTACCCTTTCACTGAATGAAAAGTGATCTCTAACAGTTAATAGAAGATGAGAAGAACAGGTTGACTTTTAAGAAGTTTGTCCTCCTGACTTCCCTGGATGCCTTAGCCTTCTTAACTACGGTCATTAAGAGGCTTTAGAGTAGAAAGGACAAACAGTTAAAGAAAACACTGAAATTTGCTGAATAATCAATAACAATGGTCAGAGCCAATACTTAAGTCTGTTATTGATTTTTATCTTTAAGGAAGAGGTCAGAATGGCACCAGGCTTAAAGTTGTTTTTCATTTAAGCATCAGGGAGCTTTAAGAGAAAGATGTAATCATCAACCGTGTGGGAAAGGCAAGATCCTTTTTTATTTCTTTAAATTCAAAATACCCTCTTCCTCCTCCCAGGGTCAAATCACACAATTTAAAAATAAATAAAAGTGGGTTCAATTAATTTTGTTTTCATAATTGTGGTGCTTCATGAAACAACTTGAACAACATGGGGAACTATAAAATCAATATTGGGAATCACTATAATTGGGGCTTCACCATTATGACTATGGGTTTACAAATATTCTTTAAAGAGGAAATTTCCTATGTACTTATGTATGCATATACATAAATACAAATATGTACTTGTTTGTGGGGATAGTTTGTGAAGATTGACTGAAAACAGGATGAGATGAGATTTTCTATAAGATCTTTCTATGTCTTTTTGATGGGGTACAGGCCCTGGAACCTTCCCCCCACGGCCAAATCTCTTGCATTTGCCTGTGGCATTGACCCATCCCAGTTAACTGGCCTTTTGTTGTGGCCCCATGGCCTCCAATTCTCTGTTACCTCCCTATTACTCCCCACCACTTCCCATCCTTAGTTGCTTCTAGATCCCTTTTCACAGTCATCCCAGACTACTTGTCCACTCTCATTCAGGTCTTCCCATTCCTTGGCCACTGTATGTAAGACCCGTCTTGCCTCCATTAAAGAGCTCAGATTCCTTAAGGGTCTAGCCAATGGCTAGATTCAGCCTGGCCAATACGGCAGAATTTTAGAATCATGCCCACCCTGACCTGTGTTCTAATAAACCTTGTCTTTGTCTGAAAGAAGGCTTGAGTTGAATTTATTTGAGGCAGGACCCATGCATCACTATTCTGGGGCCCCAGAACCCCTAAAACTCAACATTAGATTCTATGATTTTATCTTATTTCTTCATTTATAATATCCTATTTGTTATTCATAAAATATTGCATTGCCTCATGCTGTGTGACCCTAGGTGAGTTACTTAACCTTTCAGAGTTCCCAGTCAACTTTCTAAGACTGTAAATTGCAGCATAGTTGCTGATCTGCACCTATGGGGAGAAATAGTAATAAATGGCATAGTCAGGAAAGACATCTTGTGGGAGGCTGCATGTGAGCTGAGCTATGAACTGAGCTAGGGGTTCCAAGAAACAAAGGCCAAGAGGGAAAGCATTCCAGGAATGGATGTGAAAAATGGAATGCTTCATATGGGGCATGGCAAGTAGGCCAATTTGGCTGCAATGCAGAGTGCATGAAGAGCAATAATGTATAATCACTCTGGAAAGACAGGTTGGAGGCAGATTGTGAAAGGCTTTAAATATCAAATGGAGAAATTTACATTTTATTCTAGTGGGAAAAGGGAGGCGCTGGAGCTTCTTGAAAAGGGGAATGACATGGTCAAACCACTGGTTTGGGGATATCAATTCAGAAGCTTTGGTGATGGAATGGAGAAGAGAGAGGTGGATGGGGGAGACCATTTAGAAGACTATTTCAAAAGTCCAGGTGAGAGATAAAGATGGCCTGAATTTAGGTGGTTGTAGTGCATTTGAGTAGGTGAATGGATGTGAAAACTGTTGTGGAACTAAAATTTAGAACACCTGGCAACTGATTGAGCATTGTGGGGGAGGGCTAAGGGGGAGAGGAGTGAGAACGAAGGGTCAAAAAATGGGAAATGTAAATGTAAAAATGGGAAAATAGTAGTGCACTTGAGAGAAATAGGGAAGTTTTGTTTTCCAACTTATAGAGAGAAAGTTGACAGGATAGGTTGGAGTGAGATCATGGAGGACTAAGAATAGTATAGAATAGACAAAGTAAGGAGTTTGGACTTTATTTTGTAGATTACATAAACCTACTGAAAATTTTAAAGTAGGGGGTAACATATTTGAGGGCGAAGAATAATCACAGTTCTCTAAAGCATAGTTATTAACCTTGGGGTTGTGTGTGATGGCCCTCCTTCTTAGTCTGGTGAAGCCTATGGACCAGACTCTTTCTTAAAATAATACATTTAAATGCATATGATTGCAAAAGAAAATCAATTATATTGAAGTGCAATTATCAAAATTAAAAATAAAAACAAGTTCCTGGACTTTAGGTTAAGAACTTCTGATCTAGAGGTAAAATGAGATAGGCCTGGAAGAGAGTTGTGGTTTTTAAAATTGTTGTTGTATGGAATGGGAAGAGAAAATGTAGAATAGTTATGATAAAGAGTAAGAATGCATTGAATGAGTGAATGAACGGGGTAGGGCATTAAAGAGAGACAAGAAACAAAGAACCACTCTAGATTGAACAATAATCTCTGAATTTGTTCCCCTAATGCCAGGCTTCCCTCTTTGCACACTGTCTTCCACACAGATACCAAAACAGTCTTCGTGGGGCATAGGTCTACACCATATAACTCTTCTGCTCAACAGTCTTATTGCCATAAGATAAAATAAAAAAATCTTCAACTCAGCTTTTAAAGCCCTCTGTAATCTGACTCCAGTTGGCTCTTCTGGTCTTTTTTTTTTTTAATATTATTCCACTTAACGCACCCTATGTTCCAATAAAACTAGGCACTGATCAATATTCCATCTCTAATTTCCATGGCTTTGCAAATGATACCCACACCCTTCCCTCCTCACATCTAGAAGGTACTTCCTTACCTGTGCCTCTCAGAGTCTTTATCTTTCTCCAATTCTCAAGCAGATACTGCCTTTCCCATGAAGGTTTCCTCTTAATTTACAACTCTTTCCCAGTTGTTACTGCTTCTATCTGCCAAAAGGACATTCTATTTACCCATTTAAATAGATGCTATGAGAGACAGCTGTGGCATATCAGATAGAGAGCTAGTGCAGATGTCAGTAAACCCACCTCTATGGGTTTCAAAATCCACCTCTGTGAACACTGGCTATGTGATCCTTCGTGAATTACTTAAGCTCTCATTTTCCCCCTCCCCCACCCAGGTAATTCTTTTAGCCTTTAGGTTTCAGAATAATGCTGATTTGCATTGGTAGAGGAATTTTGTTTTGGTGGTGGTGGTAGTGGTGGTAGTGTGGGGGAGTTGAGGGGAGAAGTCACCAATGCTGTCAGAGGTCTGGCTCCACCCCCACCTCAAAAAAAAAGTATCTGTAGATGGCGGCTGGGAAGCAGTGACTGGCGTGAACTCCCCACCAAGTCCCTCCAGAAACCTATAAAAAAATGGCTCTGAACCAATTCTAGAGCTGCAGAACCCACAAAGTGGCAGAGGGAAGCAGGGCTCCAGCCCAGGAGAGCCTAGATGGTCTCTGGGTAAGGTCTGTCCCTCACGGAGCTCCCAGCTCCCAGCTGAGGGGAGCCGAGCTGAGCCAAGCAGAGCCCAGCATGCGCAGCGTGGACCGACGAGACCAGGAGCCAAGCAGAGAGTGCCCCAGCATTCTGAATTACTGAGCTGTGGCATGTACCAGACCTCACAACCCACAAACAGCAACACAACAGAGAAGGTTAGTGGGAAAAGCTGAGGATCTGAGTTTGGGGTTCGGCCACTGCCCCTGGGGCAGCGGAGCTGGGGCAGCTTTAGAAATATGGCTGCAGTTGCTTCTGGCCCCAGGCCCACCTGGTGGGAGGAATTAAGTGGCTGATTAGAGCAGGAGTGAACAGCCTGCTGAAGATTTAAGCCCAGTCCAGGTAGGGGGTTCTTGGGGAAAGAGGAGTGCTGGTGAGGCAGCTAGAACTCGTTAGTCTACAAGCAGTCATACCCCATTGAAAAACTCAAGGGTTAAGCAAGTTGGCTGGGAACATGGCCAGGCATCCAAAACACACCCAGATTCAGTCTCAGACTCTGGAATCCTTCTTTGGTGACAAAGAAGACCAAAACATACAGTCAGAAGAAGTTAACAAAGTCATAGAGCCTACAACAAAAACCTCCAAGGAAAACATGAACTGGTCTCAGGCCACGGAAGAACTCAGAAAGGATTTAGAAAAGCAAGTTAGAGAAGTAGAGGTAAAATTGGGAAGAGAAATGAGAAGGATGAGAGAAAACCATGAAAAACAAGTCAATGACTTGCTAAAAGAGACTCAAAAAAATACTGAAAAGTATACTGAAGAAAACAACACCTTAAAAAATAGACTAACCCAAATGGCAAAAGAGCTCCAAAAAACCAATGAGGAGAAGAATGCCTTGAAAGGCAGAATGAGCCAAATGGAAAAGGAGGTCCAAAAGACCACTGAAGAAAATACTACCTT
>CM053623.1:134744123-134762820 GCA_028646595.1 Phalanger gymnotis | reverse complement strand
GGAAATGGGGAGAAAATTTGTAATTCAAACGCCTGTGAAAATCAATGCTGAAAACCAAACATACTAAAAATAAATTAAAAAAAAGTATCTGTAGTATTCCTCTGCAGAATATAAGTTTCTTGATGTCAGATACTGTCTAATTCAATTTTTATATTCTATCCATAGCACTGAAGACAGTGCCTGGTACACAGTAGATACTTAATACATGTTTGTTGAATTGAATTGAATTAATGACAAATCAAATTTTTAAGCCTGAGTCATTTATAGAATGAACATCCTATTGCTGGAAATAGGAAAATCGTAATGGGGATGGGTGTGGGAGCAGATGTTACTTGTATAAAGTTGATTCTGAGTTAGAACACACCTGAATGAAAATGTTAGCAATACTATGTTCAAATTCCTTGACCAATATAAACTAGTGAGTGCCAGGAGACTTGTACTCTACTATAGATACACTGTAGGACCAAGGGCAAGGAAATTAACCTTTCCTTGCCTGAGATTATTTCAACAGTGATATCCAACCAATTGAAAGGATTCAAATTCTTTTTTTCTACACAATATATACCCATTTTATTGCTTTCCACCTACTGCAATTGAACTCTTTTCCTCATCCTTATCCTCATCCACTACCTTCCCATATCCCTCACTAAAGTTGTAGGAAATAATCCAAATCACCAATTCATAGGACCATAGAATATAGAGTTGGGAGTAATTCTAGACCAATAATATTCTTTTCTACCACAGCCCCATCATATGGTCTTCTAGCTTTAGCTTGAATATCTCCAGTGAAAGGGAGTCTACCAATTCTTGTGGTAGCCCATCGCATTTTGGGAAGCTTTTTTGATTCAGTCTAAAACTGACTTTCTGCTTCTTTCATCCATTGTCCCTAGCTCTGCCATCTCATGCCCAGCAGAATAAATTTAGTCGCTTTTCCCATGCCAACTTTTCAAATCCTAAGATATAATCATAAAGACCTAAGTTTTTTCTTCTCTAAACTAAATATCCAAAGTTCCTTCAGCTGAGCCTAATATTAAATTGTTTCCATTCCTCTGATTCATTGTCCTGATTGGCCTCATCTGGATACTTTCTAGTTTGTTTCTGTTCCTTCTAAAATGTGATTATCAGAACTGAACATAGGTGTGGTCTAACCAGTTTGGAGCATAATGGAGTCAGGTTTTTTGAAGATAGTAAAGAGTTGTTTTAGTGCCATGTAGACATTGACTCAGTTTTTCCATCTATAAAATAGAAGTAATAGAAGTATTGTGATTGAGTTGGAGAGTGGGCTTTCATCACCATATAGATGGTTCCTTTCCTTTAATATGTTTACTTGGTGAAAGAAGGACTACCTCCTTATCCTGAGTTCATGGGCAATGCCACTAAATAGAAGCATTCTATATGGTTGCATGGTTCTATCTAGGGATGAGACTGTTGGGTAATGTATGCCTGAATCTATCTTGGCCCCCAGGGCATAGCTTCTGCTGTTCCTGCCTTCCCACTCTAGTGGTTTTTTAAGTGGCTCTGAAAGCTGCTTAGGAAACTCCATTTGGCAGTTATTCTAGAGGTTGCCAACTCCAGCTGAGCAGTCTTCCACTTGACCCTGAGTATAGGTAGAGCAGAGAACTTGGGAGAAACTCCAAGGGAGAGATTTTTTTTCCTCTGCCAATCCAGAGCTTGTGAGGGCAGCAGAGAGAATCACAGCATAACAGGAATTTTCCCCTTATCTTGTTCACAAGGATATCTTTAGCAAAATGGAATGATGCCCATAAAAGTACTTGGAGCTCTTTCAAAGAAAGGTGTTATCTAAATCCAAGAGATTTTTCCTATTGTTTTTAATAATGCCTCCAAAAATCTAGGGCTGCATTGTCCCTCCTTATTATTGCTGTATCGAATTTATAAATTAACAAAAAGGAAAAATGGAAAAAAAAGATTGCCTAATGTGATAGTAAAAGTGTTTCTATGGGGTGCGTCAGGATGACATTGGAGTTTAATACAGTGAATCTGCATAAAATTCCATTACATTGAATACATTACCCAAAGTTTCTATATAACAAATCTATTAACATATCTCATAGTAACAGCACTTTTAAATTTTGTTACTATGGAAGTCCTACAGTGAATTATCCTGTATAAGTGTTCTCTTCAGTCTTTGCACTTATAAGAGTTCCTTTTGAGGAAAACTTGATAGTGTATCATTTGTGTTGAAGGCAGAAAACACATAGTTGTGTAGGGCTTACAATACTCTCTAGTGTGGGTCCAAATAATATTCAAATGTAATTGGGAAATATTTAATGAAATAAATAAAAATGCAACAAAACATAGACAATATTAATATGTGCTTTTCTAAGTCAGTATGCAGACTGCTAGGTTCCTTAGATATGGTTCAGTGGTCCTCATTTCTAGTTGAGTTTGTTACCACATGTCTTGAGGATGTCTTGCCAACATTATTCCTCCCCACTTAAAACATTTTAGCCATTATCCGCAGAAAAAAAGAGTTAGAACCCACAAAACACCACCCAAACAAAATCAAAGTACACCCAAAATATGCAGGGCCATTGACTCATTTTTGGAGGAGAGTTATTAGATATGTACAGATGCTTCCTTCTTTTTGCAAGGAGAGGGGAAGAAGGCAGGGATCTTGACTTATCTTATTAAGAAAGGCAGCTGAGTGGGTTGCTATTGGTAAGATAACTAGGTTTCTAAGCCATGCAATTTTCTAGAAGAATAAGTTTTCAGGGGTTCTTAACCTGGGGTCCATGAATTTGTCTTTTTAAAAAATTTTGATAATTGTATTTCAGTGTAATTGATTTTTTTTGTAATCTATTTATTTGGCTTAATTTTTTGCATTTAAAGACATTATCCTATGAAATATTTCATTGGTTTTGAGCAGCTAGGTGGTACAGTGGGTGAAGTGGAGTCTGGAAGACCTGAGTTCAAATGTGACCATGGACACCTACTAGTTGTGTGACCCTGGGCCAGTAACATAACCCTGTTTTCCTCAGTTTTCCCATCTGTAAAATGAGCTGGAGAAGGAATGGCAAACCACTCCAGATCTTTGCCAATAAAACCCCCAAAAGGGGTCATGAAGAGTTGGACATGACTAAAAGTGACTAAAATTCTGTAGGTTAGCCTGATTGCCAAAACAGGTTTATGACAAAAAAAGAGAATAAGACCTCTCCTCCTTTTAGATGGACTGCAATCTCCCATGCCCATAAGAATGTAGGTATTTGGCATTTTTTTCATCTTGGTTTTTAGTTAAGAAAACTAAGACATAGAAAGAATCCCAGATTTTAAGTGTCAGAGCCAGAACCTACCCAATCTGTTGTCTTCTGATACCAAAACCATTGCTCTTCTCCTTATATTTGTCAAGTATTCAGTGATATGCAATTTCATTGAGAATGGGTCTTCATCCTCCCATATAATAAGAGCTAACTTTTATATAGTGCTTATTATGTTCCAGGTACTGTGCTAAGTACTATTATTATCTCATTCGATACTCTATTTGATTATTATTTCTTTTGATCCTCATTTTAATCTTCAAATTTTATCTCATTTGATCGTCAAAACAACCCTGGGAGGTAAATACTATTATTACCTCCATTTTCAGATGAGGAAACTGAGGCAAATCAGTTCAAGTAACTTGCCCCAGTTCATATTGCTAGAAAGTGTCTGAGGCTAGATTTGAACTCAGTTTTTCCTGATTCCAGGCTGGGCTATCTAGCTGCCTAGCTTGCCTTGAATATAGACAGCAACTCCTCTCTCATTTAATAGAAAGATTTGCAGCACATTTCTATTTGAAAAACTTATCCCTCTGCAGCCAATCTGGTGACAAACCTCTCTGAAATTTGCTAGGAAGGTCTTTCCATGAGAGACAAGAGTTCTGTCCCTGAGACTGCACTCAAAGTCTTCACAGTTTGGTGAAAACAACCAGAATTCATATTCTCTGGCACAGCCTTTGAGGATCCAGGATAACCTCCTCGTCATCTTGAGGCACCAAAACTTCACTTTTCTAGAGACTTCATTATACATGGCTCAGTATTACTAAGCAATAGAGTCCAGCCTAAGGCACAATGGTGGAATAGACAAAATACATAGCCTGTGGCTTCCCAGATGGCTTAGCCCCCCAAAAAGCTTAGGCTACTTAATATAAACACTACTGCAATGAATATTATTAGTGGGCTAGTGGGTGATTTTTTCCCTAGTAATTTCATATTTTTACGAGGACCTCCTGAACATAATTTAGCTTTAATCTCTAATCTTAGGATTTAAGTCCTTGGCACAGAACCTGTAGAAGATACTTTGGGGAATGCCATTTAGTACACCTATTCACAGGGTCCATCCAGACCAAAATCTAATGAAAAGAGGTGCTGGGAATTTAAGGTTTTCTTGTCTGTCTTCTCTAATTTGATGAATGATTTGGTATGCCCTGCTAACCCTAGTTATGCTGTCAAGGACTGCCATGAAGGTAAATGCAGAAGCCTATAAATTGCTCTGGGCAAGCTGCAGAAGTAAAAAAAAAAAGTATATATTGTACAAATCTCAGATCTTCATTGTGATGACTGATCATGCCAACCATTTCTGACCTTATGGTGTGGTCTCCCAAACTGGCATGCATTATGACATATTTTGTGTAAGCAATTTCCATTCCATTGCATGTGCCAACACATGGTGCTTTAAAAAAGTTAAGCAAAACACAAAATATTACCAATATTCTCTCTGTTCTGCATTAAAACATGAAACAACAATAAATACCTCACATACCCCACTATGCCAGATGGATGGATCTGCAACACCCATTTACTTGTTTATGTCCATTAAGGCTTCTAGCACAAGGTACAAATCAGAGAAAGCCCCAAGATCCAGATTTCAGGTCTTTGATGGAATTGAAAGTTGGATAATTAGGCACTGGAGGCAGCAGGCTTGACAGTAGGAAATACAAGCCAGGGGGTCAAAGGATCTGGAACTGAGTCTTAGGAAGGCTACCAAATGTGCTAGTCACTTTGCTTCTCTGGTCCTTTACTTCAAAATGAAGATATCTGATATCCATATTTTCTGTAAGGGTAGAGTAAGTTGAGTCAACAAGAATTTGTTATCTACTATGTGTCACACACTGTGCCAAGTCCTGGGGACATAAAGAAAGATAAAAAGTAAGCATAAATGAAATAAAAATACAATAGAACATAATAGTGTTAAAATGTGTTTTTCTAAGATAATATGCTGCCCACAAGGATCCTTACATGTGGTCTAGTGGCTCCTGTTTCTATTTGAATTTGGCACCATTGCTGTAGACATTTAAAAGTTCATTATAATTACTTTTTGTGGATAAATAGGAATTAGGGGAAAAAATTTCTAACTCACAGGACCATTTTACTGGCTTATTTTCCTTATACATGGTAAAATGAAGGGAAACATCAACTTTTTTCTTAATGACTAAAAATGCCAAATACTAGCTATTATTAATTTGAAAAAAAAACCCAACAACAACTTTTATTTGAGCCCAGTCTATATTCCTGCTTCTCTTTTACTCTGATGATCAATTACAAAGGCTTTGTAGTAGAACCAAACATCTATCTAATTTGTCATCTATTTACCTATTTTCCTTCTATCTAATCAGATTTAAAGTTAAAATTGACTTCAGAAGCCATCTGATCCAAGGCCTTAATTTTACAAGTAAAAGAAAAAACCAGACACATTTGTAGCAGTAAGAGAAGAAAAAGAAATTGAAGGAATATTACACATAGGCAATGAGGACAGAAAGCTATCGCTTTTTGCAGATGATATGATGATATACTTAGAGAACCCAAGAGGATCAACTAAAATACCAGCCGAAACAATTAGCAACTTTATCAAAGATGAAAGATATAAAATAAACCCACACAAATCATCAGCATTTCCATGTATTACCAACAAAACCCAGCAGGAATAGAAAGGAAGAGAAATTCCATTTAAAATAACTGCAGACTGTATAAAATACTTGAAAGTCTACTTGCCAAGACACACACAGGGACTATATGAACATAATTCCAAAACACTCTTTACTCAAATAAAGACAGATTTAACAATTGGAGGAATATTAATTGCTTATGGGCAGGCTAGACTAACAAAAAATGAGGATACTACCTAAATTATTTTACTTATTCAGTGTCATGCCAATCAATATACCAAAGAATTACTTTCTAGAGCTAGGAAAAAATAATAACAAAATTCATCTGAGAGAACAAAAGGTCAAGCCTATCAAGAGAGTCAATGAAAAAAATCGTGAAAAAGGGGGCCTGGCTATACCAGTTCTCAAACCAGGTGACAAAGCTGTAACCATCAAAAACAATTTGTTACTAGATAAGAAATAGAGTGGTGGATCAATGGAATAAATTTGGTACACAATATATAGAAGCAAATAAGCACAGTAGACTACTGTGTAATAAACCCAATGATCCAGGCTATTGGGGTAAAACATCACTATTTGACAAAATTTCTGGGAAAACTAGAAAGTAGTCTGGCAGAAACTAGGCAATGCATCACACTGCATGCCAAGATAATCTCAAAACAGGTACATGATTTACATATAAAGAATTATATCATACAGAAATTAGAGATTCAGGGAAAAATACCTGTCAGATCTATGAATGGAGCAGAGTCCATGACCAAAAACGAGGCAGAGAGGTTCACAGGAGATAACATGAAAATTTTGATGACATGAAATTTGAAGGGGTTTGCACAAGCAAAAGCAATGCAGTCAAAATTAGAAGAGAAACAGGAAATTGGGGAAAATTTGTTTTGCAGCAAGTTTCTCTGATAAAGGTCTTGTTTTTCAAATATACACAGAACGTAGATTCATAAAAACAGGAATTTTCTCCCAATTGACAAATGGTCAAAGGACATGAACAAGCAGTTTTCAGAAGAAGGAATCAAAGCTATCAATAGTCATATTTAAAAATGGTCTGAATCACCAATAATTAGAGAAATCTAAATTAAAACAACTCTGAGGTACTATGTTATACCCAACATTGGCTAAGGTGACGGAAAAAAAATGACAAATGTTGGAAAGACAGGTATACAAAAACACTCTATTGGTTGAGCTGTGGACTGTTCTAACTATTCTGGAAAACAATTTGGAACTACATCCAAAGGGCTATAAAACTGTGTATACCCCTTAACTTAGCAAAACAACTACTAGGGCTATACCCCAAGGAGAACAAAGGAAAAAGAAAAGGATCCATAGTTACAAAAATGTGTATAGCAGCTCTTTTTATGTTGTCAAAGAGTCAGAAACTAAGGGGATGCTCATCATTTAGGAAATAGCTGAACAAGTCATGGTATATAAAAAGAAGGGAAACTTGGGAAGACTTGTATGAGCTGATGCAAGTGAAGTGAGTAGAATGAATAGAACAAGCTACATAGGAAGCAATATTCTTAAGAGTAACTTAATAACTCTGATCAACACAATGCTCTACCACAATTCCAAAGGACTCATGAAGTAAAATGCAATCTACCTCCAGATAGAGAACTGATGACCTCAGTGTGTAGAATGAACGATTTCTTTTTCCTTTCTTCATTTTCTTTTCCCCCTTGAGAACATGGCTAATTATCTTTCCCTGAAAACCCCTCCTTCCTAACTCCCATATTACTGTTAAAGGATACTACTATCCTGATAGTCATCCAGGTTTGAAACCTTGGTGTCATCTAGACTTCTCACTCATCCTTATTCTAATCTACTGTCAAATCTTGTCATTTCTCATAACATCCTCATAGATGCCTCCTTATGTTCACTCACATAGCCACAGGTCCTTATCACCTCCGTCCTGTAAAAGTCTTCCAACAAGTCTTCTTGCCACAAATCCCATCCATCCTCTACTCAGCTGCCAAGGCATTTTTCTAAAGCATAGTTCTGATGTGTCACTTCCCAGTTTAACAGGCCCCAACGGCCCCCTGTTACCTCTAGGATCAAACAAAAACTTCTATGTTTGGGATTTAAAGTCCTTCACAATCTAAAATCTTCCCACCTTTCCAGTGTTTCTATACTATGTGAACCTCAATGTAGTCTAGATAGCTAGGTGGGACAGTGAATAGAGCACTGGGCCTGGAATCAGGAAGACCAAATGGATTCAGACACAAACTAGCTGTGTGACCTAGAGTAAGTCATTTAATCTCTTTTGCCTCAGTTTCTTCAACTGTCAAATGGAAATAATAATAGCAACTACCTTCCAAGGTTGTTATGAGGATCAAAAGAGATTTATAAAAAGCACTTAGCACAGTGCCTGACACATAGTAGATATAGAAATGCTTATTCCCTTCCCTGACACTGGCCTTCTTGCTCTTCTTTGAATACGATGTTCTATTTCCTGTCTCTGTGCCTTTTCAATGGCTGTCTCCTATAACTGGAGCATTTTACCCAATCGCCTCTATCCTTTACTGTCCATGACTTCTTTCAAGACAAAGTTCAAATCCCAGCTTCTTCAGGATGCCTTTCCTAGCCCCTCTAGTACTAATGGTATCACCACTGATTCTCTTCAGTCTATTCTGTATATATTTTGTATGTACCTAGTTGTTTCCAGATTGTATCCCCAATTAGAATATAAATTCTTTGAGAGAAGGTGCAGTGTTTTTGCCTTTACTTGCATCAATGGTACTTAGCACACTGACTAGTACATGATATTTGCACAATAAATGCTTGTGTATTCATTGATTGTCAGAGGTGGTACCAGACCCCTGGCCATTTCTAAATTATTTTCTCGCTCTTTGGAAATCCTTCTCTTCCTCCCTCCCCCTCACTGGAACTTAGACTCTACCTCTGTGTCTCTGAGCTCTAATAGATGAGCTTTTGCTTCATCTTTTCCAGTATGTGAGCACCACAGTATTTTCTGGACATTTATAAGCCATGTTACTATGTGTGTACCCTTCTCCCCTATTCTAACTCCTTTATGGGAGGTTTATCTTCCTCTCTTCACAGAATATAAGTTCCTTGACAGCAAACACTGTCTTGATTTCTTATATTTGCATCTTTAGCATTCAGCAAAAGCTCATAGTAAGTGCTTAAAAACAAATACTTTTACATTCATTGATTCATCCGTCCATCCATCCATCCATCCACCAATTTATCTATCCATTTATTCATTCCTTCATACAGCTCATATCACTTCAGAGCCAGGGCTCTTTCTTCAACCTTCCTTTTCTCCCATTTCTAAATACACTTTTTGTTCTGACTCTTTGTGACCCCATTTAAGGTTTTTCTTGGCAGAGATACTGTCAGCTCATTTTACAGATGAGGAAACTGAGTCAAACAGTTAAGTAACTTGCCCAGGGTTGTACAACTAATTAATATCTGATGTCAGATTTAAATTTATGAAGAGGAATTTTCCTGACTCCAGGCCCAGAACTCTAGCTACTTTACCACCTACCTATGTACTAATACATACATACATACATACATACATACATACATACATACATACATACGTATGTTTACATAGCCATCTTTACTTCTAGAAAATCTCTGAAATGTTCTTCCTCACTTTGCCTTTGGCTGACCACACACTCACTTCTCCCCTTAGTTGTGGGGCTATCATACTCTTACCTTTTTCTTTAAGATAATTCCTTCAAACAAGAAAGGATGTCCTCCACTATTTATTATTTATGTTTTAATTTTTTTCGCATCTTCTGTTTTCTTTTGGGTTTGTTTAGAAGATTTGACCTCAGCAAACAGAATGCACACTTTGTTCTAGCTTGGAAAACTACAGCAGTTTACCTATAGGGAGTTGGAGGCTTAGATAGTTGACTAGCTTCAGAGGTATTAGTTCCCATCTGGATATTCCTGAGTGACTTTCTAACAATATGAAAGGATCTTGGAAGTCACTTTCAATAGATGCTAGAGTTCCTGTGGCTAAGGATCTATAAATTCCAAGTGAAAACCTAAGATTCTCTTCTAATCTTCCTGAGTACTTAATCTATTTGAGGGGGTGCTCGCTGTCTCTCAGTGGATAATTTTGTAGTAGTGGCTGCTTCAGTTGAGAGAGGGTGGCCCACCTAGGTTGTGGTTATGGAATCTTCTTCTTGAATCTATTTGCCTTACCTGCCACTGATTTATAGAGTGCCAAGTGCTCTTCTGTAGTATATACAGTATATACCACAAATACATATTTGTTGAACAAATTTGTGAATGTTATGCCTTAGCAATTTACTTATAGTGTCCTGTCCTATAAATAGAACATTATCCATTCCCTTGGACTACTGAGTTTATTTCTTGAAATCCTTTCAGATTGTCCTGGTCTTTTGAGAGCTATCAGACAATACCTATGCATATCATTGGATTCGATCTGGGTTTGAATCACCATCACCTGTGTCACTTACCACCAGTGGGTTTTCTAAGTACAGTGTCTGACACGTAGGGGATGCTTGATAAATACTTATTGACTTGACTTGGCATCCAGTGTTACCTTGGGCAAGTTCACTTAACCTCTCTGGGTCTTATTTTCCTCCTTTTTAAAAGGATTGGATCAGATGACCCATTATCTAAGATGCCTTACATTTATGAGTTTAATAGCTTATGACCCTTTTTTAAAAGTTACAAATGCTGTTACCCTTGTCTCAGTTTGCCATTAAACAGCAAGTTGTTTCTGAAGTGGAGGCATAAATTCAATGTTTTTGTAGCTAGCTTTAAGGGTTTTAAGATCAGTCATAACCAATTGATATATTTCAATGTTTCAGTTTACTTTATTGTGACAGCAACAGAGCATTAGTGGGGCAATTCTAGCTAAGAAAAAAGTTATGATTGGAACCACAAATAGAAAGATAAGATATATACTTTGAGCAGATGGGTAGCATGTTGTAATGGAATGAATGCACTATGAGGTCTGTGACTAAATCTTGGCTTATGAAGGGAGCAGGGCCTTCAAAATGATCCCTGATCATAATTTCTAGTGGTGTTATGAGAAAATAAACTAACCTAGATGAACCACAGTTTCTTCATTTGTAAAATGAAAATAATAATACTTAGAGTACTCAGCTCACAGCATTATTGTGAGGAGAGTCCTTTGTAAATCTTAAAGCTCTATATAAATAGGGATTTTTGTTATTTATGTTATTTCCAATTCCTTTTGCCTAGTATATATCCATCATTCCAACTGCCTAACTCATATCAATTTTTTCAAGACTTTATCCAAATCCTGCTTGGTCTATGAAACCTTCTCTGATGATAATGACTTTTCTTCCTAAATTACAATAGAACTTAATCATGCTATCATCCATCTGACCATAAACTGTACACTTCTTTATGGTATCTCTTTTGTTGCTCTTTTATGTCATTAAATTTTTGGTTGTTATGTAACTTGCTCTGAGATTGTCTTGTCTTACCTTCCCGACCAATAATAATAGCACATAACTGTATACTTCTTTCAGGTTCAAAGAGTACTTTAAATATATTATTATCTCTTTGTCGTTGTTGAGTCATTTCAATTGTATCCAGTTCTTCATGAACCCGATTTTGGGTTTTTTTGGCAAAGATACTGGATTGATTTACTATTTCCTCCTCCAGTTCATTTTACAGGTGAGGAAACGAAGGCAAACAAAATTAAATGACTTGCCCAGGGTCACACAGCTGGTAAGTGTCTGAGTCCTGATTTACATGTAGGTCTTCCTGACTCCAGGCCAGGCACTCTACCTACTGCACCACCTCAGTACCCTACCATAGGACTAGAGATCACAAATTTAGAGCTGTAAATAGCCTTTGAGGTCATTGAGTCGAATCCCTGCCATTTTATAGAAAAGGAAACTAAATGACAGAGAGGTGACTTATTCAAATCTGAAGACCTTAAGCTCAAGATAATTTTCCCTACCACACCAAGATATTTTGATTAATACTTTGCACACATCTAGCATGGTCCCTTATATAGAAAGACTCAGTCAACATGTACTCATTTCTTTATTATTTGCCCAGTGATCATCATACGCTGCCCGCTTCTCCACAGGTTGGTCCCATTCTCAATGAAATCCAAAATTCAATTCACAAACATTAATTAAGTACCTATTATCTTGTGCCGGGATCTGGGGATACATGACAGCAGTCACTAGCCCCAAGGAACTCACATTCTACTGGAAACCCCTTTCTCAAGTTTTTATCTCTAAGTTTGGTTACTTTGCATTATCTGAGAAAAAAAACCCAAACAACCCAGCTTTTTTGGCCAAATTGAGACCTACGGACTAGACCTATTATTTCATTGATATAGAGAACTTGCAGATGAACCAATTGGCTCCACCAATGCAGGTTGGCACTTCCTCTGCAATATGTAGTCTCAGCTGACTAAAGCAGAGGTGGCAAACATGGATGCCTGTGGCCCACAACATTCTCAAATGTGCATGAACCAGATTATAAAGCAATTAGGAAATCTTTAACAAAACAAAAAACAATGCAATAAAACATAGATGACATATTTTAAAACTAAGTCAGTATACATCTGGACCCTTGCATAAAGTTTAGTGACATCCTTATCCTTCTATTTAAGTTTAATAGCACTGACCTAGAGCAAGTTAAATGACTTGCTTAGAGATACACAGCCAGCGTTTGTCAGAGGCCGGTCTTGAACCCAAGTCTTCCAGGTTCTGAAGTCTATTCTATTCACTATACCATTGTTTTTGTTGTTCAATCATTTCATTTGTGTCCAACTCCCTGTGACCTCATTTGGGGTTTTCTTGGTAAAGATACTAAAATGGTTTGCCATCAGCTCATTTTACAGATGAGGAAACTGAGGTAAACAGGGTTAAGTGACTTGTCCAGGGTCATGTAGTTAGTAAGTATCTGAGGCCTGATTTGAATTTAGGAAAACAAGTCTTCCTGACTCCAGTCCCAGCACTCTATCCACTGCACGACCTACCTGCCCTGCCACTGTGGCATGCTGTCTTTCAAATTACACTTTTAAACTTTTAAAATAAAACTTAAAAAATACTAAACAACCTAAAAATAGTCAAACCAATTAGCCTGTATATGACTGAGTACGTAGACTGATTTATACATATACTAGCCCACATGTTGACTTGTGGGTAGGAACCTACTTGACTTTGCACTCTTTTCTTGAATCTATGCATGGGGTGGGAAACGGAATAGAGAAATGGGGAATATACGAATAATCAAATCTGAGGAAGGACTTTAAAAGAGCAAAACCCACAGGTTTTCTGTGGAACAGTTGCTTCAACATGGTACTATATTTTCAAACATGGTTCTTTATTCAGTACATGGAGATTATATTATAGTGTTTTCCCAAGTTTGTTTTCCTGTCTCTCACCTTCTTTAAAATACATTTTTACAAGCTTCACCAGTCCCAGGAAAGGTTGTGTATTTGCAGGGGAAATAGAAAGTGTTGCACTGATACCAATCTCCTGGCATGCATAACTTTTCTGGTGAGAAATTATTTGACACTTTTATGGTCAACTTTTCCCATCAACAAGAAAAATCTGCTTTGCCTTTGTTTCTGGGAGAAATTATTTGGTGGGTACACACCATCCCACACTTCCTGGCACTGTACAAATACTTTTGCAGTAAATCTGAACCTTTAAGAAGACTATAGGTTTATGGAAAAGATGGGAACAGAAATGGTTTATTCTTTGATCTTCAGTATACTAGTGTTAAAAATTCTGTATATTGAGAGAGCCAGACACACTTCGAACTTTATATTTTTTTCCTCAACCACTGCCTCCATTTATGGCCCTTGGACAAATAATTGACTCCAATTTTATGTATCGTGTATAATGCATGTTGCAAATCTAGAGTTTGAATAGTTTAAAAGCAATACGAAATGTCAGTTATTACATTCTTAATGTGTGCAAGAAATTCATATTCAGTGATTAGGAAAGAACAGTACTGTGTTCTGCTTAGATGTTGCATCATTGTACTGCTAATTCTACAGAATTGTGGTTTGCCAAGGGCTACCTAGGAACCGATTTCCTGATTTGTCATTTACTCCTCCACTGTCTAGCAGAGCTTGCATCTCACGCCTAACACTAAGAGATACAAGTGAGTGGGATGATAAGTCTACAGAGTATGTGTTCTGTGTAGTACTTTAGAGAAGCCTACATATGTGCATATGTCTAGATATGACCTAGAGGAAATAGTGATAATAATCTCTATCTGATTTGAGTTATTCCATTAAAAATAATTTTGAAATATAATACCTAAAACTTAAACAGTTGCTTTTAGTAGCCTTTGATTTCTACTGCCAAATACCCTGTTCATTTTAATTTTTGTGATACAGGATAGAATCAATATCAGAGAATCATAAGAAAATTTTAGCCTTTCCTTTGGCATACTTAGAGTTTGATAGGGCTAATGTAATCAATAGAGTTAGTAAGTTGTTTTAATGCACAAATATAAACCTCATAGACTTTTATGTTTCTTCTATTTTGTATTCGACATGGAAATCACTTTCATTTAAATAGTAGAATTTACATGACAACAGATTCTAGGGCTCATTGGAGCAGCAGAACATATTAACTGTCACAGAATTTCCAGTTTGTAGAGTAGGAACTGAAATGGTCTTAACTGCCAATACATTTGCATTGAAAATCTCTCATACATGTGGACTATCATTATGTTATTCTCACCCATATTTATAAACTAAGTTTCTAGTCTGTAAGTAGATCAAATGTAATGGTAGAAAGGTCTAAACCAGACCTGTTTTGCTAGAGTAAGTTAGTCTTAAGGGGGTATAACTGGAAGTAAGTAACAAGATGAAATAGAGCAAAGGGAAAATTAGGCTGAATATCACACCAAAGTTCTTAATAGGGAGAATTATTAGACTGTGAAATAGACTTCCAAAGGCAATGGTACAAGTCATTACTTGAGTCATTTAAAACTAGACTGGACCAAAGCTTTCCAAAATACAGTATACTGTAGGGATCAAACCTATATTAGCAGTGAAAGGAGGTGAATGATCTAATAGTCCCTTCTTTCTCACTGAGTACTATGATTGTGCTGATTTTATGTGTCTCCATCTATGGTATATAATCTTCCATCATTTTATGTTGCTCCTTGGTAGCAATTTGAAGAAACTAATCTAGTGCCGGATTGCATTGAGTTAGCATGTCTCGGAGGAGGCTAAAAGGAGCAGTAAACTCAACATAAAAGAACAAACCAGAGCAAGTACAAACTAAACAGGTTCCCTACTAGTTTTCTAACTGTATGCTTGGATACATTTGTCCAGAGTTTTGCCCAGGGAAAATAACTCTCGCCCTAGTGTTCTGGCCTCATTCCAACATGGATAACTGCATTCTTCCCTCCTGTTGTTTCAATGGGGATTAAGTATTAATTTTCATTTCCTTTCTCAAATGGTTTCCTGGGATGCTGTTGTGTGGCTGTTAAACAAGTTGCCCCATTTCATCCCTAAAGACAGCTAGCTACATGCTGACAATGGGCAGCCAGGTCCATGGGAAGGGTTCATGTATCAGTTTCTTGCCAATCATTCTTAGAGGACAGAAAACAAGAGGAAATGACTTTAGCTGTAAAAACTACTTGGCTATTATGGGTAACTTATCAATGAAAGACTACCAAGGGATGTTGTGATAATATGATTTTTTAAAACAAAGACAGATAAGTCATCTGTCTTGGATAACTTAAATTCTCACCTGACTGGAAATGGGGGGTTGGGGGAAGATAACCTTTTGAGGTCCCTTCCAGTTATATATTTAATGGCAACAGAAAATAAAAACAAGCAAAAATAAGGTGTCACTTTGTATTATCCTTACCTATTTTCTATGGCTATATTTAAATGATGTATACTAGTAAGTGTCAACCAAACCAAGGAACTGGGTCATGTTTTAAGTATGCAACTGCTATGGGGCAGCAGATTTTTCCTCCTACCATTTCTCCACTATTTCTCCACCATTTTGTGTTGCTCATTCATTTGAAAATATTCCACAAAATGAGGTAGTGCACTAATTCTAATATCTGTTTCCTTTTTCTTGGTTTTACCTTATTTTTCTCAACTCACTGATCACATGTTACTGAAGTGTGAAAATACAACACAAGGGAAGAGAGAAGCTTCTTATCACATAGTTCTAGCCTCATCCTTATGCTGCCATTATTTTCACTACTACACTTAAGCAAATGTGTTAGTTTTTACATTAAGATATTTCATGGCAAAGAACAAGGAAATATATTAGAAGAATAGAGGCTTTATACTGAAAAAATAATTTTCTTCTTATCATCATTCAAAAAATCTGCTTACTGATATAATTGTTAATTCAACATGGGTTTTCATGGTACCATTTTTAAAAGTGCTGGTTTCAAAGAGCAGTTGTCCCCATTCGCAGAGGTGCCATAAAGAGATGGAACAGAAGCTCAAAAAATAAGTGAAATTACTTCTGATGAAAACAACAAGAATGATAGTAACAACCGGTAATTTCATGTTAGGTATTCAGTGAACTTTGAAAGAAGGATGATTGAGATTTCAGTAGGGCTTTCCTCTAGGATGAGAGGTTCTTTGTAAGTAATGGGATTTTTAAATTGACATCATCCAGAAGGTGGAAAAATCCACTTTATAAATGTCTTGAGTCCAATATAAATATATTGAAAGTCTAAGTAGTATGCCATGTAAACGACTTATTTTTTTTTAATGCCACACTTTGTAATGACTAGGCAACAATTCAGAGCCTCACAAAGGTCCCGAGGGGTGGGCATAGCAACTCTTACACAAAGAAGTTCAGGACACATTCAGAATTCTTGATTCAAATCTATTATAGTTATATTATTGAAATATATTTTCATGCAGAAATATTTGATTTTAAAATAAATCCAATGAGACCTACTAGACTTAAAGATAAATGATTAATTTTTTATCTCCAAATGAGATGTTTGTTCTCAGAGAAACAATGAGGGCACCTTCTCCTGGAAGAGTGTCTGGCAGGTGACTCCAAACAATTAACCCAAAGAAGCTCCAAGTTAAGATCAGCTGGAGGTCCTTTACTCTCACTGACACTATTAACCTTAGCTTTGAACACACCTATTGTCCCTTTTTGCATGATAGAAAAATAAACACGGACCCAAAATAACACCTCCTACATCACAGGTACAAATACTAGTTAAAATGATTTGTCAGACAGTAAAGGACTTGACACACAGACCTGCAGAAGTGTGTCTGTGCCATTATCCGATTTAAAAAAAAAACCAATTCTTTAAAATGATTGAGTAAAAGGCAAGGTTGTGGGGGTATTTTTATTTATTTAATTTACAGTTAGCTAAAGATGTGATACCTTTGTCCATTCTCCAGAACCTGAACAAGGGGGAGGTGAAGGTAATCAAAATTAAGGAATTCCTAGGAAATAAGGCATGTTACCCAGTCTCTCTGTATCTTAGCGTCACCCACCATCTCTGAGTTATCTGTTAGAAGAGAAAATGGACCAGAATCGATGAATAAGATCTATTCTCAGTCTGGCTTTTGGATTTTTCTCTCAAGCTCAAAGAAGTAGAGGGTATTGAGTTTAGGAGTCTTTTTCAAGCTCATGGGCTGGAAAGCCAACCGCTGACCAACATCTGGCAGCAGGTTCTCCCTCCTTCAAGCTGCAGTATATCCAAGGTTTCTCTTATTCTTCTGTCCTCCTCACCTAACAGCATCTCTACATTCATGAAAAACGGCACCGGGACAGTCATCGGACTGCCACCCATTCATAAAGCTAAATAAAGCCGGCAGATGGGAATAAATCATTAGCCCCTGAGCAAAGCTGGAGACGGTTGGCTGGGGAGGTGTGAGCCTCCTGGGTCCTGCAATCACTAGTTAGCCTTATCCCATCCCTGAACACCTTTACCCTGAATTCTCTTTCTTTAAACATCCCCCACCCGACACACATACGCGCGCACACACACACACACACACACACACACACACACACACACACACACACACACACACACACACACACACACACACACACACACACATCCTCTGTCCCTTCCGTATCTCTCCAAAAGAAGCGTAGGAACTCTCCTTTCTTGCTCCAACTTTTGCGGGCTGAGTCCCTCCCTGCGCCTGGACATCACTCCCCCCTCACTTCTCCCTGGGGGACCAGAGTCTCCTCCCAAGCTAGCCCCTTACCGTGCACTGAAGGCAACTCCTGCCTGGGGCTGGTGCTGGCAGCGGCTGGTGCCGCGGCGGCTGCTGCTGCTGCTGCTCCCGCTGCTCCTGGGCTCCGGCGGCTCATGGTTTGTTCTCCGCATTCGACACAAAAGCAGCAGCGCCCAGGCTTTGTCCTTTCCAAATCCAAAGGGGGAACTTAGTTTGCCCCCGAAATGGCCAACTTGTGTGAGCTGCTTCCTGTCAAGAGCGTCCCCTCCTTCCCCTCTGCTAGCTGGACTGGGGCCCGATGGCAGAGCATCAAGGCCTCCGGAATCAGTGAGGAGTGGGGGAAAAGGTGGGGGGGAGGGAGAGGTTGAGTAGGGGGAGAAAGGAGGGAGGAGGTTGGAAGAAAGGGAGTAGAGACCAGGTGGTCTTCCTGGAAGGGGAGGGGAGAGGAGAGGAACAGAGCACTTCACAGCCTACTAGCCCTCCTCCCCTCTCCTGCCTTCAGGCAAACACACTTCCCAGCCACTCGAGCAACTTTCCTTCTTGGCCAGACAAAAAACATCCTTTCTATTTGGGGCTCTCTGCTGAGATACAGACCACCTAACATCTCTCTCTCTCTCTCTCTCTCTCTCTCTCTCTCTCTCTCTCTCTCTCTCTCTCTC
>CM053623.1:134720557-134744023 GCA_028646595.1 Phalanger gymnotis | reverse complement strand
GGAGGAGTCTTCAGAAGAAGGTAGGGCGATTTTGCAGGTTGCTTTGCATCAGTATGAATCCCATGTATATGCAGATATATACATATATATATATATATATATAAACATATATATGTATGTATGTATATATTTTAGGGGGACGAGAGATGAGGGGTAGGGGTTAGGATGATATACGAGGTAGGTTGTTTTAACTTTGAAGCCAGGCTAATTGCTCTCGGCATGCTAGGAAACAGGCATTGACAGTTTTTTGGGGAAACGCTCCAGGGCTCCTCATGTTTCAAGGTAGCTGCAGATTGGGAAGAGGGGCAGGGCAAAAGAGGGAAAACGAGAGAGAGAGAAAGAAAGAAAGCGAGCTACGTTTCCAGTGCGCTGCTGTACCTCACAAGCTATGTAACTGTACTGATCATGAGGAAATCACAGTCTTTGGGTTATACTGGAAGACGCTCTTGTTTCCTAGCAACTCTCATCAATCTTGGGACGGGCTCTCTTTGAAGACATCCTATTGGACTAGTCCGAACGAGAGGCCACACCCCTTCTGGGCTGCTGCTAGTGCATTTTTCCATTCTCCAAAATTTCTTGGGTGGAAAGCGAGTATATGGTAGTGTTGAGACCTGACCATTCCTTTCTTTTCTGATGCTTCCACATCTCCCGGGAAGGCATTCGTTTTTGTCTAGTCTTTACTTCTGATTCTACAGACTTAGTAGTAAATTCTCTAGATGCTTAGTAAATTCTCTAGATGCTCTTTACCTTCCCTCTTTACAAAAGAAAGAAAAAGAAGCAAAACCATCTTGAAACGGGGCTATAGAAGTGAAGGAGAAAAAAAGGGACACAACATACCTTACAAAGGATCTAACAAAAGCGAAACCCCAGGAGCCTCATTCTGTCTTTTAAAATCATATTGCACACTTTCAAAGAATCGCTAAACTTTCATTATTTTCCTTGTGCGTGAGATACTAACGTTCTGTATTCCCGAAGGTCTCGGTGATACGGGGCCAAAGACAATTAAATACAATGCTTTAAATGCTACATTTATTCTTTAATATTTAATGTTAAGTTGTTTAACAACCGCCTTCTTTTGTAATCTAGCCAACACATTTAAACTACAGAAATAATTTTACAATGTTTTTTTTTCTTCTAGAGAGCCAAAGTCATTTAGGAAGACATGTTCATACACATTTCCTTATGAACTTCACTGAAACCACAGAATAAGATAGAACTTAAACGTTATGGATTTATAGGCCATAATTTTGCTTAAAGAACATTCCAACTCCTCTATTTCAGGAGAGTATTATCGTGGCCAAAACGAAACAACAGCAGCAACAACAATCATTCCCACTTTATAATTCCTGGATATCACTTAACATTTAATGAGCCCCCAAAGAGAAAAACTCTCACTGGACAGAATCTACACAGTCACCACCCACGAGATAACCGATGTAGATTAGACAGATAAGCTGGTAAAGCCCAGAAAGTTAAATGTTTACAGCTATCCAGGCTATGCTAAGTGCTTTATCAGCAGTAAAAGGTCAAGACCACAGCCTTTATTTTCTCATAGAACATGCCAGTAAGCACCTTAAGGTACTTGGGCTTTCTTAAAGCCTCATCAGTCACGGGGGAGTGCCCTAGCCTTCTAGTATCTCTTACCCTTTTTCCCCAGATGTACTTCTCTCTCCCCTCCCCACCAAATATGAAAAAGAAGAATATTGATAGTCTATCCCAGGAAAATAATTCATGTGAAGTTGAATTACTCATCCCCAAACTAAATTGTTCTAACTCAATTTGGGGAACAGAAGTGGGGCATTGCCCAGAAATTCACTTAGCAGAGGGAATAAGACAATTATCCATCTATCATCAATTCTGGCCTTAAAGAGCTTATTTCCCAAGATGGATGAACTTTATTTTTTTTTATCTACAGTACAGTGTTTTGTGCAGCATAGGTGCTTAGTTCATGGAATAAAATCAAGTAGTATGGTGATATGTAGGATTTTGTTTGGGATTGTTAGAGCTATATCCCTACTTTTAAAAATTTTCTAGGGATAAACTTCTGAACAATTGTCATTGGGAGTGCATCATCAAAAGCAAATGACATGTTCATTAAGAAGATAATTTCCAGTAAGAGAATAAAAATGAAATAAAAAAGGACAGTAATTTCCATTCCTCCCACTTAATACCTAGCATTCTGTTTGTCCTCCTTTGCTTACAAAAATCATGTGTTATCCTAAACATTTCTGATCTGCGTTGGGTCTCTAAAGCTCTACACACTTCTACCTATTCAACTGGGTCACTTTATTCATTCAGTTCCATATCATTTCACTTGCTTTTCTGAATTCACTTCTGACTATCTGCGTTTATTTGAATGATTAAAAATGAGATGAAGTCTCCTAAAGATCATTTAGAGATAGCACTACAATTTCTGACATGATGTCTTTTTATGTATTCTTTTAATTACACTCTTTTGTTGAAATAATATTAAGGTTTGATTATGTTGTCATCATTCACAGCTCAGAGTGTCACAAATAAAACACTATCCGCTCTCCTATCCCTGTCCAGAGATTACCTGGCAGCAGCAAATGCTCTAGAGCAGAATCTCAGTGTAAAATCTCTATTAGTTCGACCTAGAAGTCAATTTTTTTGCAAGTTCTAGCTGTGTAGTCATAGATTGTAGCTATCTATATCATTTGGTGTGATATCTCTTAACTGTGTCTTCGTCTGCTTTTTGTACCCGTCTGTTACTAAATTTCACCTCATTGCCTTTTTAAAAATGGCCTATTAATACTAGAAACATGCTATGTGCACATATATGTGTACATATATAATACACTCATGAATATGTTATACATATTATGTTGAATATAGTATGCATGTTATTATATTGTACATATATAACCCATGTGTATATTACATATGTCCTTACAGACTGAAAATTTAGAATAATACTACAAATTCATCTCCAAATTTCTGGCTGTAATGGTCCTTTCCTCATTGTGTTTTTGCTTTCAAAGCTTTTCTAGTCTAAAGAATTTCTTTAGTTGTGATGGTTCTTCACCAAGGTATGAATTTACAGGTTTCTAAATATTTTCCTCTTGGTTATCTGCAAATCCTGTTTTAACTACTCTGGCTTATTTTGAATCCCATCAACCCCAGATTTCCCAAATGAAGATTATGACAGGCTCTTAGCTGTTGATTTAAAAAAAAAGTTCTCTTTCAACCTTACCTTGAAGACCTTAAATATTGAAAAGAATACTTAAAGTCAGAAATTTTGGGTCTGCATCTTTTCTCATCTGATCACTAACCTTAATCACTGAATGGGCATTGCCTCAGTCAAACTGAGACCTGCTAAAGACCTTAGCTTCAAAAGACCATCTGGGGTCATCTCCATTGGTCCTGATATATATATATATATACATCTGTCCCCTGGACCCAGATGTCACCAGAGGGGAAAGTGAGGCTGGTGATTTTGTACATCCCTCACTCACTTAAATCCAATTCACTTGCATGCCATACCATCACCTCCATGATGTCATGGCTCTCTTTGAGAATGAAGGACAAACAACAATAACTAGTTGGGCAAGTCAGCCTAATCAAGACTCAGTTTCCTCATCTTTAAAATGGGAATAATATACAAAATTAGAGTAAGTTATAACTGTTCTGCTTACCTCCTGATATTATTATGAAAGTCAAAATGTTTTATAACATTCTTAAAGGATCATAAAAATGTAAGGTATTATTTATTATTACTTTCTTACATGTGACACAATTCCTATCTTGAGATCAGGGATTTTCAATCTTTTTGAATGTGAAGCTTCCATAAATTATCATGAGGTTTAGTGTTTCCATTCATTCAACATATTTGTTGAGTACCTACTTTTTATTTTGTATCGTAATCTCTATTGCGTTAATACCATAAGAGGAACAAAGGAAAAAGCAATGATTAACTGCTTAGTGTGTACCAGGCAATGTTGTAATAAAAAATCTCTGCCATCAAAGAGTTTACATTCTAATATAGAGAGATAATAAATGTGTATGAGACGATCCTTCTGTAGAGGAGCTTACAGTCTACTTAGAGAGACAAGGCAAATAATAATTGACATTATGTACTGAAGTTCCAGTTCTATGGGCATGTTATGTACTCTGCTGGCTGCTAATCCTAATGGAGGTTTGGTGAACCTGTTTCCAGAAATGCACAATGGAGGGGATGGAGTCCCTTGCCTCTCTTATCCAAAACATGCCGCAAGTACTCCATTTCCTGTTAGGTTACTGTGGAGTGACAAAAGCCTTTTTAATTGGTTGCTGACCCAGAACTGAATTTGAATACAAAAATTGAGCAAATGAAAGCACTTTCTCTTCCCTGATGGCTTTTGAGTGAGGACAGAAAATAGCCCCTAGAGGAGGGGGTGGGGTATATCGAGTCAGTAACAGAAGAAGAGGCAGTAATATGTTGCCTATTGGTGGCTGCCCTCTCTCCAACCAGCCACCATGTGGCAGCGAACTCTATCACCTGTTTTTTGTTTCTTTTGAGTGTAATCTTTCTTCATCTTAGATGAATAAATATCAGAGATGGAATAGAGCAGATTATGTCCTTGTGAGCTTTGAAAGGCCTCCAGTTGCTGGACCTATGGTGGCTCTTCTGACCTTTATGATATAAAATATATTTTTCTCATGATTTATTTTTATTCTTCTACTTCACCACCTACTGTTTTTTGTAAACACCCCATTATAGTGTTATGGAAAGAGTACTCAATGAGGAATCAATGTGTTTCTCTGCTGGATCTATTACTAACTTCCTCTGTGACCTTAACAAATTTATATAACCTCAGATTCACAGAATTTCAGAGTTGGAAAGGATCCTAGAAAATGTGGAGTTCAAACTGTTCCAAAACAGGAATCACTTTTACAACAACCCATAGAAAGTGATCAATCAAGCTCTGCTTGAGGATTTCTAGTAAGTAAAGAGGAATCCATCAACTCTGGAGGCAGCTCACTCCATTTTTGAACTGCTTCAATTAAAAATTTTCCATTACAGTAATCTTAAATATATCCTAATTCCCACCTCTTGCTCCTAGTTATGGCATCTGATTCCAAGCAGAATGATTCTGTGTTAATCCATCAAATACTGGAAAGCTTCAGTCACTCCCTTCTCCTCTTCGCTACCAAAAGTCTTCTCCTTTTCCTAATCCTTACTCTCCTTGACCTCTCTGCAGCCTCTGTCACTGTTGATCACTTTCTCCTCCTTGCTACTGTCTTGTCTTCACTCTAGGTTTTTGGCACCTCTTTCTCTTCTAGTTTTCCTCCCAACTATCTGATCATTCCCCTGTCTCCTTTCCTAGATCTTCCTCCAGATCATTTTGTCTAAGTGTAGGTGTTCTTTAATTTTGTCCCAGGCCCTTTTTCTTCTCTCTCTCTACTACTTCACTTGGTTATCTCATCAGCTCCCATGGAATTAATTATCATCTCTATGCTTATGATTCTCAAATCTACCTGTCTTGCCCCATCCTCTCTTCTAAACTCCAACTTCACATCTGCAACTGCTTTTCACATATTTCAAATTGGATGTCCAGCAAACATCTTAAAATAAATATATCCAAAACAGAACTCATTCCCTATCCCACCCAACTTTCCCTACTGTAGGTGTTGTAGAGCTCAGCATTGTTCTTCTAGTCCCTCAGGCTCACAAGGTAGGAGTCATCCTGGATTCCTCACTATCTCTCACCCACTATACCTGAACCATTGCCAAAGCCTGCTGATTTCTCCTTTCACCTTTTGGAACATCTCTCGAATGCAGGCATACCTTGGAGGTATTGAGTGTTCAGTTGCAGACCACTGGAATAAAAAGAATATTGCAATAAAGTGAGTCACACAAATATTTTGGTTTCTCAGTGCATATAAAAGTTATGTTTGCATTCTACTGTAGTCTAAAAATAATCCATACCCTAATTAAAAGAATACTTTATTGCTAAAAATGCTAACCATCATCTGAACCTTCAGGAAGTCATAATCATTTTGCTGGGAGGGGTCTTATCTTGATATTGATGGCTGCTGACTTATGAGGGTGGTGGTTGCTGAAGGTTGGAGTGGCTATGACAATTTCTTAAAATAAGACAATAATGAAGTTTGCTGTATCAATTGACTCTTCTTTTCATGAAAGATTTCTCTGTAGCATGAGATGATGTTTGATAGCATTTTACCCCCAATAGAACTTCTTTCAAAATTGGAGTCTATCCTTTCAAGCCCTGCTACTACTTTATCAAATAAGTTTATTTAATGCTCTTCAGGATTGTTGTGTCTCAAGGAATAGGAAGGCTGAGAGAGAGAGAGAGAGAGAGAGAGAGAGAGAGAGAGAGAGAGAGAGAGAGAGAGAGAGGAGAGGAGAGAGAGAGAGAGAGAGATGAAGGAACTGCCAGTCAAGGGAATGATCAGAACATAAACGTTTAAGGTTGCCATTTTATATGGGCACAGTCCGTGGCACTTTAAAACAATTAGAAGAGTAACACAAAAGGCTGCTGATCACAGATCACCCTAACAGACAGCATAATAATGAAAAAATTTGAGAATTACCAAAATGTGACACAGAGACATGATGTGAGCATATGCTGTTGAAAAAAAAATGGCATTGCTTGACTCAGAGTTGGCACAAACCTTTAATTTGTAAAAAAAGAAATGCAATAGCTTCAAAGTACAACAAATTGAAGAGCCATAAAACAAGGCATGGCTTTGTGTCTTCTGCTCTCCTCTGACCCTGCTACCACTCTATGCAGGCCCCCATCACCTCACACCCTGATTACTCAAAGAGCCCACTGATGGGTCTGCCTGCCTCAAGTCTTTCCCCACTCCAATACATCCTCCAGTCAGCCACAAAAATGATTTTCCTAAAGCACAGGTCTAATCATGTCATCTTCTACTTAATAAACTCCAGTGGCTTCCTATTGCCTCCAGGAGCAAATTCAAAATGCTCTGTTTAGCATTCAAAACCTTTCATAACCTAGCCTCTTCTTATCTTTCCAGTCTTCTTACACCTTATTCTCAACACTTACTCTCCAAACCAGCGACACTGGATTCCTGGTTGTTCCATGAACATTTAATTTCTCAACTTTGGCATTCTCTCTGGCTCCACCCAATGCCTGGAATGCTCTCTTTCCTCTGCTCCCTCTACTGCCTTCCCTGGATTGCTCTAAGTCTCAACTAAAATCCCACTTTCTACTGAAAGCCTACTCTTATCTCTCTTTACTCTAGTGTCTTTTCTCTCTTAATTTTCTTCTATTTATCCTGTGTATAATTTGTTTTCAGTATATTTGTTTGCATGTTTTCTCCCTCATTAGACTGTAAGCTCCTTGAGGGTAGATTCTGTGTTTTTTCTTCTTTTTGTACTTCTCTTGTTTAGTCTAAAATCTGGCACACACTAGATGCTTAGTTAAGGTGTATTCATTCATTCATTCATTCTCCTTTATGTACTAAACATCTCTAGTTTATGAAACCAAAAATCATTCGCACGTGCATATCTTATACATATCCTATATATAAGATATGTAGGCACACATATACATGTATTATATATGTATGTATGTTTATGTGTATATAGATTTCATAAAACCAGTGCTCGTTCATAGAGATAGCCTATATGTAATATAAAAACACATATGTAATGTTTGTTATATAGCCTATTTTATAGATATATATGGATGTGTATATAATCATATATAAGAATATGTGCATATATACATGTATGTATGTACATACATATTCTCATAATTTGTAGTAATTATATTTGTAAAGTCACTTGGAACACTGGTAGTAGACCATTACTCCTAGGGAAAATAGAGAGTGTGGTTCCTGTGAGCCTCTGATGACAATATTTACTTTAGGACTTTCAGACACAGTTTTACATACAGATCAATGAATTTCTTCTTCCTTCTTCTGGAAGTATCATGGTTGATTCATGATAGCAATGTTGATTCATCAACATTGAAGTCATGGCCAATAGCACTATAACTCATGACAGAAAGAAGCTTATCTAACATACGTATTTTCTCCGTAAGTAACATCACAGCGTTCTTGTACTTAGGAACACTAGAAAGCACTTCAGCTCTATTCTTGGGGGCCATTTTAAATAGCAAAATCTCAAGCAAAAAGCACAACAATATAAAAAATGTGGCATTAATTAGACTGCTAAAAGGACACTGGAAAAACTGAGAAAAGGCAGAGCCTCATCTTCTTCAACATCAGCTGGGAGCGTTCACCTCGGGTGACCCAAATTTTTTGCCCCTCTCTGTATGTCCATGAATGACCATGAAAGTGCCATGACAATTAATTTTGGAGTTACAATAATTTTAGTGAGTAGGCAAATTTACTAATAAAAAGTCTGCAAATAATGAAGATCAACTGTGTGCCCTTCTTAGAGGCAACATATTGAATGTTGTCTTAGAGTCGAAAAACAGTCCTCCAATATTTCTAAGAACTTTAAATCATTCACTAAATTTAGTTGTCTAATGGTAAATCTGGCTTATACACATATGTATGTATGTATATATATATACGTATATATATGTGTGTGTATGTATATATACACACATACAAGCTTCTAAATGAGATTGATAATATTTCGTGAAATCCCGGAAAGAAAGGCTAGATAAGACATTTAGTCTTTTCTTAGTCAATCTTCTCTGAGCTAGTCCTTTTCAAAACTAAACAAGATAAGTAAGAAAATGAAAATTAGACTTGTAACTGTAGTCTTTTCAGTTATCCGAAAATCTTTAGGTCCTAAGTATTGCTCCTCCTTACATCTGGATTGTCCATCTGCTGGACAAATCTAATCTGTATAGCTCCTCATTTTGGTTGACTGTCAGTAACTATCAAACAATAATAATGCTTATTAAAATAAGATTGATACCAACCACTGGCCAGGATTGGGATACAGACATTGTTCATGTGACAAAGCATAACCAAGTTGATCCATGATATCATGGACTCTAAATAACCTGGAAGACTTCAGATCTTCAAGAATACCCAAAATGAGACTTAATCTTTAAGAACAGAACACGTCTACTTAAACACATGCTACATTCAGACATGGACATGCTTTGCCTTGATAGTAGCTATAAAGGTTAAATGGCAGTCCAACCAGAGAGAAAGGAGAGAATGTCCCTATCAGTCAAGAGGTAGCATGGTATGCCCTGTTTTAAGTCAAGGGTCTTTTTATGCTTTACCACTGGGTCATGGAGGAAACATTCTACAGATCACCTTCTTTGTGTCTCACTCCTGAAGATGCCAGTTTTACCTATTCTCAGTGATATGCAATGAAATCGTTCTCAAGTCTATACTGCATTTTGTCTAATCTGGCCAGGTAGCCACTTCCTATCAACCACCAGTTGGCCATTAATGTAGGTCATGATTCTTCCAACGTAATTTTAAACATTCTGCAAACTATTAAGCCTAATCTTTTTATAAAATGAGAAAATAAAGATGCTTAAATTCATGGGGGAAAAGAGTCTCTATGCTCTCTTTCAAGTCTAAATCTTATTATTCCATTTTACCTTATGTGTGGGCAACTAGGTGGCACAGTAGAAGTAGCGCTGGGAAGACTCATCTTCCTGAGTTCAAATCTGGCCTCAGATACTTACTGGACAAGTCATTTAATCCTGTTTGCCTCAGTTTACCCATCTGTAAAATGGGCTGGAGAAGGAAAAGGTAAATCACTATGGTTTCTTTTGCCAGGAAAATCCCAAATGATATCATGAAGGGTTGGACATGACTGAAAATGACTGAGCAACAACAAGCCTTACAGATGAAAAGAGGACCTCGATTTGGGGTTGGCCTTTGGAATCTTGTGACCCTAGGCAAGAAGGTATGGAAACCATCCCCCCACCCTTAAATTTCCTAGTGTCCATACAGCATGGTATCATAGGATAATGGATTTAAAACCAGAGAGGATTTTAGAGGTTATTAACTGCAACCCCCTCATTTTTATGTATGAGGAAACTGAAACCTTTAGGATTTAGGGATTTGTTGAAAAGTACTTCCTGCCTGGAGGGGAAGCTAAGTGGCAGAGCGGATAGAATGCCCAGACTGGAGTTAGGAAGACTCATCTTTGTGAATTCAAATCCAGTCTCAGATGCTTACTAGCTGTGCGATCCTGAACAAGTCAGTTGATCCTGTTTGCCTCAGTTTCCTCATCTTTAAAATGATCTGGAAAAGGAAATGCAAACCACTCCAGTATCTTTGCCAAGGAACCCCAAATAGGGCCACAAAGAGTCAGACAGGACTGAAAAATGACTTAATAACAACAAAACTTCCTGGTTATCTCTAAACAATGTCACTTGCTGTTTTGGTTATTGACTTCATCTTCCTCCAAGCTTTAACTCTGCCCCTGTGACTAGGGAATAAATCCTTGTTGATATTCACAGCAACGGCCCTCAGGTGTGCTACCACGATTGGTGTGAGGCTGATAGGGACTACCTTACTTTCTTTTTATCCCCAGCACTTAGCACAAAGGCTGGTGTATATGAAGTACTTAAGGAATCCTCTATTATCATTATCTTTTCTTTTTTGAAACTAGGTCTCTATCTCAGCCGGATTGGATGTACAATCACTACTCACAGGCTTGATTCCACCTTGGCCCTCTGTAAGCCCCTCCTTGGGCCCAACATATTGGATTGGTGACAGTGTAGACACATGATAGGTTTAGCCCACTGCAACTCAGTGCTCCTAAGCTCAGGTGATTCCCAAGGCTCAGCTTCCTCAGTAAGAGGGATTAGAGGTGTGAGCCAACATGCCTAGCCTTTATTTTTGTTATTGTACAGAAAATAAATATCTAAGAAAGGACCTGAAAATAGGTCTTTCTGACCCCTTGTTGCCAGTGGTTGGGGAATCATTATTTTATTTCATTCTTTTCAGCAGAAACATGTACCTAATAGATTTAGAGATGGAAGGGACCTTAGAAGTGACCTAAGTGATCTAACCTCCTACCTCATTCTGCAGAAGAGGAAACTAAAGCATAGAGAATAAGTGGCTTCTCCAAGATTTTACAGGTAGCAAATGGCAGAATCTACATTTAAACTGAGATCTTCTGACTCCAATCCCAGGGTATTCTCCTCCCTTATCCTCAGGTGCATCTCTTTCAATTCTGAAGTACGTTTAGTTACAAAATAATCTCAAGATATGTGGTACCATAAAAAATGGTCCATGGAGACAAACCTGTCCAAGACTCTAGCATAGGTCCAGGTCCCAATATCAGTTATATTTATCTTTCAGTCATGATCACCACTATCAATGATTCCAAAGTCTCTCTATAACTTAGAACTAGTATCTCTAACCCTGAATCACAAAGTTATCACTTGTTTTTAAGATATTTTCTCTTGATGCAATTGAAATATTCTTCCTTGCATTTTACACTTTACCTTCTGTTCTATAATCGTCTTAACCCTTTATGGACTTGAAGCCCATTATTGAGTAGCTTTTCAACCACCCATTCTCCAGGTTCAGAAACTAATCAGTTTTTCAGTAGGAAGTACACATCTGTGTGTGTGTTTGGGAAGGGGGAATGGGGTATAGCTGCCATGGCAACAGATACCATTTGGAAAATGAAGATCCGTAATTTACAACTAGTTGTGTGTGTTTTTCCGTCAAAGTAGTCTCTAGGAAAGGAAATATCTCTGATCAAAGCATTATGCAATCATAATGATGTTAGGATTTGCTTAGGTTTTTACCAAAGTGAAGTGAAGATTTATAGGAAAATAATTTTGCCTCAACTGTCTCAGTAACTGAATTTAAAACTTTATAGCCTCAATTCTCACTTTTTGACTATGAATAACTAGGAGAACTAGGCAGGGAAAATACTAGGCTAGAAACTCATGTATGGATAGAAAACCAAATATAGCTGGCTCTAGACAATGTAAACTATGTATCAAGCCACATTTTTCGGACCTCAACAATCTACTTAGATCAACCTATTTTGATAATTGTCTTCACTTTTCAGTGTTACGTAGAATGCCATAGACTTTTATATTAAAATGAAAGAACTAAATCAAAATACTTTGGAATGCGTATCACATTGATGTATTAGTTCAGTTTTCTGATTCTTTAATTTGCTAATTTTTTTTTGAATGGGCAAATATCGTGACTATAAAAAGCTAATACAAGTGTATTCTTAATATACTGTTAATAATAAGAGAAAGACTGTTTCTTAGGGATCATAGTAGGTAAGCCCTTCTAAATCTTCTTCTTTTTGACCTGGAGGGATTTAACTTTTCTTTGCCTCAGTTTACCCTTTAGATAATTAAATAACATTAATAAATTCTTGCCTATTGTGCTCCAGAGAAAGATTGCTTAAATATTTTCAGAGCCTTTTGAAATTATAACCTTGTAAACAAAGAATGACCTTGTGAAATCTGCTTCCTTGACTTCAAATATAATGAAAACCAGGGTCAGAAGAAGATAAAATTATGTAAAATTGTTAAGGAGGTAAAGTTTGTCCTAGTCATGTATCCCTACCTGACTCCAAATCCTAACAGATGGGGACTTTGGATCCATCTTCTTCTATCCCTTCCATTCCTTAGTCTCTTAGGGCACTGTATTTTAACTACTTGTGAGATGAAAGATAATAGGTTAATCAAGTAAACTGAAGTGTTAACTAGCTAATCAATTGTCTCTTCCATATAAGGAGCAGTGCTCTTTGGGGCTGATACTGACTTGTAGTTCTTTCACTTTTCACTTAGTGGGGATTTCTAACGAGACTTCCTTTGAGATGCTCATAAACTATTCTATAGGGGGCACCGAAGCATGATCCTGTCAATGGGTTTTTTTATTCCTAGGGTAACAGCCAGGAGGTTAGTTGCTCTTTTTGTCCAGAGGAGGAAGTTGTTAAGCCCAAGGAAAAAGATAACATTTTAGTTGGTGGTGATTTACCTATGTGTAGTTCCCCACTGGTGAAAGATTCTATTTTGTTGCTATTGATTAAAAGCCACATTAAGTTTAAAACTGTCAGCTAAGCCCAGAGATAACATTTTCATAATGACTTTTAATGAACATGGAAGAAATTGTTTCATAGCATTTATAAATTTGATTAATGATCTTTTCTATTCCCAGAACCAAAATAAATGGGCAGCTCATTTGCATGCTTAATTGCTGTCAAGGCAAATTTTCTTAGAGTACATAGTTTGGAATGATTACAGCAGACATCTAGATAAGGATATGGGAAAATTCTCTACAGAGTGATCTCATCGAGGAATCTGAAAGTAATTACATTTTTATTTGGAAAAATAAAAAAAATAAATTTAAGTCTATGAAGTTTTATAGTTAATTATTGGACAAATGAGTCTTCTCCTTGATCTGGAAAGATGGATAGATTTTGCTGAATTTGGACTCTGGGGTTTTCTCTTTCTTAGTGGCAATACTACTAATTTGGCATTTATCATACACTACCTTGTAGTGTCAATTATTTTCTTTTAAAAATAAGTTTTCTTTGATGTCTTCCATTTTTTGTATTATCATTGTTATCCTCAGTATCTCTCTTCCTGCCCCTCTCAAAGAGCCATCTCATATAACAAATCATAGTTTTCAAAGGAGAAAAACAATCAGTATAACTGATTGATACATTGAAAAAGTTTGAAAACATATATAATGTGTAAAACCCATTACTTCTCATCTCCATGAATGGGGGGATTGGAGGTATTCTCTCATATCTCTTCATTCATCATGCTTGGTTTTTATATATTTTGTTACATTCACTTTTGATTTGTTGTTGTGTGGTTATTTTCATTTGCATTGTTGTGGCTATTGTGTGTATTGTTTTTCTGTCTCTGCTTATTGCACTCTGCATCAGTTCATGTTATCTTTTGATCTTCTCTATAGTTATCACGCAATTCATTTCTTGTAGTATTCTTATAATATTTTTATAATTCAGTCCTACTCCATTACATTCATGTAATACGACTTATGGGCACTTACTTTATTTTCAATTCTTAGTTATCACAAAAAATGCTATTATAAATATTTTGGAGTTTATGGGAACTTTAGTCTTATTGATGGCCTTCTTGGAATAAAAGCTCAGTAATAAAGACTCTAATCTAAAGGGTGTGAATATTTTAGTCACTTAATTTACGTAATTCCATATTGTTTTCCACAATGTATGTACCATTTCGCAGTTCTACCAACAATGTATTAGTATGCCTTCTCAGTCTCCATTGCTAGATATAACATGGTACGTGATTAATGACTACTATTTTGTTGATTGACTGGAGAATAAACTCTGATGTATTCTGTCTAGATGAAAAGATCCTAGTAACAACAAAATCTTTCTTGTAGACTATACTATTTTTTCAAATAACTATTTAAAAATGATTCTATAACACCAGGTTTTTTTAAACAACAGGTAGTGTTTGTCCTTTGTTTTTGAAGAGGACCATGGCATCAGGGAAATGATGACATGACTTGCAGTTGACTTTGATTTGAGTGAGGGAGGGCTGTGCAAGGTCACCAGCCTGGCTTTCTCCTCCAGAGCTATCTGGATTCAGTGACCAGATATTCATCAGGATGACTGGAGATGACTCAGGATGCAATGGGAGAACCTGGCCCTTTTAGGCTTAGGCCTTTTCATGTACTCACTTAGAGTGAGGTAATGCCCATTCAGTGAATAGGCCTCTTTAAGAAGTGAGTAAAGGGATGGCCCTTTTAATAAGAAAAAAAAATCAAATTGGGAGGAGAAGACCCTCAGGGTTGCTTTTCCAAAGAGAAAAGTTAACATTGACATTCACTCTAAGCCAGAGAGCCCAGAATATAGTCATTAAGTGAAGCTTGAGCAGGGACCTGTTGTGGTCCAACCTATGAACTTCAGAGGAACAACAGCAACAAACAGCATTTATTTTGCATTCGAAGGTTTACAAAGCACTTTAGGTATATTGGGTAGTTGCTACTGTTATCATCATTTTACAGGTAAGGAGGATGAGAGGGGTCAAGTGATTTGTCCACAAACACAGAGGTAGTAGTGATACCAGGCTGAATATGGACTCAGTAGCTCCTGATTCCAAAGCTCAAATGCTCTCTACTATCCCACGTAGACAACCAGAAATCCCTTTGACAGGTTATAAGGAAGAATGAGGGAAGGAACATATATTTTACACAGGTTTCAGCTCAGAATAAAGATGAACTTTGCAGCAATTAATGATGTCTGACATGGGGTTTGAAATGGGGCTGCCTCATGAGGAAGTAAGCTCCTTGATGCTGGAAGAGTTGAAGGAGAAATTAGATGGTCACTTATGAGGGATGGGAGAAGAAGAAGAAGAAGAAGAAGAAGAAGAAGAAGAAGAAGAAGAAGAAGAAGAAGAAGAAGAAGAAGAAGAAGAAGAAGAAGAAGAAGAAGAAGGAGGAGGAGGAGGAGGAGGAGGAGGAGGAGGAGAAGAAGGAGAAGAGGGGGAGGAGGAAGAGGAGGAGGAAGAAGGAGGAGAAGAAGAACAGGAGGAGGATATGAAGGAGAAGAAGAGGGAGGATGAGTAAGAGGAGAAGGAGGAAGAGGAGGAGGAGGAAGAAGAGGGAGAGGAGGAGGAAGAGGACAACAACAACAACCAACAAACACAATAGCTAACTTTTACATGGCACTTTAAGACTTGCAAAATACTTTATACTTATCGCATTTGATTTTTACAGCACTCTGTGAAATAGATGCATTTTATAGAAGGGGATCTAATAAAAATAGTAACATTTATATGTCACTTCAATGTTTGCCAAGTGCTTTACATTTATTATCTCATTTTATCCTCACAACAAGCCTGTGAGATCATTGCTATTATTATCCCTACTTTACAAATGATGAAGCTGAGACAGACCAAAGGTAAGTGGTTTCCCAGGGTCACATAACTAGTAGAGTCTGGGGTGGGATTTGAACTTGGGTTTTCTTGACTCCAAGTCCAGTCCTCTAACCACTATGAAGAAAAAAAAATCTTTTTGTAAAGTAGTATTTTATCTTTCCCCCAATTACCTGTTAAGACAATTTTTAGCATTCATTTTTATAAGATTTTGAGTTCCAATTTTTTCTCTCTCTCCCCTCCCCTCTTCCAAAAACGGTAGGCAATTTGATATAGGTTATACATGTGCTATCATATAAGACATATTTCCATATTAGTCACAGTTGTGAAAGAAGGAACAGATCAAAAGGGAAAAATAGAAAAAAGAATAAAGTGAAAAAATACGCTTTCATCTATATTCAGAGGCCATCAGTTCTTTATCTGGATGTGGATAGCGTTTTCCTTCATTAGTCCTTGGTACTTGTCTTGGATCATTGTGTTGCTGAGAAGAGCCAAGTCATTTGTTGTTGGTCATCACACAACATTGCTGATACTGTGTACAATGTTTTCCTGGTCCTGCTCATTTCACTTTGCATCAGTTTATACAAATCTTTCCAGGTTAAAAACATTTTTTTTTTGCATTGAGTAGGAGGCAGGACCAAAACCTTAAAGACTTTTTTTTTTCAACTTTACAAGGCTATGATTAAAGAGCTACAGATTTGGAGACTGAAGATTTTTATTTTGATCTCAGCTCTGCTACTTATTGTTTGATTTTTAAAGTCCCTTCCGGCTCCAAAGAATATGAATCTAAGATTCTGTGAATTTGGAGAAGGTCAGTGAACTGAGTTCAAGTCTTCCAGGCATTTCTCCCAGAACCTGGATGTTTCTCCTCTTGTCCTCTCTTTGGTTCAGCCTCTTTTGGCTCATCTTATTTCCAGGAAAGAGTTGCACTGGATTGAGGCAGCCAGCTTTCTCTCTCTGCCTTGGCACCAGGAGGCACTGAGGCATTGAATTCATCAGTATACTAGGGTAGCATGTGTATTGAACAAGAGTCCCCAGTAGCACCAGCTCATGGGAATGGACAGACACACGATCTGGGTGTTTGTATGTGTTCAATGTGAAAAACCCTCCTGAACAGAGATAAATTGTGCATATGAGACCCCCAATTGACTATTGAAGAAACTTGAACTGTGGGTCTGGAATTGAATACTAATGGATGTCTCAGAGGAAGGGAAGAGGGGAGGTAGAGTATAATAAGACTCTAATGTTTTTTGGGTCTCTAGTTCCCCTCTCTGTCACTCCTGTTCATAGTACCATGCCCAGAGTAGGTGAGTTTTATGAGAATACTTCAAAAGAGAGTGAGGAATCCTTAGAATCATAGAATCCAAGCTGAAAGGGACCTTACAGGTCATCTGACTACAATGGTGGTACTGTGGTGGAAAGGAAACAGAATTTTGAGTTAATAGTTCCTGGGTTCAAATCCTGACTACGTTAACTATTAATTGGGGGATCTTAGATAAATTATCTAACCTCTCCGAGCCTTGATTCATCATCTGTAAAATGAGGGGGTTTTGGACTAGATTTACACCTCAGCTTTAAAATTATGATCTAGTCCAACTCTTTTATCTTACTCTATTGGCAATTAAGATAGGCTTTTAGCACTTATTCGATCAAGTGCCCTTGAAGAGTTTGGCCTTTGTTTCCTTGATTAAATTAGGAGTCCTTGATGACCTCCTTGCCTCAAGGGAAAGCCTAGTTTACATGGGTCTGAGTGACATATTTGTGACATCAGAGGCTTTTAGACCACATGGATTTAAGTTGCATTTTTTTGACGCTTTTAGGTCACATGGGTGAGTCACATGTGTGACTCACCTTTGACCCTGAACAAGATATATAAACCCAGAGGTTGGTGTTCTAGCTTGGGTCTCTGAGCCACGGGAGGAGTGGTGCATGACTCTGGGCCAGCCTTTGTCAAAAGCTCACCAGCTTGAGAAACCAGATGTTGATGCTTTTTGGTAACTATGAATTGTGATTTGGTCTGTTTCTAATGTATGTTTGTAATTTGTATTTGCTCTGAAGTTCAGGTTGCTGGCTTTTCCTCTTGAACTAAGTGAGTTTATATGTATGTGTTGGATTAAAGTAAGATTGTTAACCCCTTAATGTTGCTTTCCTTAGTAAAGCAGATCAAAAGAACCTGTGCTGGCAGTGTTCTTGTTGTTGGGTTTGTGTTGGTCTTTCACCCCCACAGCAGCTGCTAGCCGAATTGTTGCAACACTTACAAATGAGGAAAATTAGGCCTAGAGAGGCGAAGGAACTTATCACAGGTTATATAGTAGCAAAGACAAAGTCAGGACTATAGATAGCTCAGTGTGAGTTCTCCCTCCCTCCCTTTCTCTCTCTCTCTCTCTCTCTCTCCGTTTTAATTTATTACTTATTTTTAAAATTCTTTTGTTCTTCAATTTTGAGGGTTAATTCTTTCCCTCCCTCCCTCCCTCTCTCATATCCACTGAAAAGGCAAGCAGTATGTTAATTATACATGTGAAATCATGCAAAACCTATTTCTATATTAGTCTTTTTCAAAAAACCAAGAAAATTAAAGAAAGCGAGAACATTATACTTCGGTTCGCACTCAGAGTTTATCAGTTCTCTTTCTGAAGGTCTATAACATTTTTTCATGCTGAGTGCTTTGGAATTGTCCTGGATCATTGTATTGATCAGAGTAGCCAAGGTTTTCATAGTTGATCATCATTATTACATTGCTCTTTACTGTGCACAACGACCTGCTGCTTCTCCTCATTTCTCTTTGCATTAATTCATATAGTTCTTGCCATGTTTTTCTGAATCCCCCCCATCATTTCTTATAGCAAAATAATGCTCTAGCCCAACCATATGCCACAACTTGTTTAGCCATTCCCCAATTAATGAGCATCTCTCAGTTTCCAGTTCTTTGACACCACAAAAAAAAACCCCTGCTATAAATATTTTTGTACATATAGGTTCTTTTCCTTTTTCTTTGATCTCTTTGGGATAGAGACCTGGTATTGCTGGGTCAAGCAGTATTCATAGTTTTATAGCCCTTTAGACCTAGTTCCAAATTGTTCTCCTGAATGGTTGAAACAGTTGACTATTCCACCAGCAATTCATCAGTGCACCTATTTTTCCTTTATCCCTTCTAGCATTTGTCATTTCTGATAGGTGTGAGGTGGTACCTCTGACTTGTTTTAATTTGCCTCTCTACTCTATAGTGATTTAGAGCATTTTTTCATATGTCTATAAACTTTGATTTCTTCTTTTGAAAATTGTCTGTTTATGTCCTTTGGCCATTTATCAATTTGGGAATGGCTCTTAATTTCATAAATTTGATTCAGTTCTTTCAGTATATATTTGAGACATGAGGTTTTTATTAGAGAAAGTTGCTGTAATTTTTTAATGTTACTTTTAACTTAATGTAGTTTCCCTGATTATCTGTTTTAATTAGTTCTATTTTTGCTTTTTCTTTGTCTGAGATGATGATTGCTACCCCTGCCTTTTTTACTTCAGCTGAAGCATATTACATTCTGATCTGGTCCTTTATTTTAACAATCTATGTGTGTCTTTCTGTTTCAAGTGTATAAACAATATATTGCTGGTTTCTGGTTTCTAACCTATTTTCCCTATCTGCTTTTGTTTTGTGGGTGAGTTCATTCCATCCACAGTCATAATTATAATTACTGTATATTTTCCTCCATCCCATATTTTTCTGTTTCTGCTTCTCTCTTTTTATCCTGTCTCTCCTAAAAAGTCCATTTTACTTCTAACCACTGCCTCACTTAATCCACATTCCCTTTTATCATCCCCAACCTCTTTCTCATCCCTCTCCTTTCCTATTTCCCTAGTGGATGTCACATCTCTTTTTAACCTTTTAAATAATATTTTATTTTCCCAAATATGTGTAAAGACAATTTTTAACATTCTTTTAAAAAATTTGAGTTCCAAATTCTCTCCCTTTCTCCCTCCCCTCCAGACTGAGATGACAAGCAATATGATATAGGTTGTACATGTGCAATCATGCAAAACGTATTTCCATATTACTCATGTTGTGAAGGAAAACAGACCACTCAAAATATGAAAAAATAAAGTGAAAAATAGTACGCTTTGATGTGTATTCCACCAGTTCTTTCTCTGGAGGTAGACAGTATTTTTCCTCATGACTTCTTTGGAATTGTCTTGGATAATTGTATTGCACAGAAAAACTAAGTCGTTCACAGTTAATCATCATACAATATTGCTGTTACTGTGTACATTGTTCTGGCTCTGTTCACTTCACTCTGCATCAGTTTGTGTAAGACTTTTTGGGTTTTTCTGAAAGCAATCTATTCATTATTTCCTATAGCATAATAGTATTCCATTACAATCATATATCGTAACTTGTTCAGTCGTTCCCCAATTGGTAGGTATCCCCCCAATTTCCAAATCTTTGCCAGCATAAAAAGAATTGCTCTAAACATTTTCATACAAATAGGTCCTTTTTCTTTTGATTTTTTGGGATATAGACCTTGTAGTGGTATTGCCAAGTCAAATGGTATACACAGTTTGATAGCTCTTTAGTCAAAGTTCCAAATTGCTATCCAGAATGGTTGGATCAGTTCACAACTCTACCAACAGTGCATTAGTGTCCCTATTTTCTCATATCCCTTTCCAACATGTAATTTTCCTTTTTGTCATATTAGCCAGTTTGATAGGTGTGAGGCGGTACCTCTGAGTTTTAATTTGAATTTCTCTAATCAATAGTTATTTAAAGCATTTTTCATATGACTAAAATAGCTTTGATTTCTTCATCTGAAAACTATGTGAATTACATTTCTATAACCAAATGAGTGTGTGTGTGTGTGTGTGTGTGTGTGTGTGTGTGTGTGGTATTTTCTCTTTTTGAAACAATTCATATGTCAGGTTCAAGCATTGCCCATCCACCCTCCGCCTTCATTTTCCTCTCCATTGTAGAAGCTTTTCCTTTTGTGCCTCTTTTATACGAGAAAAATTCCCACCATTCTACTTCTTCCTTCCTGCTTTTCCCTTTGCATTCCTCTTTTTCACCTCTTCATATTTCTTGGAGATCATTCCAACATAATAGACTCACACCCATGCCCTCTGTCCATGTAAACTTTTAACTGTCCTAATAATGATAAAGTTCTTAGGAGTTACATATCATCTTCCCATATAGAAATGTAAACAGTTTACATTTTGAGTCTCCTATGATTGCTGTTTCATGTTTACCTTTTTATGCCTCTCTTGAATCTTGTGTTTGAATGTCAGATTTTCTATTCATCTTTGGTCTTTTCCTCAGGAATGCTTGGGAATCCTCTACTTTTATTAAATTTCAATTTTTCCCCTTGGAGAATTATACTTAGTTTTGCTGGGTAGGTTATTTTTTAAATTGTAATTCTACCTCCTTTACCTTTTGGAATATCATATTCCAAGATCTCAACTCCTTTAATGTGGAAGCTGCTAAATCTTATGTAATAGTGACTCTTGCTGCATAATATTTCAATTCTTTCTTTCTGGCTGTTTGAAGTATTTTCTCTCTGACTTGAGAGCTCTGGAATTTGACTATGATATTCCTGAGAGTTTTCATTTTGAGATCTCTATCGGGAGCTAACAGTGGATTTTTTCAATTTCTATTTGACCCTCTGGATCTAGGATATCAGCACAGTTTTCCCTAATAATTTCTTAAAATGTGATGTCTAGACAATTTGATCACAGCTTTCAGGCAGACTAACAATTCTTAAACTATCTCTTGAGCTATTTTCCAGGTCAGTTGTTTTTCCAATGATATATTCACATTTTCTTCTATTTTTCATTATTTTAATTTTGTTTAACTGTTTCTTGATGTCTTATGGAGTCATTAGTTTTCACTTTCCCAATTCTAATTTTTAAGGAACTATTTCCTTCAGTGAATTTTTGCACCTCCTTTTCCACTTGACCAATTATGTTTTTCAAGTTCTTATTTTCAGTGAATTTTTATGCCTTATCACTCCACTAATTCTGTTTTTTAAAAAGGTGTTATTTTCTTCAGTATTTTTTGTGCCTCTTTTACCAAGCTGTTAATTCTCTTTCCATAATTTTCTTGCATCACTCTCATTTCTTTCCTCAATTTTTCCTCTACTACTGTTATCTTTTCCCTTAACTCTTTGAGGAATTCTTGTTGGATCTGGGTACAATTAGAATTTTTCTTTGCGACTTTTTTTGGGTACTTGTTTTCATATTGTTGTCTTCTTCTAAGTTTATGTCTTGGTCTTCCCTTCCACTGTAGCAACATTTAAAAAAATATTTATTTATTTTCAGTTTTCCACATTCACTTCCATAAATTTTAAATTTTCTCCTCCTCCTTCCCCCTCCCTCCCCAAGACAGCACGCAATCTGATATGGGCTCTACACATACGTTCTTATGAACATATTTTCACCGTAGCAACTTTTTAAGGTCAATTTTTGTTGTTGTTGTTGTTTGCTCACTTTTTACTACCCATTTCTTGACTTTGAACTTTATGCCAAGGTTGGGCTCTGTTCACTTGAGGGTGGGGAAGCACTATTCCAAGCATCAGGGTTTTTTTTTTGTGCTGCTGTTTTCAAAGCTAGTTCAGAGGTCTGCAAGTTTTTGGTGCTTTCAAAGTAGTGTAATCCTGAGAAAGGTGTGATCACTGCTTTCCTGGTCTATGCTTTGGTCTTTGCCTAGGAAAGGCCCCTAGTCCCCTGAAGCCACAAGCCCTAGGTATTTTTTCCCTGGAACTTTGGCCAAGGCCACTGCTCTTTTGTGATCGATCACCAATACTCTTCTGTACCCTAGAACTGTGACCCAGAACTGTATACTGGCAATAGAGTTGCCAGTGCCAGCAAAAGGTCCCCTTTAATCTCTTTTTGACCTGTTTTCTGACCTCCTACACATCTTTGGTCTGAGAGCTCCTGGAGCTGCTGCTGCTACAGTCACTGTTGCCTTCACCCCTTGTGTGGGCTTGGAACAGGTTTCAACCCCACTATCACAGACTTCTTCCAAATTCTTAAGTTTTCTTAGGCCAGAACTGTCTCACTCTGATCTTTTTTGGCTCTACCGTTCCATAATTTGATTGGAAGTGTTATTTTAAAGTTGCTTGGAAGGGAATGTTGGGAGAGTTCAACTGGGTGGCTGTGTCCAATCTGCCATCTTGGCTGAGCCCCTGTCATCAGGTCTTTTTCATGAGAAATGACCCAGGTTCAGAAACTATAATTCTTTCAATGTGCAGAGGAATTATTTGAATTTTTATAAGTTTGTAGTGCTAATTAACAAGTCAGTTTGAACTTACTGGAGTTGTTTAAAACTATCAAATTATGAGATGCTTGAAATGTTTTCTGGTTTGAAAGGAAACATTGTGAATTTAAGCTAGTCTTCATGGGAAGGAGTTCAACATAATTTTGTTAATAAGAGTGAAACATGGAAGATAGGGGCTGAGAAGCAGTGACTGGCGTGAGCTCCCCACCAAGTCCCTCCAAAACCCTATAAAACAATGTCTCTGAACCAATTCTAGAGCTGCAGAACCCACGAAGTGGCAGAGGGAAGCAGGGCCTCAGCCCAGGACAGCCTGGATGGTCTCTGGGTAAGGTCTGTCCCACACGGAGCTCCCAGCCCCCGCGAACAGACCAGATGCGGACCTACCAGACCAGGAGATGAGTGGAGAGTGCCCTGGCA
>CM053623.1:134678717-134720057 GCA_028646595.1 Phalanger gymnotis | reverse complement strand
GGGCTGGAGCCCTGCTTCCCTCTGCCACTTTGTGGGTTCTGCAGCTCTAGAATTGGTTCTGAGACATTTTTAATAGGTTTTTGGAGGGACTTGGTGGGGAGCTCACGCCAGTCACTGCTTCCCAGCTGCCGTCTTGGCTCTGCCCCCTCAGCTATCATTATTAATAATAATTATCCCCATTATCATTATCATTGGTGTAATCTGGAAAAGTACATAAGTAGTTCCTATTATACTCTGAGGACATAGTAGCTATGTACTTGAATTGCAGAGGCCTCTCAGGTACCTGTTGTTGCGAAGATGAGTCTGGAAGAAGGAATAATAAGTAGGAGGCTATCATAATAGTCCAAGGCAAAAGTGATGGGGGCCTGAAATAATATGAGAGTAGTGGGAGTGTGGAGAAGCAGATGGATTTGTGGAATGGATTGGATATGAGGGATTAGGGAGAAGGGAGAGTCAAGAATGATTTAAGTCTTAAACCTGGCTGACTAGAAATATGGTATATTCAAATGGAATGCAGAAACTTGAAGTAGCAAGAGAAGATAAATGAGAGAAATTAGGATTGGGTAGCTAGATTTGGGAGTCATTTGTGTCAAGGTGATGACTAAATTCATGTGAATACATGAGACCATCAAGGGAGACAGTGTAAAGAGATGAGAAAAGAAGAAGGATCACAGAAATCTCTTGGTGGGAAGGGAAACATGTTTAGCAACAAGAGATGGGTATTTTGAATGAGTGGGGGCATTTCCATGGCAGTTTTGGGGTGATTTAAATGAGCAGACTTCTTTGGGCAATGGATTTATGCCTAGGGTGAACTTTGGTTTTTGTAAGTATAGGAAGAGTGAGGATTCTACATTGAATATTTACTGAGTATTAGTGCCAAGAGAGCCATTTTGACACATGACAAATGCTAATATGTGCTGTATCTGAATGTCAGTTTTAAGTCTCTGGAAGTTACTAAGTGAGAAAAGAGAGTGACCAAAAGCAAAGAAATAGAGCGAGTGGACCCTGACTCAGAACCAGAACATCAGAGTGTGAGTATAAATGGTTATGGACCACTACAATGTTTAGGGTATTGAATCAAACATGGATCTGAAATCAATGATCTTAAATTTCATTTCCTTCCCTTCTCAGGACTAATAAGAGGTATAAAATGAAGAAAGGCTGGCTCATCAAGACAAATAGCAACTTAATCTTTAATAGCCAAATCATCCATAAATATTGTAGCACCTGAGAACACCCTTCAAATATCCCAAGGTCCTTCTCCTCTCCTCTATAGTCCATCTTCCAAGAAGCTACCCTGTGCTCAGATTGCTCTGTGTGTTCATATCCACCCCAAAGCTATTAATTAGTATCTTCTACTGACATTTATTTTTACTAGTCAGGCTTCATAATTCATAAGAGAGACATTTAATAAAATAGCATAGTTAAGAAAAGTGTTAATTTGATATTTTCTCTGTAAACTTGGGATACGGTCCTTCTTTTTCTCCATTAAATAAAAAGAAACCATCAGTAGAAAGAGTGGGCACATCTTTCACATGAAACATATGAAGAAGCATGCACATAGAGAACATATGTGACCAGGAAACATGCTCAATAGGACAAACACTAAAGGAACATGATGGCCAGGCAATATGTATAGAAAGGTATAATACATGTGTCCAATGTCTTCTGGCAGTGGTGTTATTGCACTGTTCCCATGGCTTTCACTTCCTGCCGATCTAGGGTGGCATGCAATCTCTTCAAGGTACATAGACTCTTCTGGGCTTTAGTTCTTGATGGTCTTCCATGGCTGCTGAATGATAATGTCTGCTGGTCACATGGTTGCTGCTGGTCACTGTCCAGTGTAATTCCACAGGCTGTGTGGCTGTGGAAGTACTTTTGGTTTTATCGGGAGTTCTCAGCTAAGTAGCTATCATTTCCCTGCAAGAGGGGTGTGTTATTTCCCTTTTAGTCCAAACCTAGAAAACCATAAAATAAGGGCTCTTTTATTAAGGCAGGGCCCTTATATACCTAGCCCTAGAATAGAGAAAAATCTCAAGCTAATTTCTCTCCCTTCAAAGCAGAATTTGTCAAATGTCAAAGCCTTAGCTGTGGCAGATTTTTTTTTTATCTCCAAAAGAAGGGTCTTCACCTGAGGGACCAACTTCTTTGGAATCCTGAACAGTCGGTTGAACTGTGCTATCAGGTATTAAACCTAATTTTTTTTCCATCTCTAGTAACTACTCACCAATAGCAATCTGTATTTCCAGTCTCTACCTGACTTAGGGTTAGAAAGTCCTTTTAATTCCCAATTCTCAAAATGTTTCCATCATTTATGCTTTTAGAGGTTGATTTTCTAACAAGCTATAAAGGACTACTTGGCCTTAAGACTCAGTTTTCTCAAACTTGAAATTATTTTGACCTTTTTTGCAATTGAACAAGAGAGTAAAAGGCACAGAAATAAAAGCTTTTATGTGAAGCCTTTCAATTTTTTGTTTTAAATTCCTTCTATAATGATAATTTTGTTATTATTAGTAATAGTGATGATTACTAGGATTTACATACATATTTAAAGTTTGCAAAGCACTTGACAAATATGATCTCATTTGATCCTCAAATCTGCAAAAACTTTGGGAGGCAGATGCTATAATTATCCTTATTTTATGGATGAATAATCCAAGACAGACAGAGGTCAAGTCACTTGCCCAGGGTCACACAGCTAGTAAGTGAAAAAGGACAGATTTAACTCAGGTGGTCCTGACTCTGGATTTAGGGTTCTATCTATCATACTACCTAGCTATCAAGACAAACACACACACACACACACACATCACCTTCAAGCCTTTCTAGGATTTCACTACCACTTGATCATAGAAATGTAACATTTTAGAGTTCTAATGAAAGGTTGGTTCACTTCTGTGCAATTTTCTAAAATGTTTGCTGAGGGAATATCTTCTTTTGGGGTAGAGAGAGGCATTAGAACTAAATGTTTCTTATCCAAAAGCTAGAAAATGAAAATAGTGCCTGGTGAATTGAAACAAACTATTTTGGCCTGAGGCTAGGTGACCTAACAGAAAAAAAATGCTAAGGAATTGAAGGACATGTACAAAAGCCATTTAAATGGAAGAAGGCTGTTCTCTTCCTATTTTTAAACATAAACATATGGATCACCATAAAAAAGGAAATAAGTATTGCACATTTTATGGCCATGTAAAGGTTCAGCAGATTTGTGCCAACATAGATTCACAGGTTTAAAACTGGAAGAGAATGTAGAAATGAACTAGTTTATGTCTCTTGTTTTTTTGGAAACTGATGGTCAAAGAGTTGATATGACTTTCCTAAGGTCCTATAGCAAAATGGTAGGAGAACAAAGACTAGAAGAAGGATTGAAAAAAGAGAAGAGAGAAAAGAGAGGACTTGGAATCTGAAGATCTCTCATTCTAGTGCTGCTGTTGTGGAGTTGTGAGAACATGAACCATTCACATTGCCCTCTCTATGGCTCATTTTCAAATGGCCTAAATCATCAGATTTAAGATTAAAAGAAATTTTAGAGGTCACCAAGTTTAACTCTCTCATTTTACTGTTGAAAAAATCAAGGCTGAGGCTGAGAGGCTGAGAGAGATTAGGTGCTTTATCTGAAGTTACCAGAAGTAGTAGGTAGGAGGCCTGGGATTTTAAAGCAGTTCTTTCTGAATCTCAATCTGGGGCTCTTACAACGATGACATCCCACCCCCAGCCTGTGAGAATATTGCTAATAATTACCAACGCTATTCTCAAGGGTGCATTAAAAGCATGGATGACTCAGCCATGTTGATGGCTATAAAATGCTTTCTAAGGGATGCTTACTTTGCCCTTAAGAACCTCAAGCCTCTATAATAAAAATAAGACACTATTTACCTCTCTTGTATAAGTTAAGAGTAGACATAGAGGAAGGAAAGATATCCCAACTCTTGTTTCCTAGCTTTAATGCTGGACTGAATAGCTACAATTTCTTTCAAGGGTTCTCCTCCCCTTTCTTTCTCTTTCTTTTTAATTTTTTTTATTTTTTCCCATTCTTCCCTGACTCCAACTTCCTCTGCTATGCTTGAATTAGTAGACAGTGGAGGCTGGTGACTGATTTTATTTCATTATTTTTTTTTTCTGTTAATTAATTCTGTGAGGGTAAGGATGTTGTTCTTTGTTAAATACATCTTTAAGCATTGTTTATCACACTGTGGACTCTGACTAGAGAAAGGTTTTCATATATAAAATATTGTCTTCTGTGTTTAATAACGATAGCTAATATTTAAATAGTGCTTTAAGGTTTACAAAGCGCTTCACAGATGTTCTGTATTTTATCCCCATACAACTGTCAGGGCTATGTGTTTTTATTATTTCATTTTACAGATAATGCAACTGAAGCAGACAAAGGTTGAGAGTTTTACTCAGGGTCACATAATAAGTGTCTAAGGCTAGATTTGAACTCGTCTTCCTGACTTTAGGTCCAGCAGTCTCTCCACTGGGTTGGTTGGTTGGTTGGTTGCAGTCCTTTGTTTTCAAGGAGGACTGAAATAACATAACTATGCCAGAGTCAAGTTACAGTGTGTCTGACTGTGGCTGATCAAACCAATACAAGCTCAGAATGCTCTATCACAGATTAGGCACAAATAGTCCATGTGAACATTTGTGGTAGATACTCTAAATTTGTTCATCTCTCCTTTCTTTTGAGCTACTTCAATTCTGCTTTGCTCATAGAGCACAGTGCCTTCTCTGAAGTGGGCATGCCATGCTGGGCCATCCTGTGCCAGCATCTCCCATGTCCCACAATCAATTCCAAAGTTCTTGAGACCTTGAGAGTGCACTTTTATCAGTTTTTCTGACCACAATGTGAATGCTTGCCCTATGAGTTCAAAGTCTGAAGCAAAGAAATCCCAAAATCAGTTGCCTAAGGCCTTACAGTTAATGACATATCAACATTCTCTCAGTCATCTATATCCCTATACTTTTCTCTCTCACTTGTCAATCATGTCCGATCAGTCCTCAAGTTTGATTATATATCTATCCAATGCTGATTTCCTTCCTTATCTTTCCCACTACCACCACTCTATTTCAGATGCTCACTATCTCTCTGTTATACTCATTCAGTAGACTCAAAATGCTTTGCTTCTCTCTCCTCCCTTCTATCCTACACTCTGATGTCAAATTTATCTTTCTAATCACCTCTTTAATTACTCACTCTACTGCTAAGAAACCTTCAATATCTCCTCATTGGCTACTGAATAAAATGCAAAATGCTTAGCCCAACTTTGAAAGATTTTTATGGTGTGTCTCAAAGCTATCTTTCCAACCTGATTTCATACTATACCCACCTCATGTACTCTCTGCTTAAACCATTAAGCCATGGGTTTCCAATCCACAGATCAGATGCCTATGTCTGGAATGCTTTTCTTTCAGACCCAAGCAAATACAATTGACTCCATGATTTCCTCTAGTGAAATTAAGCTCTTTCTCATATAAAGTCCCATCACACCTTATTCAGACCTTTCTCTCTTCCTTCATTGAGCATGAGGACAGCTTAAACCTCAGGGTTTGGGAATAAACTGATTGGCTCTGGCTGTTATATGTCAAAGCTATTCCTTTCTACCGATCTTCTAAAAGGAAGTCTTCTTTGCAGAGCCAGACATTTTTTTCCTTTTCAGATGAGGTCCAGAAAGAGCTGACCACAGGTCAAAGACTAGAGTGGTGAGAGTGGACTTTGTTTCCTGGATAGTGCCTGTATTTTTAAGCATAGTTAGGTATTATTTCATATCTCTAGGCCTTTATCCCCTCACCTACAAACTAGATAATATGTGAGGCCTTTTTCAACTTTAAATGCTGATTCTATAGCATCATTCTGCATGCGGTAAAAAGACAAAACTATGCAGCATTATCTGAATACTTTGTGGTCTGCCAACGAGTGGGTAACTCAAGGAAATAGAAGCTATCTAAGGGATATTTACTTCCCTGACCAGCAAAGAGTCTTGGGATTTCTTTTCTCAAGGAAACTAGATTGATTAAATAAGCCTTGTAAGTAAATGATTTCTCTCCTACAAGGAGGACTGAATACTATTCTCCATTTTTTTCTTGAAATTCAGCTTAGTTGTAAGTCTGAGAGTCCTCAATAATGACAGTGGAACCACCACATTTCTATTCTAACAACATAGGTCCCAAAGTGCCACATGAAGGAGAAATGAAACTAACTGAAGACAAATGAAGAATGATCTGCTGAGCTACATCAAGTGTACATAGAGGAGTTCTCTGTTACAAGTGTCATAACCTTGAGAAAAATCAGGGACTGATTCTCATGATATTAGAAAGAGGGGAAGATGCCAACTAATTGCAAAAAATCACTGGCAATATTCCTGCTCTAAGAGGTAAAGGAAATCAATAACTGCCAGCTCCTGTGTCTACTTTCTAATCTTCACAAAATCTATGACAATGGTCTCCATATATATCAAGAGCATCGTTGATGAAAATATGGAAAAGGTAAAAGAAGACCTTTACAAACAATATTCTATAGTGAGTCACATTTTTATAGTCGCAACTGACTGATAGTTATAGAGAATAGGACATTTAGCTATTGATTTCATGAGCTACCAATTGTCTGCTGACTATAAAGAAGACCTCTTAAATCTTTCTTCTCTGCACATAGTGTCACAATCCTAGTTTAGATCCATTTACTGGAAATTCTACAGTAGCCTCCTAGCTATACTCTTTGCTTCCAGCCTCTCCACTCTCCAGTCCATCATCAATAGAGTTGCTAAATGGATAGTTCCCCAAACAAGGATCTGACCATGTCATCCTTCTTTGGCAAATTTCCATGGCTCTCTATTGCTTGGTTACTAAAAAAAATCTTTCTCTTTGTCATTTAAGGCCACCTCTGTCTCTTGGAATCTCTAACTCCTTTCAAAGCTCAGCTGGAATGCTATCTTTGACAAAAAGGCACTTACTGGTTTTATTAGTGCTCCACTCCCTGAGTTGACTTTGTAGTAATTATGTACATATTTTCCACTTATTTGTATGTTTACTTGTCAATTCCTCCCCTTCTCAAGTAGCGGATAAGCTTTTTGAAAGTAGAGATGATTTCATTTTTGTCTTTGAACATTGTCTAGCATATTACTTGGCAAAAGTAGGGGCTTACTAAATATTTGTTAAATATGAGTTGAACAAAATTGCACAATGTGATTTTTCAGAGCAAAGTTCATGGATGAGAAGAAAATAGCCTTAAAGGCTCCTTTTAACAGGACTTTTTTTGATATTAAATTAACAATAGGTCCAATAATAATAATAATAATTAGGTGGTATGGCCAATAGAGCTCTGGGTCTGGAGTCAATAAGACCTAAATTTAAATCTGGCCTCAGATACTTATTAGCTATGTGACTCAGGGCAAGTCATTTAACTTGTCTTGGCCTTATCTGTAAAATGGGATTCTTGTCTGATCTGATATTGTACTGTGTGTGTAGAGCCAAAACTTTTCAAAACCTTAAGATGTTAGCCAGAATTACTCAAAAAAAAAAAGAATTTCCTACCAATAAATGGAAAAGGAAACTGTTTATACAGGCCCTTATAGAACATTTTAATAATCAGTGGCTGCATTTGGATTATACAGCTAACTACACGTTGTATATCTGATTGTACTTCTAAATCTGTATGAGTTTAGTTAGATTCATGCTAAATTGTCTCTGGATGTTTTCCTTTCTTCTCTCTCCTCCCATCTCTACCCTATGTCCTCTTGTCTCTGAGGAGGTTCCCTGGGTTTATCGCCTTTTGATTACAGACTTTTGGAAGAATCTTGCCAGTTTCTGTTCTTGACTCAGTCAACGAAGAAGCTTGGATTAAGCATGTACTCTGGACTAGGCACTGTCCTAAACTGTAGGGAAAATACAAAAATATCAGACCCCACTGATCTGGGGTGATTGGGGCCTGAGTGTTTGATCCTGATATGAAGCTACTGCCTGGAAATTTGGACCAGTAAGCCTCCTAGCTTAGGTCCTCTGAATAATTTGAGTTCTCTGAATAATTTCTAAACTGCAGAGAGACTTGGTGGGATTAAGGGCTATTGTTGCTATTATTGGAATGTATCACTTTGTTGACTACCTAAAATAGATTGGCAATAGAATAAGAAATAGTTGCAATATGTAATTTTGTGAATTAGAATCATAGGATGGTGTATTTAGCAGGGAAACTGATCTGTGCATACAGGACAAAAGATATGCATTGAGGAGACTAAATTGTTTATCTTCTCAGTGTTTCTATAAAGCATCAAGATTAGACATCTTCCTTATTTCAATTAAAGCTGTAAGTGACCTTGGAGATCATGTAATCTAACCCTTTTATGGAGAAAACTAATGTTAAAGGACTTGATTTATTTTCCTTTGGGAACAAAAGTGTTTTGCAGCCAGATTACTTCGATTTGGTTTAACCCTCCCATGATAAGAGTTTAGAAAACAGAAAAGTAATGATTTTCCTAAAGTCGCACAACTTGTTTGGGAGAGGCACTCAACGAGAACCAGAGTCCAGAGACTTCTCTCTTCTACTTCTACATAAATGAAACCAGATGGGATCTAGGATCTCTGGATCTCTTGACCTCCAAAGGCTATATCTAATCTTGGACTTGTCTATCTTGGGATCGATACTCATTTACTTAAAATCAGGAAATAACAATCATAAACCCAGGTTCTGGCTTGCCTAAGCAGGAAATGTGCTTTAGTTGCCATATCGAAATGGTGATGTGGCAGTTGGTATAGGGATTGGGGCCAGTCACCCTTCCTCCCAGAACTTTCTTGGGTAGCATATTAAAATATTCCTGACATGATTCACAATTGCAAAGGAAGAAAGAGGTTAGAGTAGAGTGTATGGGGAAAATATTAGCTCCATTTAAGCAACTACTGAGTCACTGGCTCTTTTGACTCTGCTGCAAACAAGAGGATGCTTCCTAAGTTCCAAAGTGCAAGTCTTTTATCTCTGAACAATACATAGTTTGAAGCAGGCCTTACAACTGCCATATAATTGACCAGACCCAAGAATAGCAAGTCTGAGCATGGTCCATGGAATGGTCAATTCAACCTTGCTGCATAGGAATACAGGAGAGGCAACTTTGTACAGGGTATGGACAAAGAGCTGGCCTTAGAGTCATGAAGACCTGGGATTAAGTTCAGCCTATGACAAGTGCTATCCAGCCTCAGATATTTACTAGCTGTGTAACACTGGGAAAGTCATTTAATCTTGTTTGCCTCAGGTCATCACCTGTAAAATAGATGGAGGAGGAAATAGAGAACACTCCAGTATCTTTGCCAAGAAAACCCCAAATGGGGTCATGAAGAGTCAGACACGACTGAAATAACTCCACAACAATGACAAATGTTTTCTCTCTTTCTCTCTCTCTCTCTCTCTCTCTCTCTCTCTCTCTCTCTCTCTCTCTCTCTCTCCCTCTCTCTCTCTCCAGAATGTTCTACCATGATTTAGAAACCCCCTCACCTTGAGAGCTCATTCCACTTCTGTCCTGAATTATTTCTTACATTGGAAGTACCCTTTGCTCAGTGGCCTCTCTCTTTTATTGGTTGGTTCCTCTTCAAATCTCCATTGAAAGGAGGGTGCTTAAGCCAACCATGTCTTCATTTCTTTTCAGGCCACATTCCTGACTCTTCATAGTACTGTCTCTACAATAGTTAGATCCTAGGTACTTTTGTTTAGCCCTCTACCTGTTTTCCACTTCCTTTTATGTGTTGTCTTCCTCCACTTAGAATTTAAACTCCTTAATAGCAGCAACGGTCATTCTGTTTATATTTCTATTTCCAGTCCTTAGCACAGTATCAAGCACAGTAAATGCTTAACAAATGCTTATTAACTTCACTTGACACTTACACATATTATATTACACAAATCTATGAAACAATAAAGACTATTCACATTTGTGTGTGGGGAAAATCTGTGAAAAGCATGAAAAATTCAGAGCTAAGTACTTGATGTTCAATATATATAAAAAATAATAATCAACCAGAATAAAAAGATAATTGCCCATAAATCAAGAATGATAATATTTATTCAGTAACATTTGAAGCTGCATTTATTTTTGTTAAATTGTTTTTCAGGAACTGAGGTAAAAAGGAGAAAAAAAAAGAGCTGCTGAATAAAAAAATTGCCAAACAAATGGAAATTCTTAAATGGAACAGGAATTTAATTAGAGCATGCCTTTGCCTGCAGCAAAGGTATAGTTTATTTCACGGAATAAATAATGAAGTCTCCTCTTTAAAGAGATACAACTTTTACAGGGTTTTGAAAATAAATGAGGCTTCATAAAAATTTACATCTAAAACACAGCAGACAATAAATGCCACCATTTAAAGTGTGTATCTTTATTAAGAATGCCAAACATACACTTGGAAACAGTATTCTAATTATGATCTCAATTGAATAAACACTTTTGAGAAATAACTTAGCAATTACATCTGCTGTATTAACATTTCTCTGGTTAACTTTTGCCTTTTAGATAAAAATGAATCAGAGCCATAACTTTCTAAAAGATTTGCATTTTGTAACTTTTCTTTAAAAGGGAGTGGGGACTTTGAAATTCATACTGCAGTTCCCCAAGGGCAGCTTTGATGCTATGGCAGGAGCATTGGATCTAAAGTCAGAAGAATCAATAATTAACAAGCATTAATTAAGCATCTACTATAGTCTAGGCAGGGAGTTAGGTGGCACAGTGGACAGAGTGCTGGGCCTGGAGTCAGAAAGACTCATCTTCCTGAGTTCAAATCTGGCTTGAGACACTTACTTGCTGTATGATCCTAAGCAAGTCACTTAACCTTGTTTGCCTCAGTTTTCTCATTGGTACAATGATCTAGAGAAGGAAATAGCAAACAATTCCAGGATTTTTGCCAAGAAAACCTTAAGTGGGGTTGCAAAGAGTCGGAAAGAACTGAAAACAACTAAACAATAACAACAAAATGTGCCACGGTGCTAAGTGCTTAGGGATACAGATATGAAAAAAAGAAAGACAGTCCCTGCCCTTGAGGAATTTACAATATCATTGGTGAAGAAAATACACAAAAGGAAGCTAGGAAGGTATCCTGTGGGGAGGCATAGTGGGAAAATCAGTCAAGAGAATGTCCAAATTAATGTAGCTGAGTGAGAAAGGCGATGTCAAGCTGAGCTCTCTCCTTCAATGGAAGTTTGGAACTCATGACTCTACCCTCCAGTGAGGGTGGCAAAAGGTAGTCCTGAGGTAGAACCCCAAAGCTGATGAGATCTTATAGAATAATGAAGTTATTCAAACTATGACCTTCCTGGGGCATTGTGAAGTCATTTGGAGGAGTCCCAAAGTAGAGCAGCCAGATGAGAAATGAGGTGAAAGAAAAAGAAAAAGGGAAAGAAGGAGAAGGAGAGAAAGGAGGGAAAGAAGGAATAGGAGGAGGAAGAGAAGGAAGAGTAGTAGTCATTATCAGGTTTAAATTGGGCTGTGCTATTTACAAACTGTGTAGTCTCTGGATCTGACTTTCTCTAATGTGGGAGTTAGACTACGTGACTGCTAAGATTCCTTCCAGCCTTAAATTGTGTGATCCTAAATTACTTGTTGGGAAAAAAAAATTAGACACCTTTTTTTTTTTTGGAATCCCAGTAACTCAACCTGTCAAGAACATATATATTTGCTTGTCAAACATGAGCCAAAATGTAGTAAGGGATGAAGGTGAATATTTTGTTTACCTTAATATATAGTATACCTCCTTCCCTCACCCCTTGCCAAAATCAGGCATTCAAAAAACAAATAAACAAACCTTGGATATAGACTCTAATCCAAATTATTTTTCAGTGTTTAACTATGTGTTACTTTAGAAAAATCTCATTTAGTGTCGTAACCTACATTTAACCAATAAACTATTCCTGTTTCTGCCACTATCATCAGAGTTATTAACATAGAGTAGATGGTTTCTCAAATTCCCTTCTAATTCTAAGTTCTATGATTCTATGACTTCAGTGTTTCCTAAATCAACTGAAGACATATGTAAAACATTCTGTCATACTCTTGGCCAAGTCACTTATGTTCTCTAGGTCTTAATTTTCTGTAAAATAAGGAGATTGAAATAGGTGATCTCTATATCAGATTTAGAATGAAGTGGTTCTACACTATACTTATGGATTCCTTCCCTGGTGGGTTGGGCAATTCCATTCTGTTCCATATGTTATGAGCATGTATTTACTGTTTACTATGTGCTTAGCACTGGCCCAGGATAGGTGTCATGGAGGATACAGAAGTATGACTGTTTTATTTTTCTCATTCTAACCCTAGTGCCTAGAACACAGTACACACTTCTTAAATACCTGACTTTGTCTGGGTTGTCTGATTGTTTTTTGACATTAAGGAATTTACAATCAGGGGATATAAAATTAACAAACATGGAACTACAATAAAAAGTCAATTTAATATATAGGTGAAAAATTTTATGATACTTCCACTTCCAAAGAAGTCTAGTGAAAAGGGCCACAGTAGGTGTCTTTTTCCCTATCCTAGTCAGCCATTTTGCATTATCATGTAACTTGTCATGACAGAGAAGATGAACCTATACCAATGTACCATTAGTTTTATCTTAAGGTAGTGGAAATGGGCTAGCTTTACTTAAAAGATGGATAACATTTTCCTTTTTCACAGTGCTTAATTTGTGGCCTCTGCTACTTGAGTTACAAATTAGGCCTCTCCTTTTTCAAATTCATCTCAAGGGATTGTCAACATAGCTGTAAAATATCACCCTCCCTCTCTTATACATCCCCTTTCTCCCAGTCTTTGGCTATGTCGCGCCTGCTATATCTTGTATTCTCTTCATACCAGGGTAAGGGAAATTTCCATAGGTATTGTCTGCTCCCCAGATTATAAATTACTGCAAAGCAAAGAAAAATCTTTCTACTTTTTTATGTAACTTCCCCAGGGCTCAATATCCATTGGGTGCTTAATACATATTTGATGACAACATAAGTTGACTTGTTTCTCTCACCATATACATACAGCTGTTACACAAATCCTACAAATATAAAAGATAATTTTTTTCCTTATTGGATACAAGCTCTAAAATGATAAAACTAAAACAGGTTTTTTGGCATGCCTGAAAATGATTATTAGCAATTTTAATGGACTTCAACCCAGATTAGAAGAGATATGACATCTGTCAATCAGCATACACTCGTCGGTATCTGATGATTACATTTGATATTGGCTCCTTCTGGGAGTCAATAGCGATTATGAACAATATTACAAATCTCAGCTTGGTTAGAAATAGCTGAATTGTGTTAAACTTTGTGTCCTAGAGGCTGCCATTGACATTAAACTGTCTTGCATTCTGAAGAGAAAGTCTCATCCCTGAAATAAGTGTAAAAATACTCAGCAAACCAGCCGTGAATGAAAACTAGGTGACAATAACAGAGTAATACTTTAAGGACATGATTTCATCAGAGCCTGGATGCCTTCCAGTGATGCAGATGCAGAACTAGACCTTTGTAGACACATTCTTTGCATTTCTGAACTGTTCATATTAGATAATGAAGACATAGATATTAACTCGATGGGGCAAAGTAGGGACTTTTCCATTTAATCACAGGGTACCAGTGCTGGCAGGAGCCACTGAGAGTCACTACTAGGTGCGTGACCCTGGGGCAAGTTACTTAACCTAATTTCCCTTAGTTTCCCCAACTATAAAATAGTACTTAGTGCAGGGTTGGGGAATCTGTACCTTGAGGCCACATGTGACTTTCTAGGTCCTTGAGTGCAGCCTTTTGACTGAGTCCAGGTTTTACAGAACAAATCCTTTTATTAAGCTTATTATTTATTTATTTTCATTCATTCATTCAATTTATTTATTTACTTATTCAATTCTGTGAAGTTCTGTGGCCGTTAGGCTTCAGGTGACCTACCCCTGACTTAGTGCAACTAGGGGGCAGTGGATAAAGCACTAGGCTTGGAATCAGGAAGACTCATCTTCATGAGTTCAAATCTAGCTTCAGACATTTATTAGCTGCTTGACCCCAGGCAAGCCATTTAACCACGTATGCCTTAGTTCCTCATCTGTAAAATGAGTAGGAGAAAGAAAAGGCAAACGATTTTAGTATCTTTTTCAAGAAAACTCCAAATGAGGTCATGAAGAGTCACACATGATTGAAAAGTGACTGAACGACAAAAACAACACCAGTACTTACCTGGCAGAACTGCTGTGAGGATGGAATGAGATAACAATCTATGTAAATCACTGAGCATAGTGCCTGGGATGCATTAGGCATTCTATAAATGTTTATTCCCTTTTCCCTCCTTTTGAGACTACGTGCTTGAATCATTTGCATAATCTGATTTAGTTGCCTAAGGAAAAGATGAACCCAGAGAGAGTGGGCATGCAACCTCTCCCCAGAAGATTAGTATTTCACAAGGCTCAGGATATTTGTTTCAGAGGCAAGAAGAAGTCAAGGTAAAAAGCCGTCTCTCCATAGGTTAGTTGCTTAAGATTTGGTCCCCTGGATATGATGTAATTATAAGTATCTGATAGAGAACTCTAAGGAATATATAATAGCAAAGCTCAAGACACCATTAGGAAGAGGTCTGCAATGGTGATGATGATGAGAGGGGTATGTGACAACTGGCAAAAGACGAGGGGTGCTGCATTGACGGGGAGTAACAGTGAAAGGAAGAACAATGATAACATTAACAAAGGATCCTTGGAAGGGAACACCAATGTGGAGAAATGAACCCTGGCCTCACCCATTCTGGGGTCCCACCAAGTAAAGTAGTGTACAATCTCTGGGAAAGGGTGCCCTCTTGGGGAATGACAGGGTGTCAACTCTCTTTGGGCTCTGATTCCAACTCCTTTCTGTATCCTATAATTTGTAATAAAATTATTCTCTTTTTGAGCTTTATCTGATCCCTGTAAGAGAAATTCTTAATTTCCATCTGAGTGGGGAAAATGAGTCAGAAAAAGTGAGAGGTACTCTGGGCATGTTAGGGTTCTTTGTGTTAGCAGGGAGACTCCAATACAAGCCTAAATTTTTTAATAGCAATGTGCTATCAATCAATTAACCAACATTTATTAAGCACACAATTTGTGCAAAACATTGTAATAAACACCGGGGACTCCAAAAGAGCAAAAGGTAGTTTCTACCCTGTAGGATCTTACAATCTAATGAAGACCTTACAACCAAATGATGGAACTCCCAAAGATGTAACTTCTTCTACCAAGGTAGCTTTGTATCTGCTTTGCATTTTGTAGCTTTGGAGAGTTGTGTAGGGTCACTGATGACTTAAGAGACTAATCAGAGTCATAAAGCCAAGATCTCATGAATAGGACTTGAACCCAGGTCCTCTTGATTCCAGGGCTACTATCTTTCTATTGTATCATGCTGACTCTCAAAACGAAGTATAGATTATTATATTTGGCAGCTAAATAATTGGTGACTAGCCTTTCCATCTTTAGCTAGGTTAGACCTATGCTCAAAGCTTCTCCATCTTGATAATTGAAATATATGTTAAAATGTGTTACTTGGATAAAGGTATAGAGGGCACATTTATCGAATTTGTAGATGATGCACAATTAGGAAGGATATTGCATATGTTGGATGAAACAATCAGCATCCCCTAAAGATCTTTATGTGTTAGAATATTGTGCTTAATAAAATAAGGTGACATTTAGTAGAAATAAATGTAAAGTCTTATGAATTGATTCCAACAAAAAATTATAAGTACTAGGTAGAGGAGACATAGTTCAATAGCATTTGTCTGAAATAAGATCTGTGTGTTCTAGTGGATTTCAAGCTTGGTATGAGAGACAGCATGATACAGTGGGAAGACCCTTCTTTGGTCATTTATTATCTTTTTGACCTTTGCCAAATGGGCCCCATTTTCCTCAGCTATATAGGAAGTAGGTTAGACTATGGTATCTTGACAGGCTTGTCAAGGTCTAAAACTATAATCTTAGAAAAAGGGTGATATGCCACACAACGAAGTTAATTCAACCTTAGGCTTCATTAAGGGAAGTAAAATATCCAGGATGAAGGAAGTAGTATATTGTTCATTGTCTCCTCCTCTGGTCAGACCACATGAAAGTATTTGGCTCTGTCCAGGGTGCCACATTTTAGCAATAATAATGATAAACTGGAAATAACCTAGAGGCATGGATGTGCTGCAGTCAGCTTAAACTAACTTGGAAGACTATTATTAAGTTTTCAATGTGAGCATTTATACCTTGGAAATTGACAAATGCTAGAAATTAAGGTTTAATTTATTGTTTTCCTGATTGTCTAGACTTAAGAAAGTGATGGAGAAAATGTTAACAATGGAGATTAAACTTAAAACTGCGTCATGCAAACATTTGTTTTTCTAGAGCGTCACTTATTAAATGTTTCCCAGCATGCACCTAGTTTACGGGGACTGATGCTCAGTGGTGACCTCTTAGGCTTGGATACTATACCTATTTTCAAGTATCTGAAAGGGAGTCGCATAGATGTGGATCTTTTCCCAATGCTTTTTCTGCTTGGCTTGAGAGGGCAGAACTGGGATCAATGGGTTGTACTTGCAAAGGGGAAAATTTAGACCATCACAAATCAAAGCTATCCAAAAGAGGAATGGGCTCAGAAGATGGTGGGTTCTCTCTTTTTGGACATCTTTGACTAAGGCTTGAAAAGCAATTTTGGGACATGTTGTATAAGCAATCACACTAGTATCAAATAGTAATGGCAATCAGTGGTCTCTGAGTTCTCTTCCAACTCTAGGATTTTGTAGATCTGTGGTAAACCCTGCCAATACTTACAATCCACTGGTATAGAACTTGTGAGCCAAGGTCCAACATCTATACCAGGATGAAGCAGCAATTTAGTACTTTAGTGGAGGGGTAAACCTGTACCACCTATGATTGTCAATCATATTGGTACTATCATTTTGCTGCACCCTCCATTTACTGATGCTTCCTGGTCTCTTCAATCTTTGTTGGTCGTTGATTAAAAGCTTAGAGATCACATAGCTTTAATACCTTCTTTTTACAGTTGACCAAAAGAAGGCCTAGAGAGGTTGAGTGACCTACTCAAGGTCACATAGACTCTGGTTATCAAAACTGGGATTTGAACACAGGTTTTCTGTCTTTACAGAATTCTATTCACTCTATTGGATTGCCTCCTTCTTGTGTGGGTGAAGATGTAGGTAAAGTGATCAGATATAATAATAGCTAGTATTTGTATGGTTTAAAGTTTGCAAAGTATTGTACATATGTTGACTCATTTGGTATTTTATTTTGGGTAAGACAATCTCAATTTTCAAGAATCTGTACGAGGTAGGTGAATTCAGGTAATTATAAACAATGTGAAAGGTGTTCCCTCATCTAGGAAGTTCCCATATCAATGAGAAAGGAAATCACAAGCCTAGTCTATATGTGTGTGTGTGTGTGTGTGTATGTGCGCATGTGCATACCTGCACATACACAAACATATATCACAACTTAAAACAAAGTCTTTTTCTGATATAAGAAGCTGTTTGGGCCTTGGAGACTAATTTATTTGAAGTCAGGAATATGGGAAGAAAGGTTCACTATGAGCTATTTCCAAGAGCATTCCTTCCTCGTAATATGCAAATACAAAGGAACTACATCTAGGGACTGAGAGGAAAGGGGGGAAAAAAAGATTTCAGTTATGATCCCACACATATTACTTGATTTCTGGTTCTTATCCTGGCCTTCATCCTCATTCCCATCCTCATTCATTCAGAAACAAGGTCATGCAAGTATAAATAAGAACGAACTAGAAATTTTGGCCAGGGCTTGTACGAGTAAGAAAGCCTGAGGAGAATTGGGAAGGGAGTGAGTACTCTACTACCACTGACAGGAGTATATTTGATAGTGTAGCAGTGTTTTCACAGTAATTGAAAGGATGCAGACAGTGGTTGGGAGAAATGAAGAGTTTATAGGAGCTAAGGGAGAACATCTGAAATTTGTTAAGCCTTTTGAAATAACATTTAAAGTGTCAAATTCTAATAATGATAACAATAATTCCTCTGAGATAGATAATGCAGATTATTTCTATTTTACAAATACGACTGTAGTCATATAGGCATGGGCATATCACACACACATATTTATACACATATATGTATGTGTTTAGAGACAACACAAGGATATTTGGTAAGTCTCCCATTAGAGATATTTACTTATTTTAATTTTTAGGCACATGGGAACTTAATCCCATGGCAAAAAAGGAAGAGGAAACTGAGACATCATTGCACTTCTCCTCTCTTTCACTGCCAAACTCCTAGAAAAAATGTTTGCTATCGCTCCTGATGCTTTCTCATTTCCCACTCACTTCTCCATCCCTTGTAGTTTGGCTTCTGACCCTACCACTCAATTGAGCCTGCTTTCTCAAGGTTACCAACAATCTCATAACTGCCTTTTCCTTGTCTTCATATTTTTCAATCTCTCTGTAGCTTTTGATACTACTGACACTTATTTCTGTGCCTTCTGTTCTCTCTTAGCTATGGTGACACTATTCTCAACTGATTTTCCTCCTATGTGTCCAACAGCTCATTCTTAGTGATCCTTGCTGGTCATTATCGTCCACCTCCTGTAGGGCTCTGTTCTGTTTCCTCTTCTCTTTCAATACTCTGGTTTGGAGATTTTATCAGTTCCCAAGAGTGCAATTTTCCTTCTCTAAAAAGACAACTTCCAAATCCATGTACTAAACCCTAGTCTCATCTTCTTGAACTCTAGCCATGTATTATCAACTGTCTGCTATAGATCTGCTCCCAGAAGTCCTTCAAGCATCTCACACTCTAAACATTTCTTTCCTCCTAGACCAATTTCTTCTCTAAACTTCTCTGTTTCTATTGTGTCACCTAGGAAACCTAGGTACCACCCGGGCTCATAACCTTGTCCATTCTTGATATTAACCAAGTCTTATTGATTCTGTTTCTGCAATGTCTCTCAGTCTTTTCCTTTCTCTTCACTCACACAGCCCCTTCCCTAGTTCATTCTGCTATCATGCTCTTAATCTGTTGACAATTTCCTAATTGGCCCTCTTGCTTCCAGTCCCCTCCCTTCACAATCTGCATTAGTGGTGCCAAACTCAAATAGAAACAGGGCCATGAAACCATATATAGATATCTCTGCTAAATGCATATTGACTTAGAAAACCACACATGAACATTATCTATGTTCTATTGTATTTTCATTTACTTTGTTAAATATTTCCCAATTCCATTTTAATCCATTCTAGGCCTTACTGTAGAATACTGCTGGCTGCATGTAGGCCATGTGTTTGCCACTCTACACAGCTAACTAAACAACTTTCCCAAGGCACAAGTCAGGTCATATCACTTCTATGCTCCCAAACCCTTGATATCTTTTCATTGCCAATGCATAAGTACAAACTTCTTGGAGTAGCATTAAAGTCACTTCAGAATATAGGTCTCACCTTCCCATCCTGCCTTATTTCATATTAGCCACCATCATCAGCTGTGTATTCCAGCCAAAATTGGGTGATAACGGTTGTCTGAATTCCTTCCCTCTACACTTATTCACTCCTCATTTTCACCATCTTTCACTATTTTTCTCTTTCTTGAAAACTTGGGTCAGATATCATAAGGTATCAGGAGAGAAGTAGTATGCAGTATACTAAGGAGTTAGATTTGGGGCCAAGTGTGAAGTGGTTTATAAGCCCAACAGAGGCGTTTATATTTGATCGAGGAGGCAAAAGGCAGTCATTGGAGTTCACTGAGTGGGGAGGTGACTGTCAGTCAGAGCCGTGCTTTAGAAAAATCAGTTTGGCAGCTGTGTGGGCATGATCTGTGAGAAGAGAGAGAACTGAGATAAAGGGATCAATGAGGCTGCTACCGTCACTGAACTTGATAAATCTTAGGAAAAAACATGGATAGACTTGCATGAAATAATGAAAAAGAGAAATGAGCAGAACCAAGAGAAAGTTACATACAGTGACAGCAATATTGTTTTAAGAATCATTTTGGATCATTAAGGCATTTTGACTATTATAAACACCCAAGTTAACTACAAAGGACATATGAAAGAAGATGCTATCTGCATCCAGAAAAAGAGCTGATAAATAGAAGTATATATAGAGTGATTTTAGATATATAAACATAATTGCGTCTAATGGTAGCCCTCTCTAGGGCAGAGAGGGGAAGAAAAAAAGGAAAACAAGAAAGTGACATGATAACGTCATTATATATTTTAAAGGAATAGCAAAGTGTACTTAAAAGATTTGCAGTTTCATGTGCAATCATCTTTTTTATTATGCTACATTATGGAAATGCTTGTTTTATTCCATAAATTAAAAAGAAAATAAATAATTTTTAGAAAGAGGTGATGAGGTTCTGGCTTTGTATTTGGAGGGAAGAGGATGAATTCAAGAAATGTTGTAGAGGTAGAAACAATAAGATGTGGATACGTGGTGAGCGAGAGTGAGTGGTAGGAGTTGAGGATTCTGCAAAGCTTGCAAAGGCCTGTGAAACTAGAAAGACTGGAGGAAATCAGAAAGCTCAGGAGAATGGTGAGTTTTTGGGAAAAGATAATGAGTTTATTTTTGGACATATCGAGGTTGAGATGCTTATGCAATATACACAGTTTGAAATGTACAGTAGCCAGTGGTTGATGTAAAACTGGAGTTCCAAAGAGAGATTCCCAAGGATAGTGAATATATCTTCAGTAGTACCTTGAACACAATGAAGATTTTCCCTCAGTGCTTAGCACAGTACCTGGCACATAGTAGGTACTTAATAAATAAATGCTTATTGACTTGATTGGACATTCTCATTTCTCTACTGTCTCCTGTGACTGCAATGTATATTTTCCTCACTTCTATCTCTTATAACCTTTAGTTTCTTTCAAACGTCAGGTCAACTGTCACCTCCTATATAAGGCCCTTTCAGATTACCTACCTCCAAATGTTAATGCCTCATCTTCTTAAATACTTTGTATTTATTTTGTATATTCATATATATATATACATATATATGTATATATACATGTATATATATATATATATATATATATACATATATATCTCCATGTATTTATATGTTCTCTCCTGTTTCAGTAGGATGTATGCTCCATGAGGGCTGGAAGTGCTTTAATTTTGTCTTTGTATTCTCAGTGCCTGACATGATGCATGTCACATAGTATGAATTCAACAAATTCTTATTGCTTGGTTGATTGAATATTTGGATGATAAAGACATAGAGAAGATAAGAATACTGTATTGGGAATATCAGGTACCCTTTCCTCCTAGAAGCCTTCCCTTTGCATTGATGATTTTGAGTACTTGCTCTGTTATATGCTAATTAACTCAACATTTTTTTTTTATCTTTCCGGGCCTCTGGTCCCCTATTTGTGAATTGAGGGGATTGCACTAGATATCAAATTTCTGATTTTTTTATGTGGAAGAAGGTGGATTTTTGAAAAGTACATAACAAATCCTTTTCTGATCTCCTTGTGAGGAAGACTAGAATGAAATCAGAAGATAGTTTGTAAGAAATGTGGTTAAATGACCATACTGCTATTCGAATTCAGAACTAGTTGAATGAATAGACACAAAGGACTGTAATTAATGAGTCAGTGTCAACTTGCTATCTGCAACTAGTTATCTGACAGAGTGCCCCCAGGATCTGGGATTAGTCCCCTGCTGTTTAATATTTATCTGAGGGATTGGATGAAGACATTGTTGACATTCTTTTAAAAACTGAAGGACTATTAGGAAACAAAAAAGATCTTTACAGGCTCAGATGATGGGGTGAAATGGATAAGATGAAATTTAATATTGACAAATGTAAAGTCCTAAATTTGGTTCAAAAATCAACTTTACCATTAAAAGATGGAGGGAGTATAGCTAGACAACAGTTCCTACTACAAACAGCCTTTAGGTTTTCAACACTGTGACATGACAATTGTATTAACTCCTCTTTTGTTGGTTTTCCTGTTAATTTTTGACTGATACATTTGGGATGGCAATTCTTTACTGTAAGTTATTATTCTAGACCACCGACCAAAAAGAATGTGCCCACAATAATAGGTTTTCCTTGGGCACTTTTCTACTGGGCTTGAAATCTTGTGAGATTAATGACATGTAGAGTATCTGGAGGGAATTCTACTTGTTGACATCTTATACAATTAATAAAACTGTGCAAGAGAGGAAAAAAGGGGAATTTTTGAATAACAATGGAGTGCTCAGGACCTGGGAGGACTAAAATGATGAAGATTGACGTTTACTGAATGCTTGTGTGATTTAAAAATATAATTTTACCATGTCTTCATCCCAGAATCTTAATATGCTTTAGAAATAATACTTAATTATAATCTATTATACAACAGATTAACTGAAGACTTATCTATTCCAAATTTCAGGTTGGAAGGGAAAGGGTGACACTCTGCAGAAAGTCATCATTAAGCAGCAGTCTGCTACGTGAAAAGATGCAGGGTAGATTATGTACTAGCATGATAGGCAAGAGATGAACTGTCCAACTAAGAGACTAGATCCCCCAGGACCAGAAGTGGTCCATTAGGAGGCCAAGGACTTAGTGAGATGAGTCAATGGTCTAGCTATTTGGATAAGGAAGGAAATGGTGAGCACAGCATTATTGATCCTTTGATAACAGGAGGCAGCATCTTTCTTACTTCATTCTAGGAAAAAATTCAAGTTTATCCCTAGGTATTTTCAAAAGCTGTGCTAAACTCTATATTTAGAATACCTCTTCCTGAAATAGCAAGCAAACCAAAGATGCAATGCTCAGTGCGATATTGGAATTCGTGATAGCAATAACATGTAAAAAGGTGATATTGGCCATTTATCTGTCCATCTATCAGTCTGTCTGTCTGTCTATCTTTCTGTCTGTCTGTACGAGAATGCATGTGTAGTAGAAAGAGCATTGGATGTGGTATCAAAGAACCTACATTTAAATTTCATCTCTGATCCTTGACACATATTTGATCTTGGACAAATCATTACACTTCTCTTGATTCATTTTATTTATTTGTAAGACATGGAAGTTGGATTGGATGATCTCTATGGTCTTTTAAAACAATGGCCTCCAATATGAGGTTCATGGCCCGACCTTAAGAGTTATGTACTCATAAGTGGGCAAAATATGTCCAATCCCATACTCCTCACAATATCTAATCATGGGGCTTGTCATCAGCATAAACACAACTGTCCCTTATCCTCCAACATTCCTTCATTATTCTTCCCTATTCTCCCACTATGCTAGCTTTTAACTTTCTTTTTCCAAACTGAGAACTGGCCCCTCAGGAAAGTTATAACCTAACAGCAGCAGATAACACTGGAAAAAGGCCTCAACCTCAGCATAATTATTTTCCCTCCCAGATCATCTCTGGCTGTGGCAGGCATTTTCCAGGGCAGTGACCTAGAATAAAAGCCCAACCATTTCCCCTTTTCATTTTGGGTGGGGCAGAATGAATTGCATAGGATAAGTAGGCATGAATGTGTTGCAGTTTGCATCACATATATCAGTATATTTTATTTCCCCAAACTCAACTTCTTTTACAAATTTTCCTTTAACTTTGAAGGTACCACCATCTTTTCCATCACCCAGTTTCACAACCTTAGTGCCATCATTTCCCACTCTTGTTCAGCTTATGTAACCAAACATTCACTAAATCTTGTTGTTTCCAACTTGAAAAATATTTCACATCTCTTCCATTCTTTCTATTCACACACCCTTTACCTTTATTTAGTCCTTCATCACCTCCTGCCTGGGCATGTATCAGTAAGGTTATAAACACAACATCAATGATAATTGTGAACATGCCTATGTGGTTCTGTATCACAAAGTATGAGAGACTCCATATAGTAGGTAAAAAAAGTACAACATTTATTCAGACACTAGAGAATCATATCCTATAAGCTCCTATAGTTCAGCTCCCACAGCCAGTTAGCTCACTTTATCATAACAGCAAGGAACTTAAAACACCATATCACAGCCTGGAGCCTTGCCATCTCCAAACCTCTCTGACCCTCTGCTGGGGTCTTCCCCAAAACAAACTCACAGTACAGCTAAGTCAGCCTGTTCAGTTCTAACCATCGTGATGGCATCCATTAGCAGCCATAAATGCGCTCTCTCTATCTCTCTCTCTCTCTCTCTCTCTCTCTCTCCATTTCCTGTGACATAACTTCCTTTTCCTGTCAGGAATATCCTCCCACCATATGTAACTTAGGCTTCCTATGATGTAAGCAGGTCACATGGCCTATTAATAGGTGGGAAAGACCTTCAAATCTAAATTGTTACTACAGGGTTATACTACAAGAACCTCCAAATTGGTTATTCAGACTCAAATCTCTTTTTATTAGCCAATAATCCTTTGCACACCTGCCAAATTGGTTTTCTGAAGCACAAGTATGACCATATTACTCACCAACTCATTAAATTCTTATGGTTTCTTATTGACTCTAGGATCAGATATTATTTTATATTTGTTTCATCCTCTTAAATTTCTATTTTTTATACAATCATTAGCATATGTTTTTGTTGTTCAGTCATTTTAGTTGTGTCCAACTCTCTGTGTCCCCATTTTGGGGTTTTCTTGGGCCAATTCTCATTTCTCGTTTCCTTCTCCAGCTCATTTTATAGATGAGGAACTGAGGCAAATAAGGTTAAGTGAGTTGCCCATGGTTACAGAGCCAGTAAATGTTAAAGGCTGGATTTGAACTCATGAAGATGAGTCTCCCTGATTCTAAGCCGAATCCTCTATTCACTGTGCCACCTAGCTGAACTAGCATATACTATATGTATATAATTTATATTTGGGATATATGAGGTCTTCAGGGAGGACTAGTATGTTTGGTATGAGGGTATTTTGAGTCCTTTTCAGGGCTGCTCATCCACCTCATCCACCTGTCACCCAATTCATATCTGTGGCTTCAAGATATTGTAGCATGTACAACAGCAAAACCCCAGAAAAACTGTCTTGTCAGACAGACTAAACCAAGTTGAAGGTAACCAACAGGCCTTAAACCCATCAATGAGTTGGGAGCAATATTTACCCCAAGCATGTGAAGCTTCCCCCAATGGAATGAGAGGATGGGAACAATTTGTTCTAAGGCCATGAAGATGGCTGAAGCAGGCACTGTTCAATGCTTAGATCTGGGTCAGGCTTAGAGGATACCAAGGTCATCAGTAGATCTACATCAGTAGATGCAGTAGCATTGCCTGTCATCCTGACTTTTGTCTCACTCCTGGACTTTGATAACTCTGGAAGAGAGAGTGAGGTTGACAACTTTGTGCAACTCTGCTTCACTTAGATCCAATTCATGTGCTAGTTAAGACATCATTTTCATGATGCCATTGGTCCTATTTGACAAACAAAAACAGCCACAACAATTTATACACAAGAAAGGATATATACACATATTGTAGTGTGCTCAAATTTTTTTAATGAAAGGGATTGTGATAAAAAGTATTTGGAGATCATTGCTTTATATTTTTAAATCCTCTGATCCAATGATTTATTCAGAATTATCCTTTGTATAGGGAAGATATCTAATAATCTGGGCCTATGAAAAAAGATCACACAAAAAACCAATTTGAAACATGTCATGTCACCATTCTCAGGTGGGATTCTTAGCTAATTCAAGTTTCTCCCCATCCTACCACCATCTTCTTTATGCAGATACTTTTCCAGAAAGAAATGTCCTATACAAATTAACTGTATCAAGTAGAGAAGCACACATAGGCACAATTTATGACAAATGGACCCTATAACACTCAAGCCTCTGAACTGCATTAAGTAGCTACATTTTGTGGTTTTAATTCCTGAAGGAATAGCAAGAGATATTGATCTTTTGCTTGGTTGAACTGAGAAGAGCTCCATTGGTACATCTGATAAAACAAATTGTTTTCATTTTTCTTCTGGATGTCTTTAAAAGATACAATCAAGAAAATGTATACAATTCTTATGTATATACCTTGTAGCATTGCTCACCGTGTTGCTAGTGTGACAGACTGCATTAATAATACGTCGATCTTTACGATTTTTTATGTATAATCAGTAAATAAGATTACCGGGATAGCCATCTTCAAAGACAGTCTCCCACGACATGGATTTGTATAACCATCTTTTCCAATCTTTGCTCCCACTGGAACTTCAAAGGCTCAGTGATCAAAACAAGGCACCAGCAAAACGGGTAAAGACTATCGACTGGCCTGGTAAAAATAGTTGTGAAATTTGTACCTCAGAGGGAGGTAGTATAACGTAATGGGAAGGACATTGGACTAAGAACAGGGTACTTGGGTTCTACTCTAGTCATTGGATATGAAATGTTAATGTTGGAAAGAAAGATGGCATGATAGATAGATAGCTGCCTTGAGTCAAGAAGACATAGATTAAGGTTCTGCCTCTGACATATACTGGTAATATGTCCCCGGGCAAGTCATCTAACTCTTCAATGCTCCAGACAACTCTCACTACTCTAAGATGCAGAGCAGGTGTTGACCTGCATTGTCAGAGGATGTCCTTCATGAGTTCTCTATGCGGATATTCCAGTTTTACTACTTTACTTTTGCTAAATGGCTAGTCCATCCCTTTCAGACTATTTACTTCTATCCTTAACATAACTTCTATGTGATTATTCATTGGTAATATTACAACTTACTTATGTTCCATTGTTATTTGGGTGACAATCAACTTTAATTATTTTATAATTGTAGTATTTGATGACTCACAACCATATGGTAACACTGAAAGAATATCGATATTAAAAAGACTGGTCTTTGTTTCAGGCAGAAGTGTGGGTTCATTAAGGTCTTTACAATTTCCCAAGAGGAAATGTGGCATAGTGGGTAGAAGTCTGGCCTTAGTAGGAAGAGCTGGGTTCAAGTCTTGCCTTTGACACATGCTTTAAATGTGAGTCATAGGCAAGTGACCTAACACCTCACTGATCTAGACTATAAGTTATAGATCTAATCTGCATTGCTAGAGAGATTTTCCACACCAGGATCTCACCATATTGATAAAATCAAAGGTCTAGCCATAATGATGATGATAATGATTTCCCAAAGTCAGTGAAGCCCATTCTCTTCCTGTTTAATTTTTATTCTGACTCACTGTCCATTCAAGTGACTATTCTAGACATGAAGAGCTATGGACTATCTATCCAACTGCACATTATATTCTTGGAAATAGACATTCTCCCATTAATACTATATAGAGATTTGTGGTGTAAACAGTCTACAGCATATTGTCAAGGATAATGTGTCATTGTTTGTCCTTCATTCTTAAAGAGGACCATGACATTAGGAAAGTGACACCTTGACTTGCAAGTGAGTTGAATTTAAATAAAGGAAGGCACCAGCCTTACTTTCTCTTCTGTAGCCACCTGGGTCCAATGGCAAGAGATAGATCAGGACAACTGGAGATGACACTCCAAGGATAACTGACTGAAAATCAGAAGGATATTTTTAAATTCACATATAGGAAAGGGAGATGGACTTAATTATGTATTATGAGTTGCTGATGGACTAGTATCTCAAAAATATTCAAAGAACTAGAGAAGGAGTTCTTATATTTTTATGTGTATCTTGAATCTCTTTGGTATTTTGGTGAAGCCTTTGGAACCCTTCTTTAAAGCAAAGTTTTTAAATGCATAAAATAAAATGAAGAGATTACAAAAGAAATGAATCATATTAAAATAGTTATAAAATACATTAAAAACAAATTCACAAACCCCAGTTTAAAAATTAGATCAGAGAAAGAATTCATCATGTGGGGTACACTAAAACTTTTGGAATGTCCTGCATGTGTTCAAGCAAAACAAATTCATCCATTGACTATGTATGAAAATGTATATTTCATCCTACACCTCTTGTCTATTAACTCTCTGCCAAGCTATGAGAAGAAATGTGGCTCACCAAGAGTATTCTGTGGTCATGATGGATGATTCTATTGAACATAGTTCATAAGCCTTTCAAAGTTGTTTTACTTTATATTACTATATATTAATTATTATATATTGTTTACTTTATATTATTGTAGTATATGTATATATTGTGCTTTTATTTCTATTTCACTCTTTATCAGTTCATACAAGCCTTTTCAGATTTCTCTGAAGCCATTACTTTTTATGGCATCATAATATTCTACTATATTCATATATAATTCTTCAGTTGATCAGTATATGGTTCTTTGCTATAACAAAAAACTGCTGCTATAAATAAGCATGTATATATGAGTCCTTTCTCTCTGTCCTTGATCTTTTTGGGAATATGTTTAGTATTTCTTGATCTGAGAATATGCATAGTTTAGTGTCATTGAGTATAATTCCAAATTGCCTTACAGAATGTTTGAACAATTTTTTGCTCCATCAAAATGTATTAGTGTACATGTTCTCTTACAGACTTTCCAGGAATTGCCAATTTATTATTTTTTTGGTCATCTCTGCCGATCTGATGGCCATGAAATGGAAATATAGAGTCATTTTAGCTTTTTTTGTTATTTCTTTATTTAATATTTTTTAGTTTTCAACATTGATTTCCACAAGATTTTGAGTTACAATTTTTCTCCCCATTTCTACCCTCCACCTACCCCAAGATGGCATATATTCTGATTGCCCTTTTCCCCAGTCTGCCCTCCCTTCTGTCACTCCACTCCCCACCGCCAAACCCTTTCCCCTTACTTTCTTGTAGGGCAAGATAGATTTCTGTACCCCATTGCTTGTATCTTATTTCCCAGTTGCATGTAAAAAACAACTTTTTTTTAGTCATTTGTTTTTAGAACTTTGAGTTACAAATTTTCTCCCTTCTTGTTTCCCTACCCACCCTACTTGAGAAGGCAAGCAATTCAACATAGGCCACACATGTATCATTATGCAAAACACTTCCCTAACAGTCATGTTGTGACAGACTAACTATATTTCCCTCCATCCTATCCTGTCCCCCTTTATTCAATTTTATCCCCTTGACCCAAGCCCTTTTCAAAAATGTTTGCTTTTGATTACTTCCTTCCCTGCTCTATCCTCCCTTCTGTCATACCCTCTTTTATCCCCCCCCCCCCCACTGTCCTGTAGGGTAAGATACCCAGTTGGATTCATTCATTCCCCTTCACCTGCCCCCTCTTCCCTTCCCATAGAACTGCTTTTTCTTGCCACTTTTGTGTTGAGATAATTTACCCCATTCTATCTCTCCCTTTCTCCTTCTCTCAGTATATTTCTCACACCTTAATTGTGTTCTTTTATTTATTAATTTTTAGATATCATCCCTTCATATTCAACTTACCCTGTGCTCTTTGTCTACATATATATTCCCTTCAACTATCCTAATACTTAGAAAGGTTTCATGAGTTACAAATGTCATATTTCCATGTAGGAATGTTACCAAAACAGTCCAACTTTTGTAAGTCCTTTATGATTTCTACTTCTTGTTTACCTTTTCATGTTTCTTTTGATTCTTGTATTTGAAAGTCAAATTTTATCTTCAGCTCTGGTTTTTTCTTTTTCAAGAATGCTTGAAAGTCCTCTATTTGATGGAAAATCCATATTTTGTCCTGGAGCATTATGCTCAGTTTTGCTGGGTAGGTGATTCTTGGTTTTGATCCTAGCTCCTTTGACCTCTGGAATATCCTATTCCAAGCCCTTCAATCCCTTAATGTACAAGCTGCTAGATCTTGTTTTTTATCCTGATTTTGTTTCCACAATACTCAGATTGTTTCTTTCTGGCTGCTTGCAATATTTTCTTCTCGACCTGGGAATTCTGGAATTTGGCTTAATATTCCTAGGAGTTTTCTTTTTGGGATCTTTTTTTGATTCATGGCCCTTACATTTATTTAGCCTATCTTTGGTTTCTATATTCCTTGGGGTATCTATTTTGTATTCCTTCTTCTAAACAGTTTCTGTTACTGCCCTGTAGATCTTGTTCTCTGTTCCCCTTTTCTCGTTGTGCCCCATTGTTTAAACACCAGTTTCTGCATGTGTATTGTCCAATGGGTAGGAATTTTCCTATATCCCTGATTATGCAATTCATTATTAACCTTTGCTCCCTACATGGTGTAACAACAATGCTACTTGTAGTTGCTCGGGGAAGGGATGGGGGTAAGATCAATAACACCAGCACACAGGAGGGCTGCTAGCACAGATTCTTTCATCTGCTTTTCTAAAGGAAAGCAACTTTAAAGGGGCCAACAATCTTACTTAACCAAATATATGTGTGTGTGTGTGTGTGTGTGTGTGTGTGTGTGTGTGTATGACTCTATCTACCTATCTATCTAATCTTATTCACTTAGTTCAGGGGAAAAGTCAGCACCTTGAACTTCAGAGAAAATACAAACAGAAATTGCAAGCAGAAATTATATAAACAGAGAAAATATAAACAGCAAAGACTAACAGACAGGGCTTCCAACTGTCTGAACAAAAGCAATATGTACATAGTTGCCAGAGAGAGAAGCACCAACATCTGGGTTTTTCAAAGCTGGGGAGGCTCCTTAACATCTACCCTGAGTCTCATCTGGCTAAATCCTATGAACACTCTTCCAATGAGTGAGCCCTAAAGCAAAATGCTATCCTCAGGGTATATATACTCTTCTTCAGGGCCACAAGGCATTACAGCTCTTGTGACCTAGGGCCCTGTGACTCAGGCTTCCATGTGACTCATGTTCAAAGCAGGTCACATAGGCCTATTAAATGTCAGTGCCCCCAGGATCTTGTATTCCCCTTTTCTTGAGGCAGAATGAATGGTTTCTTCAAGCAGCAAATCCTGGTAGACTATACCCAGTAATGTCCTCATCATTTTATAGATCATCCTTCTTCTATTGTACTGTTTATCAGTGGTATCCCTCTTACCACTGAAATAAGATTCTCTCTTTCTCACTGCTTCAATCCCTCCCTTTGCCCCTTTGCCCCTTTGCCCATTCTCCTGGATTCTCTCTTCTTGATTTATTTTCCCTCATTTGACTTAATTAGGGTATATCACAAACCTCTTTGCCTTCCTTACCTTTTCCCTTTTAAATGCTCTCCATTTTGTATAATTTATTTTTACAAAAAACATTTATTCACCTCTCACTGGCATGTTATAAGATTTATTTCCTTATGTTTCTGGCTTATTTTGTCACTATCTCTTCTATTTAATTTCTCTTTTTACCCTTATTTCTCTGTGTACTTTTACTTTTAGAATGAAATCTCAACACATTGTAGTTTTTTTGTCCTTGGTGGCTGTATTTATTTACATTTGTTTTTTAAAATTAAATTTAGAGATTTTTTGTTACATTTTAAATTCTGAAGTGTCTTTCTCTCTCCCTCCCACCCCACCCTGTCCCAGAAATGGCCACCATTTGACATATATTTATAAGTGTATAACCATGTTATGAGTACTTCTAATTATCAGTTCTTTCTCTGGAGGTGGATAATGACTTCCTTCATAGGTCCTTTCTAGTTAATTTGAAGATTTATAGTATGCAGAATAACTTTTTTTCACGATTATTCTTCTTCAAACAATATTGTTGTTACTGTATACAACTTTCTCTTGGTTCTGCTTACTTTGCTATTTTATTTCATGCAAATCTTTCCATGTTTTCCTAAAACCAACTAGCTCATCATTTCTTACAGTACAGTAGTATTCCACCACAATCATGTACCACAACTTATTTAGTCATTTCCCAATTAGTGGGCATCCCCTCATTTTATAGTTGTTTGCCACTGAAAAAAGACTGGTTGTAAATATTTTAGAACATATAGGTTCTTTTCCTTTTTCATGATCACCTCTGGAAATGGACCTAATAGTGGTATTGCTGGGTTATAGGACATACACAGACTTGTAACTCTTTGGGCATACTTGCAGATTGCTTTCCAAAATGGTTAAATCGTTTCATAATTCTACTAACAGTATATTAAAGTCCTGATTTTTCTACATCCCCTCCAACATTTATCATTTTTATTTTCTGTCATTTTAGCCAATCTGATAGGTATGAGATGGAATCTTAAAGTTATTTCAATTTGCATTTCTCTAATCAATAATGATTTTGAGCATTTTTCGTGTGACTATATATAGAGTTCTGATTTCTTCATCAAAATCAGCTGTTCATATAATTTAATCATTTATCAATTAAGGAATTATTCATTCTTATAAATTTGACAAAGTTCTCTGTCTGAGATATGAGAACATTATCTTAGAAATGTCCACCCCCAATTTTCTCCTTTCCATCTAATCTTGGCTACATTGGTTTTAACTGTACAAAACCTTTTTAATTTAATATAATCAAAATTATCCATTTCACAACTCACAATGCTATCTATGTCTTGTTTATTCATAAATTCTCCTGTCCATAAGTCTGATAGGCAATGTCTTCTATTTTCTTCTACTTTTCTTATGATATCTCTTTTTATATCCATTTCATGTATTCATTTTGGCTTTATCTTGGTAAATGCTGTGTTATTTGCCTATACCTAGTTTCTGCCAGACTACTGTCCAGTTTCTCCAACAATTTTTTTTTTTACCAAATAGTGTATTCTCATCCAAAAAGCTTAATTTTTTACATTTGTCAAACACAGGATTACTACAATCACTTACCACCGTGGGTTGCATGTCTACTCTTTTCCACTGATCCACATTTGTTTACATTTCTTGTATATCTGTTGTCTAGAGTGTTTGAAAAACAAATAATTTGACCAGGTTGATTTCTTTCTAGTATTGCTTTGATCACTTCTTTTTTCATTGGATTTCTTTCTTTTTTCATTAATAGTTAGAATAAAGTTTTAAGGGTATGTCACCTTGGGTTCCAATTTGAGCTTCTTTGCTCTTTGAAACATATTGTTACATTCTTTCCTGTAGTTTTTTATAGTCTCAGAACAGTCTTGCATTGCTTGGCCTTCCTTCCCTTTATGTTTGAATATCTTTTCTCTTATCACTTACGGAATTTGTCATATGAGTTATTGGAATTGTCAAATTTAACCACATGTTTCTTGGAGTTTACAGCATATGTTCCCTGTCTTCCCCCCACCCCTTTACCTCCATGGATTCTTTTGATCAATACTTTGTTTCCTGTCTTCAGAAATTCTGGCCAGTTTTCTTGTATTATTTCTTGCATTTATCATGTTCAGTTTTAAAAAAAAAATTGTTCTTTGGGAAATCTATAGTCCTTAAGCTGTCTCTATATATGTCCTTTCTTGGAGTTCAATATATTTCTATGGAGACCATGATTTCTTTTAATGTTATTGTTTTTTGTATCTGTGCTTCTAACTTGTCTTTTGCTTCCATATATTTGCATTCCAAATCAGTTATTCTGTCTTTTGTTTCTTTGGCAAGACTTATAGATTCAAGTTTTCTATTCTGTCAGTTATTTATGCTTGTAGGTCATAAATTTGGCTTTCATAAATCTAACTTCTCTTTGAAATTATTTGGGAATATCTTTGTATGATTCCATGCTTGCTTCAAAATCTACAGGGTCTTCTTCCTCATCAAGTATTGATTCGGCCTTCTTTGTTTTAATGTTTATTCACAGATGTCTGGACTCATTCAGCTGATCCAGAGGATGGAATTGAGCTTTCATTACTATGCACTTACTATGTGATATACACTGTGTTAAAAGCTGGGAATATAAGGACAAGCAAAAAAGAGGAAAGACTGTTCCTGCCTCCAAGGAACATGTATTCTAATAGGGGGAAGATAATACACAAAAATAAGCTGTAAAAGTAGAGAGAGGGTGAGGGAATATTGGGATGAAATTTACCATTTATGGTGGCATGGTTGCAAGGTTTGGAAAGTCAGGAACAAGACCAAGAGACAAATAAAGGCAGACCGATGTGGGCACCTCCACAAAGTAGAAGCTCCAGAAAGAATTCACCCATGATAGAGGTGGTGGTGGTGGGGCTTTGTAGAGGCATATTGAACTGTGAGAAAGTGATGGCAGAGACCATGTTTACTTCTGTTATTCTTTTCTTTCCTGTTTTAGTATATTAACTTATGCTTAAAGTGTTTAACTGAATTTTCTTCCTCCTGAGATTTTTGGTAATCTGATTTTTTTCCTTTATATTCTTCTATTGCTGACTTTCTGATTCTTTTCCCTTTGATTTTGGTTTTCCTGGGGCTAGAGCCCTCAAAGCCATTTCATCCTCTTCTGCTGTTAGTTCATTGGATTTTTACCTTGTTAGGGATCTTAGTGTCCTAGATTGTGGAAACAGCACAAATTGCTCTATCTCTTCTGCATAATTCCCGATTTGGGAGAGGTTTGAGCATTTGTGAGGATGGGAGAAAATGTTTAGTCTTCCATTTTGTTGGTCACATGACCTAGCAGTACGCATTACTTTTGAAGGCAGCCAATTCCATTTTTGCATAGCTCCCTTAAGTTCTTTTTCCTTTAATTGAGCTTCACATCTCTGCAATTTCTACCCATCGTTTATATGTTTGTATCCATTGGGGACAAGAAGAATAAGTCTATACCTCTTCCAAGGGATGGTCGTGTGTGTGTGTGTGTGTGTGTGTGTGTGTGTGTGTGTGTGTGTGTGTGTGTGATAGAAAGTGCCTGCACAGAGAAGAAAAAATCATTGTCCCAGATTCTCTAGGGTTGAGAATTTCACTGTAACTCAATCATTACAGCAGTCTTACTGATGAATGTTGGCTAGGATGCATCATTCTGTGTTAGCTAGAATGAACTTTATGTTTAAATGGAATTTTCGTGGAAGTTTGACCCATATCTAACTTCAGGTTAATATGCATTGTGTTAAATGGGTCACCAATTTTATTTTTTTAGTTTGTCTGTTAATATATAATATATAACATATATATATGTAATATATCCATTCAAAGTGAAAACAAGCTAATGTTTTCTAATTCCAGTTCTGTTCAAAATGACACCCGTAAGAAGGTACTTTATTTTTTGTTTTACTATGGTGTAATTTAAGAACCGTCATTTTACATTCCTATGTAGCTTGGAAATTTCTCATCATCTCTTCTTATAGTTTGGAAGATAGGTGCAAGGATTCATTGTCCTAAAGCTTTCAATGAGACTTCATTTATTTTGAATAATGTTACTACAAAGCAAAACAAAGAACAACGCTTGAAAACACCCAGCTCCTTCTTATTTATTTAGTGGCTCTGCACTATTCATTCATGGAGCCATAAAAAGCACCTTTTAAGATCTGCCAATGAATTTTAATTACAATTCATCTTTCTCCTTCAGTGCCTCCCATTCCAGACCCTTTCTTTTTTTCCCCTTGAGGATAGTCTTACTACCTTTAACTGTAACTTGTATATCTCTGATATAAAATTTGCTTAAATGAAAATACATTGTATATTTCTTTTGTCATTTTGAGTTTCCTTTTGGCATTTAAAAGCATTTTATTTGGCAGATGTTTGTAATTATGCTTAGATGTTTCCTTTCTTTTTTTGCTTCTCATTTATTATTTGTTTCTACTCTCTCCTTTATTCTCCACACCCTCCCTTCCCCCTCCCCCCCCATCTCCAGATGTTCTGGCCCTTCTTTTATCCTTTTACATGCTCCAGGTTTTTTCTTTAAACTCTCCTTTTTACATTTTGTGTATGGATAGAGAACTGACTTGTAGATCTAGAAAGACATGAGTTCACGTCCTTCTCTGTTGTAATCCTGGATATATCATTTAGCCTAATTGTGAATTAAGCAATTATACATTTCCAATAAAGTACAGACTGGTATTGGAAGAAAGAGTTTCCGTCTCTGGAAGTTCCCCAAAACAAAGAAATCATCAATCCACTCTCTATTTCAGCCTACCTCTGTCCTAAAATCCTTTTATTTTCTGCTCTTTTTAACTTTTTTGAATTCCTCCTCTTTCAACTGTTCTCCTCTTCTCACTCTTTTATTTGTTTTTCACTTATCATCACCTCTTTCCACTATTCCTTTTGGGAAGTAAATGCTCCCATTTTGTGAAACAACAAGAAGTAAACTATGAAAGCACATAACAAAAGCTTCTGAAACATAATTTCTGTCCTAAAAATTTCTATTCCTTATATTTATTATTTTTCCAATGATCAAGCATAATAATTTTAAATTTAATCAAGCCTACGTCTGTTTGACTTAATATATTACAAATCTTTTCCTAGAAATCAATGGAATCTGTTTTGTCTATTACTCATGAAACTATTGTTAAAAAAATCTTTTGCAAACATAACGCGATTCACTTTCTTCTTTAAAAATCTACCTTGATGACTTCCTAAGGTATTGAAAGAATTTTGGTTGGTCTAAAGTACCTATAGAGATCAAATTCTGTTACAATAAACTTCAAAAGACTATTCAAACTGCTTTGGTGTTCCAGCATGTTATCATTTCAAACAATACTTGAAATAAATGGGCCATGGATTGAGGTTTGAGAATCTTTTCATTATAATCATGTTCATCATAATGACATTTGAAAAAAGATTCATTTGAAGATAGCACAAATACTATTGAGGTGAGCATACAGCCATATCCATATGATGTTTTGCCAACAAATACTGTATTATAGTAGCATTGTTAACATGTATAACATGAGGAGCCTTCCTTTCATGAGAAGTACCAAAAACTTACCTCAGATTCAAGGAAATCTGTGATTTAATACCCACTCAAAACCATAATGCACATCTCACTATTGTATTAGGTGTTACAGACCAACTAGAGGGCACATTAGTTCAAGATGTGTGATATTTAATAAAAAGTATAGCAATTTAAGTTACAAGAAAAGATTCCTCTTCCCCACTCCCCACCATTCACATCTCAGGTATACTCTCCTTTGGTCAACATATTAACAGTATGGGAGGGCATATAAGTACTGGGAATGCCTATGAAGGTTTTACATACGGGAAACATGTAGCCAAGCAATATGCATTTGTCCTTATATTGATGTCATTGAACTGCTCTCTATTAGCATGATGTGTCTATTTCTCTATTTAGTGTCATATTTTTCCCCCTATGGAACATAGTATTTCTATTCTCTACAGTGTTTTTCCATTGGCCTTGTGGTCACTGAGCCAAGTGGCATAGTGAGTCAAATATAGGACTTGGAGTCAGAAAGACCTGAGGTTGAATACTGCCACAGAGAGTTACTTGCACTGTGTGACCCTAGGCAAGTTATTAAATCTCTCAGCTTCAGTTTCCTTTTCTTTAAAATGAGATTAATCATAGCATAGGACTCTTATGAAGCTCAAATGAGATAAAGTATACAAAGTAATTTTGCAAACCTTAAAGCACTGTTTAAATATTAGTTATTATCATTGCTTTCCAGTATAGTCAGGGCTTTCTGTTTCTGCTACAATCTAAAAGGTTCAAATTGGAAAGAAGCCTCCCTTCAACCAAGCCAAATCTCCTGTACTGGATAATAAAGGGCTCTGAGCTACTACATACACATAGGAAGTCAACAATATCCAGTGAAATGCCTCAGACAAAGAACAAGTCTTTTCTTTACTCCTGGTGCTTGCTAAAGGTCCTTGGCCTTAGTCTAGCCTCTGATTGGAATTAGGAAATTCTTTTTAAATTCCCATGAAGTCTCTGCATGTTAGTCTGAATCCTTACAATCCATTTTGAGGCCTCATTCCTAACAAAGCTCCACAGGACCTGGAAAAGGGGCAAGGATCCCCTTAGCTCCCATTATGCTTTGCAATTGAAATATAAATACATCTAGATTAAGGGAAAAAAAAGTTTTAGCTAGGTGAAGCTAATCACTGATCCATATTTCTGCCTTTATTATTTATATCTGTCAGCAATAGAATTATCCCTTTTTAGTGCTATATTTTAGTCAACAAACATTTTTCTTGTTTCTCTATACACATTATAACCAAACTCCATTTTTAATTTTTCAAGGAAGCTTTGACTTTTGCTTACTGCTTCCTACCAGAATGGTCTCTTCATCTTGCTCAAGACAGTTGGTTCCAGCTCTGCTCTCCTCAGTTGTGATCCCGTTAATCTTTTTTTCATTTTATTCATATTATTTTTATTCTAAGAGGTGGCAGGACTATATAGAAGAACTATAAAGGAAAGATCTTAACATCACCGATAATCACAATGGCATGGCTGTGGCTCCTGATCTAGGGCCAGACATCCTTGGAGAATGAAGTCAAGTGGGCTTTAGGAAGCAGTGGTAACAATCAGGCTAGTAGAGGTGATGGAATTCTAGCTGAGATATCTAAATTCTAAAAAGTGATATGTTAAAGTACTGTACTCAATTTGCCAGCAAATGTGTAGAGCTTAACAGTGGCCATTGGATTGGAAAAGATCAGTTTACGTCCCTATCCTAAAGAAGGGCAATGCCAAGAATGCTTAAGTTACTGAACAATTGTGCTCATTTCGTAGGCCAACAAGGTTGTGCTTAACATTTTGCAAACTGAACTCCAGCAATATGTGAACCGAGAATTACCAGAAGTGTAGACTTGTTTTCAAAGAATCAGAGGAACTAGGTGCAAAATTGCCAATAGCTGCTGGATAATGGAGAAAGTAAGGTAGTTCCAGAAAAATATCTACTTTGGACTACATTAAAGAATTTAATTATGTGGATTACAACAAAATGTGATAAATCTTCAAAGAGGTGGGAGTACCAGATCATCTTATTTGTCTCCTGAAGAACCTGTATGCAGTCCAGGAAGCAACTATTAGAACCAAACACAGGACAACTGATTGGTTCAAGATTGGGAAAGGAGTATAAGGCTATATATTGTCACTTTATTTAGTTAATTTATGTACATTATGCAAAATACCAGGCTTGACAAATCAAAAGCCAAAATTAATGTCGCTGGGAGAATTATCAACAAACTCAGATATACAGATGACACCACTTTGATAGCAGAGAGTAAGAGGAATTAAGAAGCCTCTTGATGAGAGTGAAAGGGGGGAGTGTAAAAGCTAGCTTGAAGCTTAACATTCAAAAAATAAGCCAAGATCATGGCAACTGGTCCCATCATTTCCTGGCAAAAAGAGGGAGAAGAAATAGAAGCAGTGTTAGATTTTACATTTTTGGGCTCAAAGATCACTACAGATGGTGACTGCAGACATGAAATTAAAAGACACTTGCTTCTTGGAAGGAAAGTGATGGCAAATCCAGACAGCATACCAACAGCAGTAGAGACATCACTTTGCCAATAAAGGTCTTACATAGTGAAATCTATGGTTTTCCCAGTAGCAATGTATGACTGTTAGAGTTAGACTAAGGAAGCTGAGTATTGCAGAATCAATGCTTTTGAATTGTGGTGCTGGAGAAGACTTTTGAGAGTCCCTTGGACAGCAAGGAGATCAAAACAGTCAGTTCTTAAAGAAATTAATTCAGATTATCCACTGCAAGGGCAAATATTGAAACTGAAGCTTAAATACTTTGGCCACATAATGAAGACAAGATTCATTGGAAAAGACCCTGATGTTGGGAATGATTGAAGGCAAAAGGAGAAGAAGATAGCAGAGGATGAGATGGATGGATAGTGTCATGGAAGCATTGAACATGATCTTGGACAGACTTTGGGAGATAGTGAGACATAGAAGGCCTAGTGTGCTATGGTCCATGGAGTCATGAAGAGTTGGACATGAATGAATAACTGAACAACAAAATTTGGAAATAAGTTTACAACCAAGAGGATCATATATAAAAATGCAAATTTCTATTACGTAGAGTTTGCTCTTCATTTTCAGTGTGCAATAAATTCAGCACATAATTTTCAAAACTGCCCCTGATTGTCTGAAATCCCTTTTGACTTTCCTTCTGTTCTCTTCTCGTTTAGGGGATGCTCATTTCTAGTCTCACTTTACATTCCATCTCCTCAACCAAAGTTGAAAAATAAAACAAAACTCTTCTAAGAGAAATGTATAGTCTAGCAACAAGACAAATTCTCACATTGGCCATAGGCAGAAATGCATGTCACGTTCTGTTTCTTTAGTCCATCACTTCTCTTTTAGGAGGTGGGTAACATGTTCAATGATTGGTATTCTTGAATTGTGCCAGGTCATTTAATTGATCAGAGTTCTTAAGTCTTTCAAAGTTGTTTGTCTTTACAATGTTATCACAAACTCCTTTGTAATGTTGCTTTAACTTAGAGTTGTGTTTTTCTAGGGCCAATGAATAATGTTATATAGGGTATGCACTTACATACTATAATCCTATCAGCTAGAGTAATAATTATTAAGTTTTCATCAGCAATCCTTGGCATTCAGAGTCCAAAATTGCTTATGAATATCTATGCCTTTTACCCCTTAAACCTTTTCATGCCTAACAGAGTTAAGTGCTGTGCTACTATAATCAATCCCTACTAGTCTTGTGGTAGAGGCCTAATAAATGGTTGTTGCTTAATTTTTGTTGTAATCATAGTTATACTGACAGATAAAAGGATTTTAAATCAAAGGACCATAGATTTAGAAATAGAAGGGATGTTTGAAGCCATTTGTCCAAGCTCTTCATTGGCGAGAAGAAGAAACTAGGACCAGAAGAATGCTACCTTCCATCTATTTTGTATATATTGATTATCCATGTTGTCTCTCCATTAGAATGTAAGATCCTTAAAAACAAGAACTGTTTTTGCTTTTTCTTTGGAGGCCTGGAAGTTAGCATAGTGCCTGATGCTAGCAAATACTTACTAAATACCTGCTAATTGATTGATTACCTAAGGCCGCAAGGTTATTGACAGGGAAAGCATATGAAACTAGGTGCCTTGGCTCCAGAACCAATGCTTTTTCAATAGTTTCAGTACTCCTTATCTTTCTTCACTGCTACCCCAATAAATAAATAAATACAGAAAGTCAAAGAGATCTACTGCTTCTCTTTTGAGGAAACTGATAGGACTGGAAGGCATGAAAAGAGTACTGCCCATATAGTACTTGAGGGGATGAGAATATCACATTACTCATCTAACTTCCCTTAGCAAAAAAGAGAAGTGATATCTGATTTTTTTCTCAGTTAGATATAAAATTCTTCTAACTGACCTTTCGACATGAGTCTAAAACTTGGAAATCAAATATTAAAGTTCAGAGGATGGAAAGGTATTATGCCATAGACATAATAAAAATGGAAGGTGACTCAAGAGTGAGTGGGAGATACAAAAAGCCAAAATTATAACATCTTTATCACAAATAATCTAGAGGAAGAAGGGCAGAAGAGGAAATTGAAGAAAGCAATGAGACAACCTAGACAAAGACCTCAGTTTTAATACTATCATATAAAAAGAAGAAAAAGGAAATGCAGATGAGTATAACAGTATGGAAGATACCTACTATAATAGATTTAGTGTGACATTTAAATGGTTTAAAAAAAATAATCCCTGGGTGATTTAATAATTTTTTTAAATTTTTTTTTAAATTTATTTTTGACGTTTGGTTTTCAGCCTTGATTTTCACAGGCGTTTGAATTACAAATTTTCTCCCCATTTCCTCCCCCCCCCACTCCAAGATGGCGTACATTCTGGTTGCCCTGTT
>CM053623.1:134645381-134678217 GCA_028646595.1 Phalanger gymnotis | reverse complement strand
AAAATAAGATGGCATAAATCATATTCATCGGCCTCAAGACCTCGCTTGAACTCTTGGGTCCACACAGGGGTCGGCTCTGCTTTGGATTTTTTTCCAGCTATAGTTTTCTCGCCTCTGCTCACAGCCAAGCCTCTGGCGTTCTCAAGTCCCGCCTCAACGACTAGAGACCAGAGTCCAGAGACCCATTGGTTCCCGAATTGGCCCCTTTTAAGTCCTTAATATACACCCACACAGGTTTCACACCTGATAGGGCTTTGGGCCTGGGGCTTAGCATTTAACAGGTGAAAGTACTTTCACTGTAAAGAAAAGCCAAACTCCTCAAGGGCACCTGTTAAACTAAGCCCATTTTGCCTTACTGGCACAGATAGATGGCATTATTGTCCCCATTTTACAGATGAGGAAACTGAGGCTACAAGAGGTAGAATGATTTGCTCAGGATACCACAGCTACTATGTATCAGAGGTTGGACCCGTTTTTTCTCCTATTCTTAGGTCTTCCACCTGGGTTTATTTTCAGCTAAACTGGAGAATGACTTAGAATCCGATTAATCATAGGATGTAAAAACTGGGAGGGCTCTTGGAGATCATCAAATCCAGTTCCCTTATTTTGATAAATGTGAAACCTGAGGCCCAAAAGCAGTTAAGTGGCTAATTGAAGTCCATCCAGCTTAAAGTTCTGTTCTGGCTATATGGCAAATAGGATAAGTGTTTGGGGTGTGCATATCCACCATGTGCCTCTCTCTACAGAATATTTTGGCTGATTTACAACTTAAAAAAAAAACTGTTGTATTCCATAACTTTCAGACACCTAGTGTCATTGTAAGAACATTCAAATATTGGACTCAGGTTCTCTGGAAGAACATTGATGTTATAAAAGACAGACCTTTGCTTCAGGGAGAAGTTTGAGGTCATTAAAAGCACTACTTAGTTATACCAATATAGCTATGCAGAGGCTGAATTCCTTTGTTCAACAAATTTCCATTAAACCCATCAGTTGTGGCTTGTCCCATCAACTAAATTGTGCTGAATTATAGTTCTATGCAAAGTCACAACTGCTATAGAATTTCAGAGTTGGTAGAGTTAATTAGAAACTCTGTAGCCTAACGCCTTTATTTTATAGCCGAGGAAATCGAAACCTAGGTAGGGTAAATTCCTTGCCCAATGTTACACAATGAGGCAGTAGGAGAAAAGGGACTAGAACTCATATTTGTTCTGAGTCTGCTGGTCTCTTGCATTAGTCTTAAACTAACAGGGAAGTTAATTGACACAATAGAGTGCTGGGCCTGGAGTCAGGAAGACCTGAGTTCAAAACTAGCCTCAAACACTTGCTAGCTGTGTGATGCTGGGCAAGTCACTTAACCCTGTTTGCCTCAATTTCCTCATCTGTAAAGTGAGCTGGAGGAGGAAAAAAAAAACAAACCACTCCACTATATTTGCCAAGAAAACCCTAAAATGGTCAAGAAGAATCAGACATGACTGCAAATAACTAAACAAAAGATGGCTCATACGTGGGTAGGACATGTCTTCTTTCCTGCTAGAAGCCTCTAGTGATATACTAAGGACATCTCGTTTTCCATTGCATTTTATGGACCTCACAACCTTCCCACCTGATTTGTAGCCTGAAACCTTACATATATATTGTTTCCCCTATTAGGATGTGAATTCCTGTCTTCTTTTTCTATTTACATTCCCTGTGCTTAGCACATAGCAAATGCTTAATAAATTATGAAATTTTAGAGAGAACACAGTGGTTTTGAGTAGTAATAGGAAAGAGAGAAACATGTCCATCTTTTAGTCAATCACACTTGTTTCTATTCATCAGGTTAAACCATGTGCAGATGTCCATTGACTATTCTTAGTTTGATGTAATACTTATGAAGTGGAAACTGACCTGTGATTTCATTGCTGTAGGGAGCTTCTGACAAAGCGCCATTATAGACAGGCATCTGTTCTGTGATCTATAATCTCATAAAGTTGCCCTGGGAAATGAGATTTGCCCAAGGTCACATAGCCGTTATATATCAGAGGCAGGATTTAAACCTTTATTTTCCTGATGTTGAGGCGATTGTGCTAGCTTCTATTATTCATGATTCATACAGACTGGTTACATCTCATGACTGATGTCCTTCTAAATCCCCTTAAGACGTATTCACTGGACTTCATAGTCTTTATTATCCATTGTTTCCTCGATGTTCTTCATCCTTCATTTTTGAAGAGGACCAAAGGCATCACAGGTGATATCTTGACTTGCATATGAATTGGGTTTAAGTGAGGCAGAGTTGTGCAAAGTTATGAGCCCCATTTTCTTGACCTTTCCTGGGTGGTACAGAGGATAGGGCTGTAGGCTCAGAAAAGCCTGACTTCAAATCTTATCTAATACACTTACTAGATTTCTTGCCTTGCCTAAGTCAGTCAAGCTCTCTTTGCCTCAGTTTCCTCATCTGTAAAATGGGGATAATAATAACCCCTACCTCCCAGGGTTGTTGTATCAAGTGAAATAACAATTGTAAAGAACTTAGCTGAGTGCCTGATACTTAGTAGGTGCTATATAAATGTTAGCTATTATTATTATTACCTACGTGAATAATAGTTTTAAAAGTTTCATGCCAAGGATACTGATCAACTTGAAAGAAATTCTGGATTTGGAGGCAGTAGTGCAGGCTCAAATCCAAATTCTGTTGTTTGCTACTTGTATGACATTAGAAAAGTTATTTAGTCTCTCTTGGCTTCAGTTAGATCATCTGGAAAATGAGGAGGTTGTATTCAGGAACCTCTAGGATCCCTTGTAACTCTAAATCTATAATCCTGTGATCTTCTGTGCTAAAGGTTAATTTTAACAGTGTACATTTATTTTAAAGCTGGCAAATGTTTCTCCTCACTATAACCTTGCAAAGTACGAAAATTAATTTAGAGTAAATGTAATTATTCCCATTTTACAAATGAGGGGACTGAGGTTTTGAAAGGTTAAGTAACATTTTGGAGGTCACTCACATGGGAGAGTCAGGATGCAAACCCAATCTTTTAGCTCCAGATTATGTAGGGTTTTCAAATTCCCATTTGGAATACTTCCACTAAGTGTTTTCCCTGGGAGGGATAGTAGTAGTGGAATATAGCCCAGAGAGCTGATATCTCAGACTCATACTGACCTAACTTGATGGTGATTTATTAATCCAAGCACAAGGGAGTAGGCATCAGGGTTTTATGTGTGTAATAAGCTATTTTAGTTTTACTGATAGAAGTTTGTGAGACTTTGAAATGGAACGGGCAGTGCTGAGTTGATCCTTAAATCTAAGGTTAGCTTTCTGAACAGACTCTGAATAGATGGCCACTTATATGATATGATTTCATAGAAAAATTTAGTGAACACAAAAATAGGAATTCTGAACAACTAAAAAGATAAAATTTGAAGCAAAAATTGAGTTGAAATACTTTTTCAACTTTAAAAAGCTGAAATATATACATATACAATATAACATATATAATAAGCAATATTATATATTACATTAATGTAAAGATTTTGAAAAATATTTGCAAAGAGGCTACCTTTGCAGAACGAATTATTAACTATTGTCAAGTGGGTTTACCCCAGGTTAGGAATATGTATATTCATGTAAGATAGATAAGTCCCTATATAGATTTTCAATGTATAAATAAAAACTTCAGGTAGCATAGATAGATTTTCTGTGGAAACTGACCCCAAAATTATATACCTTCTCCAATTCCTGCTTGCTGTTGGATTGCATAGACTATTTGTCCTTTTTTTTTTCTAGGCAACTAGTTGTTGGTAGGAAGGAGGTAAACTGTTTAATGTAAGCTAAGGGCTAGCCTCTCCCTTCAGAGTGACCAGGGATGTGGTTGTCCTTCTGGCCCATAGTTATATCCCTGGACTATTAATATTTGAGGGGGCAGATAGGTAAAATTATTGCTCAATATCCTTCCTATTGGAGGGGGTAGAGCCAAGATGGCTGCTGGAAAGCAGGGACTTGCATAAGCTCTCCCCTAAATTCCTCCAAACACCAGGAAACATGGCTCTGAACAAATTCTAGAGCTGCAGAAACTACCAAATAGCAGAGGGAAACAGGTCTCCAGCCCAGGAGAGCCAGATGGTCACTGGGAAGGGTATATCACATGGTGCTGGGAGCTGAGCACGGCCCAACATGGGCCACACCAGGACAGTCCAGACCTGGAGTCAGCCAGCTGAAACAGGTCTTGGGGCCATGAATCAGTGAGCTATGGCAGTTACCAGATTTCTCAACCCACAAACGCCAAAGAGCAGGTTAGAGGGAAACTGCAGAATTGAGTTCAGAGGGGTCCAATCACCAGCCCTGAGGGTGGCAGAGGTGGTGCAGTGATGGCAGTAGCAGCAGCAGGAAACTCCTGAGGCTGGTTCCAGAGCTACAACATCAGCTGCTTCCTGCATCCCTGGCTCATATAGTGGGAGGAATCTAGCAGCGAATCAGAGTGGGAGTGCAAGGAGCGTTTTGTGGGCACAAAGGAGGATTCTCTTGCTGTGCCCTGCTTGGATCTATATTGCAGTTCTTGGGGGAGGAGGAGCACTGCTGTGACAGAGCCTGGGGTAATGGTGGAGGAAAGGTAGCTCTGAAAACAGTAGTGCTTGGACCCTAAACCTTGGGACAAAGTACTCTCTACTCTACAAGCAGTCACATCTTGACAAAAAGCTTGAGGGTCAAGTAGTTGGCTGGGAGCATGAACAGGCAGCAAAAATGAACTCAGACTCCAATGCAACTTAAACTCAAACTCTAGATTCCCTTTTTGGTGACAAAGAAGATCTAAACATACAGCCAGAAGTCAACAAAGTCAAAGAGCCTATATCAAAAGCCTCAAAGAAAAATATGAATTGGACTCAGGCCATGGAAGAGCTCAAAAAGGATTTGGAAAAGCAAGTAAGAGAAGTAGAGCAAAAATTGGGAAGAGAAATGAAAGTGAGGCAAGAAAACCATGAAAAACAAGTCAATGACTTGCTAAAGGAGACCCAAAAAATACTGAAGAAAATAACACTTTAAAGAACAGACTAACCCAAATGTTAAAAGAGCTCCAAAAAGCCAATGAGGAGAAGAATGCCTTGAAAGACAGAATGAACCAAATGGAAAAGGGGATCCAAAAGACCGCTGAAGAAAATACCACCTTAAAAATTAGATTGGAGCAAGTGGAAGCTAGTGACTTTATGAGAAATCAAGATATTATAAAACAGAACCAAAGGAATGGAAAAAAAACAGAAGACAATGTAAAATATCTCATTGGAAAAACCACTGACCTGGAGAATAGATCCAGGAGGAGTAATTTAAAAATTAAACTACTTGAAAACCATGATCAAAAAAAGAGCCTAGACATCATCTTTCAAGAAATTATCAAGGAAAACCACCGTGATATTCTAGAAGCAGAGGGTAAAATAGAAATTGAAAGAATCCACTGATCACCTCTTGAAAAAGATCCCCAAAAGAAAATTCCTAGGAATATTGTCACCGAATTCCAGAGTTTCCAGGTCAAGGAGAAAATAATGCAAGCAGCCAGAAAGAAACAATTTGAGTATTGTGGAAACACAATCAGAATAACACAAGATCTAGCAGCTTCTACTCTAAGGGATTGAAGGGCTTGGAATATGATATTCTGGGGGTCAAAAAGGCTAAGATTAACACCAAGAATCACTTACCCAGCAAAACTGAGTATAATGCTCCAAGGCAAAATGTGGATTTTCAGTAAAATAGAGGACATTCAAGCTTTCTCAATGAGAAGACCAGAGCTGAAGAGAAAATTTGACTTTCAAAAATGATAATCAAGAGAAGCATGAAAAGGTAAACAAGAAAGAGAACTCATAAGGGACTTACTAAAATTGAACTGTTGTGTTTACATTCCTACATGGAAAGATGATGTTTGTAATTCATGAGGCCTTTCTTAGTATTAGGGAAGTTGAAGGGAATGTAGACAGAGGGTACAGGATGAGTTGAATATGAAGGGTTGATATGTAAAAAAAATGAAATAAATTTAAGGGTGAGAGAGGAATAGATTGAGAGAAGGAGAAAGGGAGAGATAGAATGGGGTAAATTATCTCACATAAAAGTGCCAAGAAAAAGCAGTTCTGTTGGAAGGCAAGAGGGGGCTGGTGAGGGGGAATGAGTGAATCTTACTCTCATAGGATTCAACTTGAGGAGGGAATAACATACACACTCAATTGGGTATCTTACTCCACAGGAAAGTAAAAGGAAAGGGATAAAGAAGGGAAGATGATAGAAGGGAGGGCAGATAGGGGGAGGAGGTAATCAGAAGCAAATGCTTTTGAAAAGGGACAGGGTCAAGGGAGGAAACTGAATAAAGGGGGACAGGATAGGATGGAAGGAAATATAGTTAATCTTTCACGACATGAGCATTGTGGAAGTGTTTTACATAATGATACTTGTGTGATCTATGTTGAATTGCTTGCCTTCCCAGGAGGGTGGGTGGGAAGGGAAGATGGGAGAGAATTTAGAACTCAAAGTTTTAAAAGCAGATATTTAACAAAAGTTGTTTTTTGCATGCAGCTGGGAAACAAGATATATAGGGAATGGGGCATAGAAATCTATCTTGCCCTACAAGAAAGTAAGGGGAAAGGGGATGGGGTGAGGGTGGGGGTGAAAGATGGGAGGGCTGACCGGGGAATGCAGTAATAAGAATATGTGCCATCTTGGAATGAGGGGAGGGTAGAAATGGGGAGAGAATTTGTAACTCAAAATCTTGTGGAAATCAATGTTGAAAACTAAAATATTAAATAAAAATGATAAAATAAAAAAAATATCCTTCCTATGGATAAGTGAAGAAAAAAGTGCCTGATTATGACTGTTTCCCTCTTTCTCTCAAGGTGCAAATTCAAGTCTCCCTCAGAGAAGTCTGGGATTTGATGATAATTAAACTCTATTTTTTAAGTACCACATTTCCATATCATTGGTCATTCTACCTTTCTACCTTTTCCCTTCTCAACATTCACTTATTTCAGGGCCACATGACTTTTGACATTAAAGATTCATTCCTTGGGACACTATAATTTTCATTTGAGAATCTTCTGTTAAGGTTCAGATACTCCTACATGCATATGTTAGCCTTTTTTTCAACTAGCTTTCTAAGCACAAATCTCTGTAGGAATGTGGATACAAAAGCAGGAAGAGGGAAAGGGCGTATTGGAGCAAAGCCTTGCCTATTTGCACAGTTTTGATTGCGACTAGCAGCCCTAACTGCCAAACACATTTGAAAGAGAAAGGCAGCCTTTTGCCATTGTCACCAGTCCTGCAGGCAGGTAATGTGTTGATTGCTTATTTTTGCAATCCTCATTGAGACCTCATGTCACCTCTTGGTGGCATATAGAACATAGAATCATTGTACAGCTCAAGCAGAGTTGTTGAAGGAAGCAGTGAAGGTGTCCAAGTGAAAATTTTTTTTCCTTTCTTTTTTTGCATGAGACTTAAAAATAAATTAGTGATCAAAGAGGCACACTTTTAAAGTGAATGCTTGATTAAGAAAGTAAGCTACTATTTTTTTAAAAGGTTGAGGAAAGGAATGAAATTGAAGATGAGTTTGCTGAGGTAATTATAGTGTTCTTCTGGGTTAATACTTAAATTCTTAATTAATATAGTGTAAATTCCTTTGATTAATAAGTGTCAATCACTCCTTGGTCCGTAATGGAAATATTTTTTATTTTTCTGATGTTTGAATAGTTGCTATTTCTTAGTATCATCAGGGCTAGTCTTATGCAACAAATAAATTGGTTTGGGTGGGCTGCCCACATGTTGTTGTTTGAAAGCTAATGTCTGGTGCCCCTCACCCTAGAAGATCCTCTTTAATGAGAGGAGAAAAATTAATGTTTTCCTTATCAGTTCTTTAGGGCAGAAATCATTTATTGCAATCACTGGAATTCAAATGCTTTTTAGTGTTATGGTTTACATTATTGTAGTTGGTTCTTTATCTTATTGGTTCTATATTCTTCATTTTAAAATCACTGTATATAAATCTTCCTACATTTCTATGAATTCCTTACATTAATAATATTATTAATTATATAATTATAATTATATCATATTATTGTACAATAATATACATCTAACATGGTTATGGTACAGTCTTGTATCCTTGTAGGAAGAAGTCTACTTGAATTTTTACAGACTTAGGATAGTTCCCCTTTTGCCTTACAAAGCCAATGCCTGAACTGTCTGATAGAGTTTTAAAACCGTAAATACTGTTCGTTTCCTTTGAAAATTCATGAAAAACACCATCCAGAACTTGTACCTTATGAGGGATCAATTATGTTAGAACAAGATAGAACAACGAAGAAACAAGGTTACTTATTGAGACTCTAGAATGACAGTGGTTTACAAACCATGGGTAGGCATTCTTATGAATCCTCTGTCTTATGAGATAGCTGGTGACTGGGATTATTGCATGATTTTGAAGTGAGGAAGTTGAGAAGTTAAATCCTAGGCCTCAAGTCCTCTGCTTATATTTTTAATACTGAAACATTCTGCATCTGCTAATATATTAAGTTAAAGCTGAGTAATCACAAATTAAAGCTAGGTAGCCAGAAATGATATTTTTAGGTTCAAAATAGCAAGATGCAGCTTTTTTCCCCTTGGAAGGTCAATATTTTTGCCCTGAAGGGATTATACTGTATTTATAAATGAAACAGAATTAGAAATTAAAGCATATTCTTTGAGAAAGGATCAGTATGTCAAAAATAGAGAATATTTGAGAGAACAAACATCTTAAAGAATAGCACTAGTGCCAATTAAATATTTTGAACACCTGTGATAGGTCAGATTTTATTTAACCTAACAGAAAATGCAAAGGAATTGTAGAGCAACTATGAAAAACAAAAATTAAAAAGAAAAGACTCTCCTTTCCTCTATGGTGAGCCCAACCTCCTTCAGTTGCTTCCATGGTCCTCCATACTTAAAGCAGTGCCCTAGAGTTGAAGTGTAGACATGAAGTGATAAAAATAGAGCTGCTAGAGAATTGACCCATCATCCCGCACAGTTCATATTACTTTAGTATCAATGAAGAGCAAGCTCTGGTTTTTCTCCTCCTTGTCATTGCTCAGTTCCTCCATGTCCCTTGTTCCTGGCTTTTGCTTGGTCTAGGAACTATACTACTTGGTCCAGGAGTTCTTCCAAATAACCCAAGAACTACTCATCTGGGTCCAAGGAACCTTGGCGACAGAATTATTCTATCAGTCTGGAACTCCTCTGGCACTTTTCCGTTGCTTTTCCAACGTAAGTTGTTTTGCCTTGACTCAATACTTCTTGCCACTCTGGGTAGAGCTGCATTTGCTATTGTCACTGGAGTTCCATGATTCTTCTTCTCCTTAGATCCTTTGATTCTCTGATGTCATGTTCACGAGGACTAGAATCTCTGATGTGAGGGTTTTTTGAACCCTTTTCAGGGATGCTCATTCACTTTTGGCTCTCAATTCTCACCTATGGCTCCAAGAAGATCTAGCATGTGAAGCAACTACACCCTCTTAAAACATCTAGGTAGATGGGCTAAACCAAGTTGAAAGTAACCATAACTGACAGGCCTCAATCCCATTGGTGAGTTCAGGGGGTGTCTACCCCTAGATGTAAAGACTTCCCCCAATGGAATGGGCAGATGAGAATAATTTGTTCCAATAGCCTTGAAGGCAGCTGAAGCAGACACTGTGGCATCCTTAGAGCTTGTTCAGACATGGGAGATGCCAAGGTCATCTACTGCATCTTGGTCAGTTGGCTTTTGTCTCGCCAATGGACTTCAATGACTCTGGAAAAGAGAGTGAAGCTGACAACTTTGCGCAAATCTGCCTCAATGAAATCCAATTCATGCATGTGTCAAGTCATCACCCTGTGACATCATTGATCCCCTTCTTAAAGGAAGGATAAATAACAACATGATTCTCTGATGCACTTGGTTCCCAGGAGGGAGTACGGCAATGTGGAAGTAGGCCTCCATAAAAGCATCCCTCCAGGATATCTGAGTCTTTATGTTTTCCACTGTATTATCTGTGTTCAGAAAAGTTCTTCGATTTCAATTCTCTCCATTTCTGTTCCCCCATTTAAAAAGCCAAATCCAAGAATATACAGTTGTGATATTTTCATAAGCAAAGAGGTATTAATTGGGTGACAAGTACCCATGAACTTCTGCAAGGTTCCTGACACCCAAGAAGTCACACCTTATTAAAGAGAATACACACACACACGCGCGCGCACACACACATTTTTAGTACAATCTTCTTTCTTGTTTTTCCTGTCTTGAAATATTTGTGATTGGGGCAGCTGGGATGCAGTAGATAGAGCACTGGCTCTGGAATCAGGAGGACCTGAGTTCAAATCTAACCTCAGACACTTACTAGCTGTGCGACCCTGAGTAAGTCACTTAACCCCAATTGCCTCAAAAAAGAGAAATATTTGTGATTGTTTGTTATTAAATTCACAGTCAAGAGAAAAGTTTGTGATTAGGTTAATAATCTCACCGACTCTTCAGTTGTAGCAAAATTGGGCTTTCCTGCCTATATGTGCCTTGCTCTTTCACCTCTGTGCCTTGTTCATGTTATTTCCTTATACTTGTCATCTTCTTCCCTCTATCTGGTGACATTCTAGCCATTCTTCAAGGCATATCACAAATACCAAGTCCTATGTGAATCTTTCCCCATTCTCTCTCATTTACTGTAATTCCTCCCTTCATCTGTCTTCCAATATTTATATCATATTTAATTGTCAATGTCTTCTCATTCCCATTAGAATTTAAGCTCTTCGAGTGAGGAGACCTTGAATAAATAACTCTCCTAGCACTCATACAGCTGCAGTAGCAGCTCCCAACATTTATTTATACCAGGCCTTAGGTTTGCAAAGCACTTTAAATATCTCCTCATAAATCCCTGTCAGATTGGTGCTATTATCATCCCCATTTTTCGAATGAGGAAACTGAGGCTCAGAGAGGCTAAGAGACTTGACCAGTGTCTCATAGGTAGTAAGTGTCTGAGCAATATTTAAAGTGCAGTCTCCTGAATCTTAAGTGTAATCATCTTTTCACTTTGCCAAACTTGTTTTCTGACAAAACCAGACAATATTTTTAAGCGACTTTAAGGTTTGAAAAACACTTTACAATATAAACTCATGCTACAGTAATCTACGTTGGGGTTCTACTTCCCCTATTTTATACAAGAGAAAACAGAGGCTAAAAGTCTCCAAAAAGTGATTTATTCTCAGTCCCACAGCAAGTGAGTGTCTGTGGTAGGATTCAAACTCAAGTCTTCTTAACCCCACGCCCAGAATTCTAGTTACTATGGCAGGAAGCTGTCTAGGACAATTCATGCCCTTATAACTCAATAAAGTGCCTTGCAAGTAGTAAATACTTACTAGATATTTCTTGAGTGATTTGTGAAGATTTAGATATGGTCTTACATGTTTGAAGAGGACTTTAATTACGTCATTATTTCACCTTTTTTGGTCATGGCTGATGTTTCATGGACAGCTCCTTCTGTAATAAGCATGGGGAGAATTGATGTAGCTGATAAAAGAAATAGTTAATCATGTACTCCAAGTTTAAATAAAATCAGGATATAAGGGAAATAAGACATCAGGTTGGAGGTGCTTTAGGATCATATGGTCATAGGGTCATAGTCCCGGATTGGAAGGGGCCCATCTAGTCATGTAGAGGCAGCCAGGTGGTGCAGTGAATAGAGTACTGGCCCTGGAATCAGGAACCCTGAGTTCAAACTTGGCCTCAGACCCTTACCATCTCTGTGGTCATTGGCAAGTTACTTAATTTCCATCAGATTCAATTTACTCATTGGTAAACAAGGGTTGGGACAGTGAGGTGGTGCAGTGGATAGAGTGCCTGCCTTGAAGTAGAAGAGACTCTTCCTGAGTTCAAATCTGGTCTCAGACACTTAAAAGCTCTGTGACCTTGGCAAGTCACTTAACCCTGTTTACTTCAGTTCCTCATCTGTAAAATGATCTAGAGAAGGAAATAGCAAACTATTCCAGTATCTTTGCCAAGAAAACCCCAAATGGGGCCACAGAAGAGTCAGACACAACCAAAATGACTGAACAACAACAAAAATGAGGATAATAATGGGAACAGCCTCTCAGGATTTTTCCGAGAATAAAGGGGATAATGAGTAAGCACAGTGCCTACTGAGAAGTGCTAATAAAAATGCTATCCTTATCGATATCATCATCAGTACTATTGTTACTCCTCCTCCTTTAGGTAATAGATAGTAGGCTTAAAATATTTCTATGGACTGCCCCTTTTTTGTATTCCTTTTTGGTCTCACTTTCATTGAAAACAATTTGTTAAAGCACAACGTTGTTGTTTTCCAAGAAATGTTCTTCCTATGCTGCTAAATTTCATTTAAAAAATTGAGGTATTTATGCTTGTTACTTTTTGGACATTACTCACCCTAATAACCTTTGCTACCCTAACTTTTAAATTGAAGATCGGGAACCAGATGGATCAGAATTTTATTTACTTCTCTGGTTGTTGGACAAAATAGTGTTTTTAGCCTCTATGTTATCTATAATCACTTAGTATCTGATCCCCAATAGACTACAAGTCTTTTATTCAGGGATTTAGTTGTGCGCTCTGACAACAAATTGAAAAAGCAGGATGTGTTTATGTGTCTCTGTGAAGTAGAAAACACATACACCCTTTTCATAAGTCTGATTTAAGGTATGCAGGCTACATCTCCCTGGCTTTAAAAAATAAAACTAAACAAAATAAAGAAGACAATAGATAAAAATCCCTAAATGCATCACATTGAATGGCAATGCTGATTCGATTTAGATATCTATTAAAGCTCCCCTGCCCTTTCATTCTTCCATTTTCGTGATGTGGATTCAGGCTTTCATGCCTAGGTCATATATCAGATCCAGCTTCTGCTTTAATACTGTAGTTATTTCTTGTTTTACCCAGCATAAGAGTCCCTTTGGTTTTTACTGAAGAAATGATCATTTGTAACAAGGGCCCTGTTCTCAACAGGAACATATTGATCTCAAAATGCCTCCTATTGTACATCTGACCATTCTGTGAGGAGGAATAATCACTTTAGGGAGATATCTTATACCTAATTAGATCTGCTTGTTTAAAGGAGAGTGGCAGAGTGATGAAGGTATGCAGAAAGAAGAAGGTGGATCTATGTAACCTGCTGCTAAAATCTGGAGACTGAATAATGATATCTGTTATTCATTGACAATGAGTAGAATGAGTAGCCCAAAGTAATAGCCAGCACACTGAACCAGAGACCCTAGATTTATAATTTTTAGGCCTTTTTTTAAGAAAAGGAAACTGGGCTCAATGTTGACTTGATTTATTTTAAAATCATTTCACAGTTAGAAAATTGGCTTTTAAAATTAATTTTAAACTCATTAATTTCATATTTCCTAGAATTCCCTAAGAAAGATTGAAAATGAAAACAATGATATTTTATTCTCCCTGTGGCCACCCATTTCTCCCTAGATTATGTAGAAATGTCCACAGGAATTCTTATCCCCTTTGCTTTTTGGTTTTTTGCTGTACTTTGTTTTCATATTACCTACATTTGCAGATTATTCCCTTTTTCTGAGAGTCTCCTGTAGCAAGATAAAACAGGTAATGACCTCACATGAAAATGAATGCAACAGTTCACATCCATATCATCCCCATCTCTCTATTTAAAAAAATGGACAAAAATCCATTTTCTTTCCGTCCCACCCCAGTTGGAAAAAAAGAAAAATATCTTATAAAATATACATAATCAAGCAAAACAAATTTCCTAAAAATCTGTATACAAACATATATACATCTCAATCTGCACCCTAAATCCATCACTTGTCTGTAATGGTTGGAGAATTTCATCAATGGTTATTGTATTGATTACAGTTCTTGAACATTTCAAAATTATTTATTTTTACATTATTATTGTCTATATAAATTGTGTTACTGTTTCTGTTCACTTCACTCTGCATCAGTTCATGTAAATCTTTCCATGGCTTTTGAAATCACCCATTTTCCTCATTTCTCACTGCAAAATAGTACTCTACCACATTCATATATCATAATTCATGCAGCTATTCTTCAATTATTGGATATACTCTTAATTTCCAGGGGTTTTTTTTGCTACTACAAGAAGATTTGCTATAAATATTTTTTGTCCATAAAGGACCTTTTCCTCTTTGTTTCTTTTTTTTTGGGAGGGGGGTATAGCTAGGTGAAAGGATATCCACTGTTTAGTTTTTTTTTTTTTTAGGTATAATTCCAAATTATTTTCCAGACAGATTGTACCCATTCACAGGTCCACCCACAGTGCATTAATGCACCTATTTTCCCACAGACTCTCCAACACTTACCATTTTCCTGTCGTCTTTGCCACTCAGATAGGTGGCAATATCATTAGGATAGAATTCTGGTGAAAAATGTAATTAAATGCAACGTTGGTTAAGGACCTACTATGAGCCAGGAAGTGATGCCAGGCATTAGATAGAAAGATAAAAAAAGAGAACAATTCCAATTTTCAAGGAGATTACATTCATGGAGGTGGGTAAGTAGGGAGGGATGGTATGTACATATGTACGGAATAAATGTATATAGAAATTTTTTAAAAATCCTATGATAATTAAATGCAAAGCAGATAAGGAGAGAGGGCACTAATAGTGGCCCATTATATGAAGGATTTTAGGGATTTCATCTATCAAGCAAACTACCAATGGATAAACATTTGTTAGGTGCAAACAATATATCATTAGACATGGTACTTGAGATAAAAATACCAAAAAAAAAAATTTACTCTCTGGTAGCTTATTTTCTAACAGGGAAGAAACCATGTACATATCTATCTTTACCTCTACTTCCATCTTTATCTTTATCGCCTCTTCCTCTAAATCAATTTATCTCCATTACTATCTCTATTTTTATCATTACCGAAGCCGTGGCTATATCTATGCAAACATGTAGACACATGTGCATATACAAGGCATGTAATACAAAGTAATTAGATGCAAAGTAGCTAGAGAGGGATGGTATTAGAAATTAGGAGAGGAATCAGGAAAGACTACATGTGGAAGGTGGTTCTTGTGCTATGTCTTAAAGGAAGAGAGGAATTCTTTGAGGCAGAGGTGAAGAGAGGGTACATCACAGGCATGAAGGACTACAAATTCAAGGACATAAAGATAGGAGATGGAGTGCAGTATACAATAATAGCATCAAGGTTTTGAACTTGGGATATTGGAAGAATTGTGGTATACTTGACAGAAAGAGGGAGGTTTGGGGAAAATATAATGAATAGTGTTTTGCACATGAGGAAATTGAGATGTCAATGGGACATCTAGTTTGAAATGTCAAACAGGCAGGGAAGGAAGAAGAAATTGGGACAGCAGCATGGATATAAGGGTAGTGGCAGAGGATACAAGGCAAAATGACCACAAAAATTATATGCCTATGGCATCCTCATTCCTCGGAATTGTGCCTGGATGAATGTAGAGTCAAAGGGAGAGCTTTCAGTTAGCTTATAGCCATCTCTGAAAGACTCCCAGGAAAGATTGCATACCATGATTGAAGCCTCCCAATCTGGGATTATGAGTTGCAGAATAACTGTACTTTCCCACTAACCTGGAGAGTTAGATGGATTAAAAGAAAATTCTATTATAGTAATTCCCTGGAGATGTAAGAAATCGAGGCTTTTTTTTATTATGAGTGCAGAATATATCTTTCTAGTTGATTTTCTTCCTTATTATTTATGCTGTTTCATTTCTTAATTAAACATTTTTGCTATTGTGTTTGTCACTGATATTATTGGACAAAAAATAATGCATTAGCTGGGAATTTGCCTATTGAGTTGAATAAATGATCATCTCTAAACAGCAACAATACACTTGGGAGTAATGCAGAATGCTACACATTTCCTTTTCTTTTTTTCACACAATATTTTTGTCTATCTTGGATTTTAGAGGGGAACAGAGACATCAGAAAGTAAGCTCCTTGAAAGCAGGGACTATCTTCTACCTTTCTTTGTATCTTCATTGCTTGGCACGGTGCCTGGCACAGACCACTACTATGATGATGATGGCAACAATGACGTTGATGACTTACTACTAACATCTGTGTATTGCTTACTATGTATCTGGCACTATGCTAAACCCTTTATTATTACATCATTTGATAATGAGGGAATATAATTGGAAGTGCCTATGTAGTCACTTAAGTGCTTGTCGAATGTTGACTGACTATATTTCTTAGCCCACCAAGCCAGCAAAGGGATAATTTTTCAATCTTTTCTTCCTGAGCTCACCCAAATAATGTACTAAGCTTGAGGTTCTATGAGATCCTGCTTAATTAAAACTTGTATATCTATAAGTAATTTATGTTGGAAAAGATAGCAGTTTTAGTCAGGAGCTCATTAGTGCAGAATCAACATTAGATAATAGTAGTGATCTTGAAAGTGAGCTCCTGTTTTTAATTGATAACCTAGGGTTAAAAATGTATAACTCAGACTAGTTCTTTATTGTACCAGGTGTGGGGAGAACAAAATCTTGAAAAAATCTCTGGACATTTAGATTGAATTATGATTAAAACATATAATATCTATTGGAGATTATACACATATAATATGTATACATACATATATACACATGCATGTACATATACACAAATATATACATATATTGTTTATGTGTCCAAAGAAGCAGCATTTTGTTATTTATCATTTGGCCTTATTTTCTTTTTTTTGTAAGTTTTAAAGTTTATTTTAAACTTAAATACAAAATAAGAAAAGAGAAATAAACATAGCCATGTACACAGCAGAACACAAAAGGATTCAATATAAAACAACAAATTTCCATTTCAAAAAACCTATGTAATAAATACTACGCATTTTTTCAATGCTGTCCAGCCTTTCTTTGCTTCCTTATAGGTTTTCTTTTGTTCTTTGCTGTGCACTTTTTATTTTGTTTTTCCCTTGCCCCCCAAAGGTTACAATAAAGTACAGATTATATACACACACAATATGTGCATATATATGTATACACACATTGTATATAACATACATATACATACCCATATACATACATATCTACAAACATACACATATGCACACACACATACACACTCATACACATATGTGTAAGACTGTACTATGCTTATTTCCACTTGTCATCTGTTTCTCTGAAGGTGGATAGCATCTTCCTTCATATGTCCAAATCTTTCCATGTTTTTCTAAATCAACCAGCTCATCATTTCCTACAGTACAGAAATATTCCAATCCAATCACATCCTATCTGAGAGACTGTCCATGAAATATGTTTCTCAATTTTCTGCATTCCTTCTATTCTTGGCTGCATAGGTTTTATTTATGTAAGAACGTTTTAATTTAAAATAATCAAAATTGCTGTTGACTTCTGGGAGCCAAGATGGTGGAGTGAGCACTAAATCACTGTAACTCTCCTACACTCACCTCCAAACAACCATAAAATAGAGACCCAAAACAAATCCTGGAAGAGGAGAATCAGCAATAAGATAAGGTGAAGCAATTTTTTAGCCCAAGAAACTTGGAGGATCAGCAAGAAAGGTTTGTCTCACTCAGGTGAAAGGGGAGCACAGTCCAGGAAAAGAAGCATTCTAGCCATCCAGCAGCAAGACCCGATTCAGCACACTTGAACCCCAATGTGGTAGAGCAGGAAAACATCAACACCAGGACCCCCACCTGATAGCATAGCCAGGGGAAGTGGGAGACTCCAGCTCTGACAACCACCACATGCTTCACTGTAGCCCCAGTCAAACAGGCATCTCCAGAGGCCAGACATACATGTATTTCAGCACAGCCCCAGGTAAACAGATAGACAACAACCTTATAGGTGACTAAGCAAACAGGCAGCTGCCAGCCAGCACTGCTCAGCAAACTTCAGTGTAGCCCCAAGTAAACAGACAGCCTACAGAGGTCAGACCTCCATGTGCTTCAGTGTAGCCTTGGGGAAACACAGACACCCCACCAGGCCTCAGCATGTGTCAGACATCACCACTAGAACTCCAGCTCAGCACCAGGTAAACTACCAGACCCCTACAATCTCCAGCAGTGTCAGCCAATTTCCAACCACAGCCACACAGTGCAGGACCAGACACGAGAGCCCCCATGGGTTTCAGGGCAACATCAGTGTAGCACCAGGTAAATAGGCAGGTCCTACAGCCACTAGCACAGGAAACTTCAGACAGTGCCCCTTCCACCCTGGGAGCAGAACTCAAATTTAAAAGAGAGGGAAAAGGCCAAAAAAAATGGGCAAACAACAACAACAACAAATAGAATCTGACCAAAGAAAATGATTATGGTGACAGGCAAGACCAGGACACAAACTCAGAAGAGGACAACAATGTCAAAATACCTGTGGGCGAAACCGAAAGAAAAACAGAAGTGATCTCAAGCCCAGAAGGAACTCATGGAAGAGCTCAAAAAGGAACTTAAAATCAGATAAGAGAGGTAGAAAAAAATTAAGAAAAGAAATGAGTGAGAACTGTGAAAAAAGTCAACAGCTTGTAAAATAGCTTAAAATGTAGAATTGGCCAAATGGAAAAAGGAGATACAAAAATCCACTGAAGAAAACAGCTCCTTAAAGAGTACCTTTGGCTGAATGGAAAAGAAAGTACAAAAGCTAATAAAGGAAAACAGTATCTTAAAACTTAGAACTGGGCAAGTAGAAGCTAGTTACTTTATGAGATATCAATAATACCAATACAAAAAGAATGAAAACAATGGAAGAAAATGTAAAACACCTCTAAGGAAAAGCTACTGACCTGGAAAATAGATCCAGGAGAATCATTGGACTTTCTGAAAACCAGAAGGAGGACCTGGATAGCATCCGTCATGAAATTATCAAGAAACACCGCCCCAATATCCTGGAACCAGAAGGCAAAATGAGCATTAAAAGAATCTACTGATCACCTTAGCAAAGAGATCCCAAAATAAAAACCCCAAGAAACATCACAATGAAATTTTAGAACTATGAGGTCAAGGAAAAAACACTACCACTGGCCAGAAAGAAATAGTTCAAATACCAGGGAGTCACAATCAGGATTACACAAGACTTGGCAGCTGCAACATTAAAGAATTGAGGTCATGGAAATGATATTCTGGAAGGCAAAGGAACTAGGAATCCAACCAAGAATCACTTACCTGGCAAATTTAAACATAATATATCAAGGGAAAAATGGACATTCTGTGAAATAGAAGAATTTCAAGCTTTCATGAGGAGACAACCAGAACTAAATCAAAAATTTGATCTCCCATATCAAGACCAAAAGAGAAGCATAAACAGGTAAAAAGGGAAAGAAAAACATAAGAGATTCAATAGAGCTAAACTATTTACATCCCTTCACAGGAAGATGATACTTGTAACTATTAAAAACTATATCACTAATACCAAATAAAGAACAAATGTATGTAGAGAGTACAGGTATAAGGTGAATTTGAGGGAATGACATAAAAAAGTTGAGTGCAATGAATGCAGAAGGAAGGGGGAGGTAGAATACGGTAAACTATGACACGTGAAGAGGGGAAAAAGACCTGGAAGACCTACAGTGGAAAAGACCTACAGTGGAAGAGAAGAAAGGAGGTTGGGCAATGGGAATCAGTTGAACCTTACTCTCATCATTATTGGCTCAATGAGTGAATAATATACACAATCAGTTGAATATAGAAATCTATCTTACCTGACAGGGAAGTAGGAAGGGTGGAGATTAAGTGAAGGGTGTGTGTGCATGTGTGCGTGCATGTGTGTGTGTGTGTGTGTGTGTGTGTGTGTGTGTGTGTGTAAGAGGACCGATAGAAGGGAGGACAGATCAGGGGAGGTAGTAGACAGAAGCAAAACATTGGTAAGGTGGGAAAGGGTGAAAGGAGAGAGAGGACAAAGAGGAGAACGAATAGGATGGGGAGAAATACATAGGTAGTAATCATAGCTGTTAATGTGAATGGGATGAATTTTCCCATAAAATGGAAGTGGATAGCAGAGTGGATCAAAAACCAGAATCCTACAATAGGTTGCTTACAAGAAACACACTTGAAGCAGACAAACACGCACAGAGTAAAGGTAAGGGGCTGGAGCAGGATCTATTTTGGTTCAACTGAAGTAAATAAAATCAGGAGCAGCAATCCTGATCTTAGATAAAATAAAAGCAAAATCAGATAATTAAAAGATCAGTAAGGAAACTATATCTTGCAAAAAGGTACCATAGACAATGAATAAATCAAATTAAGAGAGCAAGGAATAGTTTACGTATCAGATCTTTGGGGAAGGGAAGAATTCATGACCAAACAAGGGTTAGGGAGCATTATTACAAAATGTAGAATATATAATTTTGATCATGTTAAATTGAAAAGCTTTTGTACAAACAAAACCAATGCAAACAAGATTAGAAGGATAGCAGAAATCTGGGAAACACTCTTAACAGCAAGTATCTCTGATAAAAGCCTCATTTCTCAAATATGGAGGGAACTCAGTCAAATTTATGAGACTACAAGCCATTCCCCAATTGATAAAAGGTATGAACAGGTAATTTTCAGATGAAGAAATCAAAGCTGTCTATAGGAATATGAAGAAGTGTTCTAAATAATTTTTGATTAGAAAAATGCAAATTAAAACAACTCTGAAATACCATCTCATAGCAATCAGATTGGCTAATATGACAAAAAGGAAAACGATAAATGCTGGAGAGGTTGTGGGAACATTGGGACATTAATATACTGTTGGTGGAACTGTGAACTGGTACAACCATTCTGGAGAACAATGTGGAACTATGCCCAAAGGGCAACCAAACTGTGCATACCCTTTGATCTAGCAATATCACTACTAGGTCAGTATCCCAAAGAGATCCTTAAAAAGAAAAAAGGACCTACATGTGCAGAAATATTTTTAGTAGCCCTCTTTGTGTTGGCAAAATACCAATCGAGGGGATGCCCATCATTTAGGGAATAGCTGAACAAGCCATGGTATATGAATGTAATGGAATGCTATTTTGCAATAAGAAATGATGAACAGACAGATTTCAGAAAAACCTGGAAAGACTCATACAAATTGATGGGAAATGAGTTGAGCAGAACCAGAAAAACATTGTACACAATAACAGCAACATAGTGTGGTGATCTACTATGAATGACTCGGCTCTTCCCAGCAAAACAGTGATTCAGGACAAGTACCAAAGACTCACAAAGGAAAGTGCTATTCATATCCAGATAAAGAATCGATGGATTCTGAATGCAGATTGAAACATATTTTTTTTCACTTACTTTATTCTTTCTTGTGTTTTTTACCTTTTGATCTATTTCTTCTTTCACAACAGTCTTGAATATGAAAATAGGTATTACATGACAGCACACGTATAAACTATATCAAACTGCCTACTATTTTCAGAAGAAGGGAGGGGAGGGAGGCAGAAAAATTATTTTTCTGAGGAGATGTTTCATATTCTCTTCTATTTTTCAAATTTGGATTTTGTTTTATTATTTCTTGGTATCTTAGAATGTCATTAGGTTCCCTTTCTCCACTTCTAGTTTTCAAGGAATTATTTTCTTCCTTAAGATTTTGCTTTATTTCAAGTTGGTTGCCTTTCTTTGTATATTTTTCTTGATTTTCTTGGGTTGTTCTTATATTTTTTTCCTAATTTTTCCTTGATCTCTCTTATTGGATTCTTAAAGTCCCTTTTAAGTTCTTCTTAGAATTTTTTTTTTTTTGTGCTTGGAACCACTTAACATTTCTCATTGAAAAAAGTGACATTTTTAGCTAGATTATCATCCTCTGAATATGAACCCAGATCTTCTCTACCCCCATAGTAATGATTTATGAACTATTTATTGTCTGGATCTTTCTTCTTTGTTTACTCATTTCTTTGTTTTTTTTTAATGTTATTTTTAGTAGCTATTAGTGTAATCAAGTTGTGGTCCTGAGGTATGGGGAATGATGCCCCATGCCTCAGGTCTTTCTTATTTTCTGAGGTCTGTCCTGGGGTTCGACCTTGGGGTCTCCTCTCCATTCTTAAACCATGGCTAGAGTCCCATCCATGATATCGAGGCAAATGATCACAAATGATCTTACTCCCTGTGGTCCCTTCAGTGGATGCAAACTATAGCTGTCCTCTCTGCCCTGCAATTGAAACCAGGGACTCTGCTCTCCTGCAAGTGCCCACAGCCAGCAGGGTCCCTGCCCCTCTGCCACTGCACTCGCCAGGAGTGTGCTAGCTCCTTCTTAGTGGGAGCAGTAGCCCAGCCCAAGATGCACTATGTTTGGTGTCTCTCCACAGTGGAAGGTCCTTCAGTCTTCTACTTGGCTGTCAGACCCCCACACATTTGATGGGAGAGGAAAGTTTCTAAGGCTGAAGCTGCCTTTCAATCTCACCTGCCCCCAGGGCTTGTTGTTTGTTGATTCCTCACAGTTTGCTTGGAGGTGTTTGTATTTCACTCAGCCCTAACTTCTGCCCCTGGAGGTCAGGTTTTTCCTGGTTTCGCCTTAGATTGTCTTAAGAGAACAACTGCTTTACCCTGACTTATATTCCACTGCTCTATGTTTCCTTTGAGGCAATCTTCTGCCTTCTTCTGTGGAGGAAATTTGAAGAGCCACAAGTTTTTTGACCTACTCCATCATCTTTTCAGAATTATCTTGGCCTTATTTTCTTGTAGGTGTTCCGTAGCATTTTTTAAATTGTGGGTCACAACCCACAGTAACTGAACCTGGGGGATCTTGAGAAATTTGGCAACAGTTAAAGGTTCCTGGACACGTAAAGCACAAAAATTAATCCAAAATCAAATGTATTATGAATCTGAGGTGGTTCTGGCAGCACTTGCCCATGTTGTATCAGGCAACTTCACTGAAGCTTGGTTCTGAACATACAGCATGTGCACTTCACACTGTCATGCCGCACAATGGCAATGAATGCTGCCAGAAACACCTTGGCTCAGATTTGAAACTATTGTATGTTATAAATTGTAGTGTTTGTACTGTACCTACAAAATCATTAAATGAATTTTGGTCTGAGATTAAGACAGAATTTGCAACAACATCTGAAATGGCCCTAAACATACATCTATCATTTTGTACTACATATATATATGAAACAACATTCTTAGAGTTGATAATTATAAAATCAAAATATCGATCAACTCTGAAAAACATTAAAGATACTCTCCCTTCTGCCATATCAAATATTCTGCCAAGATTTGATTCTTTATGTAAAAATAAACAAGCACATCCATCTCATTAGTATGCAAATTTACTTTCATCTTTAATAAATGGTAAACATATGTATACCAAAGAATTGTTTTAAAATAAATTTCTTCATGATTTATTATCAGTAGATGTTTGATTTGTATGCCTATTTTACATAACTACATACCTGGGGTTATGTAAAAATTTCTTGGGCAAAAAAATGTTGTGAGTAGAAAAAATTTAATAAGCCCTGTTCTAAAGGTTGTGTTATTTTCTTAGTACTTTTAATAATTTTGGAAACTAAGTCAATTTCATCCTTAACATAAAAAAATCTAAAGAAATCCTTAGGATCCAAGAACTCGAGAATGTGTATATGTATGCAAGTATGTTTTTGACTTGAATCTGTGATTTCATTGATATAGGGAACTCCTAACATGAACAAATCCCCCACTGATACAGATTAGCAATTTGCTTGTAATTTATAGTCTTAGGGATTTTCCTGGATGCATTGAGGCATTAAGTGAATGATGATATGTTATAGTCACATAGCTAATAAGTGTAAAAATCTGGACTTGGACTTATTTGTCCTGGCTCCAAGCTGGACCTCTATCTTATGTGCTGCTAGGGAAAAAATGGTAGAACTTCATATTCTTGGCAGCAAAATCAATCAGGAAAGCCAAAGAATCAAGACATAGACATTTATTATTTCTCTATTTCAAGACAAGATGGCATTAGAAAACAACTTCAGCAATTTTCAATATTCAAAGTTTGATCAACTCAGGGCTGTTTTTCCATTAGAATCTAAGCTTTTTGAGTCAGGGAACTGTTTTGCTTTTGACTTCCCTGTCCCTAAAACAGTGCTTGGTAAAAAGCAGGCACTTAATAAATGCTTATTGATTGATTGCAACAGATCTCATTCACTCTCAAGAACTTAAAATGGTGGTTACATGTCACAATGTAGAAACCTAATCAGCTGAGGCATAATAAGTTCAATATCTTGAGTGATATTGTAGGTGACTTGGGATGTATCTTTTGAGAAATTAACTACTGAGAAACCACCTGGAGTGTTCACTGTCTGGTTGTTTTGGCCGTGTTAGATAAATTTTGTTGGAGTACGTAAGTAGGAGAAACATTGAATCTATATTGACACTTAAAAATTCTTCTTGGTATTTCATAAATTTCATATTCTTTAACCTTTATTTTATATGAATTTATATAAATTTTGTAGGAAAATTCCTTGAAAAATTATTTGTAGAGTCTTCTTTCAGAAAACCTATTGATATAATATTGATATGGTAGATATGATGGCCTCTAAGGTCTCTTCCAACTTTCAAATATGTAATGTACAATGCTATGATAACATTGTAAATTGCATTGATACAAAATAAAATCCTATAGAAATGGGACTCTTTTACACAAGCATGTTTTCTTCATGTTTGAGATCCTTTGTTTATAATCTGAACTTGCTAATGAAGGCATCTGAGCAGTATTAGAACTAGGTTAATAGAGAGGATTTTATCTGTGAAGGCAGTAAATGAGATGAGATTTCAGCTCCATTAAGTGGTCTTGATGGGGTTAGATTGGGCTAGATACCTGGTGATATTTCTGTTCCCCTGTGTGAAAACTACTTCTATGGTAAAATAAATCTAATATTCATTTTTATAGTCCTTTAGACTTATGAGATTCAAAAAGAGATTTATTAAAGGTAGCAGAAAGTACAAAGAAGACTAAATCTGAAAAATTTGAAAACAGACTTCTTTGCATCCTCCAAACTGAAGGAGAAATGAGGCAGTTTTCTCTATAACCAACTAGTAAGTCATGAGGAAATGTAGATTTTGAGGACTCCTCAGTGATTGAGATTGTTGTTGGGGAGTAGTAACGGGTGAAATATGAAAGAAAGAGAAAAGCAATCTTAGTTTTTCTTCTCTACTTCTAAGAACTAAGACACACTATATTGGAACATTCCTTTTTCTCCAATTTCTATTAGCTCCTCCTCTTCTCTCTTGAATGAATGAAATGATTTTTTAAAAAAGCATCTATTAAGCCATTACTATGTGCTATGCGCTGTGATTAGTATTGAAGATATGAATAGAAGAAGCAAGATAATCCATAATGCCTTATGAGTTTTATATTCTAATAGGGTAAAACAACATGAGCACAGACAGAGGTGTCCAGAAAGGGGGCATTTGGTAAGAGACATTGCAGAGATGGTGTGTGGAGTCGTAAAGTTATTTATTGACATATTATTTCCAGGAATGGTAACGTTGACTATTGTTTCCAGAGATAAAGAGATAAAGGAAAAGGGAGCAATGGAAAGTATTAAATATAGATAATGGGGAAGAGGATTGAGGCAATCTGGGTCAAGGGGGCAGAAATGAAGGAAGTTAATAATCAGAAGCTGTAGGACTCAGAGTGGAGGAGGTTAAATGACCTATTGGAGATGGAATGTAGCAGCAGAATATGTAGTGAAGATGGTCAAAAGATAGCAATATGGGTTTCTGGCTAGGTCAGAGCTAGAAAAAACTTTAGGGATCATCTTTAAAAAAATTAACATTAGGAAAAGCAATGTAGAATATTCAGATGAGACTGCTGCTTTTCCCAAGGGTGGGAAATTTGTCTTCAAACAGGAAATTTAAAGGGTCCTGATATTGCTTATAAGCTTTTAAGGAAAAAGGTATGGACAGAGGTGTGTGTGTGTGTGTGTGTGTGTGTGTGTGTGTGTGTGTGTGTGTGTATGTGTGTATGTATGTATGTATATATGTATGTGTACATGTATGTGAACTGGGGTGTGTGTGTGTGGAGGTTGAAGTCAGGGAGCAGCTACACTCTGTGGTCCAAAATTGGGAGAGCAATAAGATAGTGGTAGGGCCATTAATACTAGGGCTTACCCCTTCCTTGGAGTCTGGAGAAGTTGAATTTGTCTAGCTTTTCTTCCCTTTCCCTTAACTACTCTGGGTACCTTCAAGTTGAGTCTTAGAGGGCTGAGACAGGGAAAGGAACAAAGGAACGGGAATGGAAGGAGTGTCCCTAATCTTTAACCTCTCCTTCTGAATCTGAATTATGTACCTGGGCACAGGTTGTTGTGGTTGTAATTTGTCCTTTGTTCTCAAAGAGGACCATTACATCAGGAAAGTGATGCCAAGGAGAGAGAGAAAGGGAAGCATAGAATTACTGTCTCCCATCCGAGAGCTTGCCTTTTCAAACTACTTCTTCCCTCAACATGGATCTCCTCCTGTGACGGATGGGAGTGCAGGGTTTGGAGCAAGACCAGGGAACATCTGGAGCAGTAGCACTGAAGCATCTTACAGTAGCAAGAGACTTTCCCCCTGTGGTTTCCAGGGCATGGAAGAACAAAGAGGGCTTGGGGGCATAGGGAAGGATAAACATGTGCTTGGTCTGGTATGGACATGGAGGAGATTCCAACAGGCACTTGATTAGGAATTCCCTTATGCCTTTCCCATCCCCAAACCACCTAACATATGTGACCTGTGAGCAAGATCATGTTTGGCCGGCGATGAATCAGCAAGTTACCTCCTACCACTTGGTGCCAGGCCTCACTCACCAACATAGTGAAATTGGAACTGTGGGATCTTGGTGAACCTGAATGAAAAAAGGGATGATGTTTGTGAAGAGGAGAGGCACATGGGTGGAACAAGGTGTCAAACCTTCTCTTGTCCCTGGAATACTTTGCCATTTCCTTCTCCAGTTCATTTTACAGATGAGGAACTGAGGGCTAAGTGACTTGCCCAGGGTCACAGAGTTAGCAAATATCTGAGAGTGAATTTGAATTTACAAAAATGAGTCAGTTTCCCTCACTTCAAATCTTGCGCTCTATCCACTATACCACGTAGCTGCCCCTATAGTTTATAGGAGCCAGTTGTTAAATTTCTAGTGAGAGTATCTGCAGCTGAGAAATTGTCATAGTGCAAATCAAGGTTGATTGACTTGTCAACTGTCTAATCTTAAGTAATAGGAAAAAATGGTAATAATGTAGATTAAACTTAAAAGTATCTCCTGAATTCATTTTTCCTCCTGAGGAGCCCATTGCCAAACATTTACCAGCACGTGTGCTGTTATCTGAAAATATTGTGCTAATGTGTCCGGGTTTAGATAGTACTAGAATATAGATTTTTTAAAAAGTTTAAATGTATATGGAATCATTTAAGTAGATGACATAATCTAGTTTCATCAGGTATAGAACTAATCAAGTCTCCATTTCTCTATGTCGAACCATTTCAGCATTCATGGATCTTTCACACCCTGATTCTAATATTAAGTGTTAACAATGACTCTCTTGTTGGAAGGCCTTCAATTAATAATATTCACTTGTAGCACTTCACCACTATAGAGAGGAACATCATTAGTTCTATTATTACTAGCCTAAGGAAGGAAATTAATCCACTTATTTTGCTGTGGAAAAATGAGACAGAAAAAAATCCTTTCCAAGTATCCTAATTTAAACTAAGAAAAAAGGCCGGGAAGTTTGGGGCTATTTATTTTAGATTTGTGGTTTTGCTTATTGGAACTCTTCATTACCCTCAAGACCCAACTCAAATGCCATTTCTTACTTTCCATATTCTATTACTTGTTAGCACTGTCCCTACAAATTACACCAGAATGAATGAATGGTGTCAACCTGAAAGTTTGGTTAAAGTAGGCAAAGAAGGTAGGTGATGTGGAAATTTATGATGTTTATTCCCTTAAAGCTAGTGGAGCTAGCTTACTTTTACATACAAGGAGCCAGAGCTTAAGTTCTGACTGTCTGAACAAAAGAATGAGAAGGTTTAAAAACATATTTAGTTTCAACTCAACATGCCTGTGTTACTCAATATTATGATCCCCATGTATGTTTAACCATGATACAAGAAAAGGATTTTCCTTAATTGAATAGGTTGTAAATACAATAAGTCAAGATAGTTGTCAAAGTGTCAATTAAAATTACAACCCAGGATCTCTGTGTTTAATTTACTATTAACATGAAATAACATAGTATATGTCCATAAAATATTAAGATAAGAAAAAGTCACAGTATTCAAGATAGTTTCTGTGGTCAAGGTTCTCATCCCTAATGGCCATAGACAGAGGAAAGATGTTCTTAAGTCAGCCCAATCTGGCCTTGTTGACATAGGAAGAGGTATTCTCTGAGTAAACTCAGAGAACAAAGAAGCTTAGGTCCAGGCTCTTCTTCTGGTTGATTATTAGTTCAGGCTGTGGCCCTTACTGAAGTTACTAAGTTGATATTAAATGATTATCAATGGAAACAAACAAACTTTGTTAAATTCTAACCAAAAGCAAAGAACTGGGCTAACAGCTGGGCATCTGAATAGAGCATCTCTTCTTTCAAAAAGAGTTTATAATCTAATAGGGAGAAAAATATTCAAAAAGGAGATTTTAGCTGTAGTTGAAAAGTCTGAGAAGGTGGAGACTTTGTATACCTTTTACCTCACCTAGTACCTGGCACGTCATAGGTAGGTGCTTAATTGATACTTTTTATTGATTTATTAATTTGACTGATTTATGCCAAGGAAATACAAAATTATAGTGAATATGGACAGGGATTGGAACTTTGTCTTGCATGAAGTCTGGTCCTGATGATTTGTACTTAGGAAGACCTAGATTTGTGACTCTGGGCAAGTCACTTAACTTCTTTCAGCCCGTTACCTCATCTGTAAAATGGGAACAACAGTAACATTGACCTCACAGGGTTTTTGTGAGGTTCAAATGAGATAACACATATAAAGCACTTAATCCTTAACAAGCTATATAAGTGCTAGCTATATGTACATGCATACATTTTTTAAGTGCTAGCTATGTGTGTATGCAAAAGTGTGTATTAGCAATTCTATTTTGCTGATAACATTTTAATAAAAAGGCTCATTTTACCAAATAAAAGAACCATTAAGGAATACTTGAGTGATGCTAATGAACCCTTTATGTCATTTTTATTGAGCATTAGCATATCCCTAATTCATTAGCAAAGAAAAACAATGCTAATTTCTTTACACTAAAATAGCAGGTTTTCACTTTTATAGAAAATGATTATATTTATTTTAATGTAGGTCAGCATGGTTTAGTGGAAGCCTACTGGAGTTGGAGTTAAAAAAAGAAAAACCTGGGTTGACATCTTAGCTTTGTGAAAGAAAAAACTAAAATGACAGACCAGAGACTTTCCTTAGTCTCCAATACCTTTCACAAACCCTTATAAAGTGGAGATATATGTTAAATGTAGAGCAAATATAACTGAATTTATAGGAAAAAATGAGTAGGCAAATAAACACATTTTTTTAAAAAGAAAGAACCCCAATAAGGTAAAATCCTTATGAATTAACACCAAAGAATACTGATATTCATTGTGCCCATTTAGCACCTCTCATCCACCAGTCTACATGCTTTGGCAGGAATGCACAAACTAAAGAGCTCAGATTGTGTCTGGGTCCCATATTGGGACCTTCTTCTGTTACACAGACTCTATAAGTACATCTTACCCTTTCCTTCAACCCTTAAGATGTTGATTTTTGTCTAACCATGTGGGAAGGGATAGGGTGGAAAAATGTTTTCTGAGTGGCACCCTGGTTAGGGACCCACAAGGCATAAATATTCTGTCTGAAAATCCTTCCTTATTCTCCCTCTTCCATGAAAAAAGTAACAGATTTAACTTTAGTCTAGGCAGAAAAGGAAGGGGGAGATCCAAGGAAAAAACTGTGGCAAGGGGCCAACATATCTACAATGCAACTGAAATCCAGCTTGGAGCCAGTCCTATCCCACAAATACCACTGAGGATAGGGACCCAGATTGGTGAATACTAAATCTGCCAATGGAGCAGGAAGCTGAGACAGTTTCGTGGTCCATTCCAATGGGTGTCTTTATCAACAATGGCGAAAGACTAAGAAAGTGAGTGATAGAGGAATATAAGGAGACAAAACAACTAAAACACTAAAGATTTCAAAGGGAAGATTATTTAATAAAAACCCAGAGCACAAATAAATCAACAAGTAGAAAAAAATTAGGATAAGTACTAAACTCTCAAAGAGATTATAAAGTTCCTTTTCTTAAAACAAATATTAAATGATAAAGGAAACTAACGACTAATGAATCACAGAATTCTATAGAATTTCAAGCTTGTTGTTGAGAAACGACATGGAATTAAAAAAAATAAACTCCATAATGGAAGAAATTAGGAATAAACACAACAGAGCTTATAGTTTTCAGTGCAGTAATTAAAACAAACAAACAAACCAACAGAAAAACCCCAAAATGAAAACTACAACTGAATTTGCAAATTGGAAAAAAATACTCCAGATTGGAGAGCTTCTCTAGAGAAGTAAAAAAGTGATGATCAGGTTTAGAATACAAACATACTAAAGTTCCAGGAAATCTTCCTTAAGGTACACAAGGTTTAAATAAATAAAGCATGATCTCTATAGAAGCTAAGTGATTGGATCTTGAAAACTGAATGAGAAGAGACAGATTAAGGATCATATTTCCATCAGAAGAAAATAACACATCAAAAAATCCTGAATACTATAAGGCAGGAAATGATAAAATAAAACTACTCAGAACTTCTGAATACAGTAAACAAAACACCAGTAGAAAGAACCCACAGATTGTTTCTTGGTTAAAACACACACACACACACACACACACACACACACACACACACACACACACACATACACACAACACAGACACACACACACACATATCCTATATTTTAAATCCTAACTTTGTCACAAGTGGGCATTCAGAACTTTGCAAAGTCAATTAAGATTTTTTTGGGGGGGGCAGCCATTTTCCTCATCTGTAAAATATGAGGTTTGGTTTGCATGATGCCTTCCAGCTTTATATTTCTAGTCTTTTTCTTTTTCAAGAACAGTGTTCATGCCTTCAGTGACCACAAAAATTGGCAAACAGGGAAACCAATCAAGGAACATGGAATATTCAAAAAAGCACATTTTATCTTTTGCAATGTATATTGACTTCTACTTGATAGCATTGTCTTAATAGCATAGAAAGGTGTAAGAAAGGGACATTGTCTGGAGGAAGAGAATATAAAAATAACTTGGAGAAAGTATGTTTGTAATTGGTAATAATCATCTCCATCTCTGTTCCACAAATTTAGACTTACTTATGATATTCCTGTACAGGTAAAGACAGAAAGGATGACATCAATTTACAGTGAAATTCTAGATAATCTGTTTCATTGATGGTTTTTAAGTATTTAGAGAAGCAATAATCATGAATCAGCATGGGTTCAATGAGAATGTGAATAAGAAAATAACCTTATTTCCCATGTTGCTAGGCTTACTGCCTTGCTAGATCATGGAATTGTGTGCTACAGAGGAGATAATGCTAGCTTTGGAGAGAAAAGACCAAGTTCAAATTCCTACCTTTTCTTTGACTACCTTCATGACCTTGGAAAATTCAATTTAGCTCATACTGTGTACAAGGCAGGCAACTAGATGCCTCATTGGATAAAGGGCTGGAACTGGAGTCAGGAAGACCTGAGTTCAAATCTGGCCTCAGAGACTTACTAGCTATTCAACCCTGGGTAAGTCACTTAACCTCTGGTTGCCTTAATCCACAGGAGAAGGAAATGGCAACCACTCCATTATCTTTGCCAAGGAAACCTCATGGACAGTAGAGTCTATGGAGTCATAAAGAGTTGGATGCAACTGAATGACTGAACAGCAACATTAAAAGAAAAAAAATGAAATAATTTCTGCCTTTATAGAATGTCTTAGAAATCACAGAAAGTCTACATATGTGTACATGCATATAGTACATGGAAAAATGAGGAATGAGAAGATAACATTAATAACTGAAGGGTTTAAGGAAAGCTTCATGGAAGAGCTGGTGCCTCAGATGGTAATTAGAGAAAGATGAGGATTTTGAAAGGTAGATATAAGGAGGAAGTATATTTTGCATATTGTGAATGGCTTGTGAAAGAGGTGAAGTTCTGGATTCAGGGAGAAGCTAGTATAACAGTTTGGCTAAAACATAGAGTTTGTGAGATTGTATGGTATATGGGAGCCAGATTGCAGAATATCTCAAATGCCAAGCCAAGGAGTTTTTATTTTGTCCTGCAGGCAATGGGAAGGCTAAAGAATTTTGAGCAAGTGAGTGTCCCTTCTAGAACTGTGTCATGGGGAGATTATTGTGGCATCTCTGTGAAGAGTGGATTGTATCAGGAGAAAATGGAATAAATATATATAATAAATATTACAGTAGTCTAAGTAAGGAGAGGAGTAATTAGGTTCTGAGTTAGCCTGGTTATCTGTGTGCATGTAAAGGAGTCATGCCAGAGGTGATGTGGAGAAAGAATCAATAAGACTTTGTAACTAATTAGAAATACAGAGTGATGGAGACGAAAAAGTTATGGATAAAGATTCCAGACTTGAATGAATGTTATGATAAGACTGCCTTCAAAGGATGCAGGTAAATATAGAAGTTTAGCAGAGAGGATGACGAGGCTGTTTTGTACACATGTTTTAACAATCCGGCTAGCAGCTTCTGTGTGTGTGTGTGTGTGGGGGGGGGAAGATCCACCCACAGCCAGCACCCAGAAAGCTGCCAACAGCACAGGTTCTTTTGATCTGCCTTAATAAGGAGAGCAAGGTGAAGGGGTTGGCAAGCTTACTTTAATTCAGCACATAAATATCATTCACTTAG
>CM053623.1:134615592-134644881 GCA_028646595.1 Phalanger gymnotis | reverse complement strand
AGATGGGAGGGGAATGGGGTGACGGAGGGGAGGGCAGACTGGGGAACAGGGCAACCAGAGTGTACGCCATCTTGGAGTGGGGCAGGGGAGGAAATGGGGAGAAAATTTGTAATTCGAACGCCTGTGAAAATCAATGCTGAAAACCAACATGTTAAAAATAAATTTAAAAAAAAAAAGAAACTAAAAAAAAAGTAAGGGTAAAGCTTGTTGGCTTTAAGGAAATGATTGTTTCTTAAAATACGTAGATAGTACAAAAATAATTCCTTTTATTGATATTTTGGTAGATAATTCAAATATATGTTAGTTGGAAATGTTTAATCACTACCTTTTCAGTAACTCACATTGCGAATACTGAAAGTTATTTTTTTTTTTTACTTTACAACAGCATTACATTGCATAAAACTCTTCCTATTACCACCATCAATATTCAAGTAGGGTAGAGGTAAATTTACATTCATGAGATTTCATGGAAATTCTGAAGGAAATAATGAATGGTACAATGACTTGGATCATGGAGAGCTAGCTTCAGATTCAGGAAGACTTGGGTTTATGTTCTGCCTTCAACACATACCAGCTGTAAAATCCCAGTAAGTAAGGCAATTGACTGCTCAGTGGTCCAGACAACTCTCAAAAACTATGAGTTACATAGGAATAGGTGATCTGTATTGACAATGAGTTTCCATATAATATGTTCACTGGTACTATTATAAACTCACAAGTCTGAAGCCTTAAAACACATGAGTGCATTTGTACACACACAAACATGCAAATTAATCATTAAAAAACATTGGATTCTTATTTTATGATATTCAAAGAGATTTACAAGCATTTCTTCACAAGCAATATTGTGTTTCAAAAATGAAACAACTAGCTCAGATCCAATCTAGCTCAGTAGATTGAATCTGGCCCTCTTGTGAAAACAGGCATCACAGGGGGCAGAGCCAAGATGGTGGCTGGAAAGCAGGAACTTGCGTGAGCTCCCTACCAGGTCCCTCCAAAAACCTATAAAAAATTCTAGAACTGCAGAACCCACAAAATAGCAGAGGGAAGCAGGGATCCAGCCCAGGACAGCCTGGATAGTTGCTGGATGAGTCCTACCACACATAGAGCAGAGCCCAACGAGGGCAGTGGTAGGACCAACCAGACCAGGAGCCAGGCAGAACAGGCCCTAGCACCCTGAATCAGTGAGCTGTGGCAGTTACCAGACTTCTCAACCCACAAACACAAAAGACAACAGAGAAAGTTAGTGGGAAAAGCTGCAGGAGACAGAGTGAAAAGACTTCCACTCCAGGGGCAGCAGGGGTGGTGCAGCTACAGAACTACAGCTACAGTTGCTTCAGGCCCCAGGCCCACCTGGTGGGAGGAATTAAGTGACGGATCAGAGCAGGAGTGCAGAGCCTGCTTAAGATCTGAGTCAGGTCCAGGTTGACGGTTCTTGGGGAAGGAGGAGTGCTGATGTGGCAGAGCTGGCTGTATAGAAATAGCTCTGAAAACAACAGCGCATCCCCTCAAGCTTGGAACAAAGAACTCTTTATTCTACAAGCAGTCATACCCCAACAAAAAGCTGAAGAGTCAAGTAATTGGCTGGGAACATGGCCGGATAGTGGAAACAGACTCAGATTCAGTCTCAGACATTGGAATCTTTCTTTGGTGACAAAGACCAAAACATACAGTCAGAAGAAGTCAACAAAGTCTAGGAGCCTACATCAAAAGCCTCCAAGAAAAACATGAATTGGTCTCAGGCCATGGAAGAGCTCAAAAAGGATTTGGAAAAACAACTTAGAGAAGTAGAGGAAAAATTGGGAAGAGAAATGAGAGAGATGCAAGAAAACCATGAAAAAGAAGTCAATGACTTGCTAAAGGAGACCCAAAAATACTGAAAAAAAATTGAAGAAAACAACACCTTAAAAAATAGACTAACTCTAATGGCAAAAGAGCTCCAAAAAGTCAAAGAGGAGAAGAACGCCTTGAAAGGTAGAATTAGCCAAATAGAAAAGGAGGTCCAAAAGACCACTGAAGGAAATACTAGCTTAAAAATTAGATTGGAGCAAGTGGAAGCTAGTGACTTGATGAGAAATCAAGATATTATCAAACAGAACCAAAGGAATGAAAAAATGGAAGACAATGTGAAATCTCTCATTGAAAAAACCACTGAGCTGGAAAATAGATCCAGGAGAGAGAATTTAAAAATTATTGGACTACCTGAAAGCCATGATCAAAAAAAGAGCTAGATATCATCTTTCAAGAAATTATCAAGGAGAACTGCCCTGATATTCTAGAGCCAGAGGTTAGGATAGAAATTGAAAGAATCCACAGATCACCTCCTCAAATAGATCCCAAGAAGAAAACTCCTAGGAATATTGTCACCAAATTCCAGAGCTCCCAGATCAAGGAGAAAATACTGCAAGCAGCCAGAAAGAAACAATTTGAGTACTGTGGAAACACAATCAGAATAACCCAAGATCTAGCAGCTTCTACGCTAAGGGATCAAAAGGCTTGGAATGTGATATTCTGGAGGTCAATGGAGCTAGGCTTAAAACCAAGAATCACCTATCCGGCAAAACTGAGTATCATGCTCCGAGACAAAATATGGATTTTCAATAAAATAGAGGACTTTCAAGCTTTCCCAGTGGAAAGACCAGAGCTGAATAGAAAATTTGACTTTCAAACACAAGAATCAAGAGAAGCATGAAAAGGTAAATAAGAAAGAGAAATGCTAAGGGACTTACTAAAGTTGAACTGTTTTGTTTACATTCCTACATGGAAAGATGATGTGTATGATTCATGAGACCTCAGTATTAGAGTAGCTGAAAGGAATATGCATATATGTATGTGTATGTATATATATGCATATATATATATACATATATGTGTATATATATATGTAGGTGTGTGGGGTGTGTGTGTGTGTGTGTGTGTGTGTGTGTGTGTGTGTGTGTGTGTGTGATAAACAGGAAAGAGAAATCACAAGGGATTTACTAAAATTGAACTGTTTTTTGCAATCAGAATGTATGCCATCTTGGAGTAGGAGAGAGGTTAGAAATGGGGAGAAAATTCACAACTAAAAATCTTGTGGAAATCAATGTTGAAAACTAAAAATATTAACTAATAAAATAAGACTTTTAAAAAAAGAAAATGAAACGACTACTCTTCTTTTATGGATAGAAAAGCTAAATGACTAGTCTAAGACCAGCCACAAGCGAAACTGATTGCATTATCTTCTAAGTATTGAAATAAATACCTACATATGAGATACAGGCTAGTCAAGATTATAAGAACTAAAATGTCTCTTTCTATGGAACTATGCCTCAGCTGTGACTATTAAACTGAAATCTCAGTTTAAAAAAACATAAAAACACATACAAAATACCTACAATCAAAAGCTAATATTAAAAAATTTTACAGCCCTCAATATCTTCATCAAATATGATGTCATCAGGGGATGTCATTTCTAGATTCATGTTCACTACAAACTAGTCATGTGGTCCTTTGTAAATCCAATCCAATAAGCTTTTATTGCTGGATGCTGGACACACAAATGAAAACTATGTGCATCCCTATCTATCTCATAAGATTATTAGCAGTAACATCTAAGATTTATATAGCACTTTAAAGTTTAGAAAACATTTTCTTGTATAGTTGAAAATGTACTGGACTTGAAGTCAAAACACCTAGATTCAAATTCCACCTTAGACACTTACCAGCTCAGTTGTGTGATGCTGAGCAAGCCACTTAACATCTCCTCTGAGCTGGTTTCCTCATCTCTAAAATGAGGAAGTTAGAATCGATGGTCTCTAATGTCCATATGATTTTTACTAATATAAGACTTTCTTCTACCAAAGTAAAACAGAATGTACAGTCTTAAACAGTTGCTGGGGCGGGGTGTAGGGTGGGAGGGAGAGGCGGAAAGGTAGATATTGAAAGACAGAGGTTAAGTTGCTTATATTGTATTGTATTGTTTTGAACCTAGGTCTCCCAGACTCTAAAGTTAGGTAGTAATCCATTCTGTCACATGAGGTACAAGATATAACTTTATGATTATGAATTACTCTGGATTAAGTTTTGATATTTTGTGTTCTATGTGCTATTTAAATCCCTTCCCGTTGAGCTATAACCTCATTTCATTCAATTATTTAATACGACTGCCATCACTTAGCAGTCTCGCGGACTCATTACCCAGAAGACATATACCCCTTGAAGCTCACAATCTAATAAAAAAAACAGTACCCAATGCACTAAATATGTATAATAAAGAATAAATAATAATTAGAATAACCATAATACATAGCAACCAAATGACAGGTCCATATATGTGCGGAAGCCAGAAGAAGACATTGTCTTCTGAAAAGTCTAGCATTTAAACATCCATTAGGCTATACTTTTTTGCATGAGTTTAAAGAAGAAATAGGGAAAAGAAAAAAGAAAATATCTTTCTCATAAAAGTTGGTTTCAGATGCAAAAATAGGTGATGAGAGACATTTGACATTTAAAGGAGTCTTGTTCTGCCAGGAATGAGATTCCCCACAGGGGTGATATAACATCACAAAGGTTACACTCACCTCTGCCATGAGTTTGTGGATTTATCTTGAAAGGGTAACAAGAGGTGGGGAGGTGTTGGGGGGAATTAAGAAAGCATATTTCTAGCTTGAATGACACAAAGAGAAATTGTTCATTTAAAAATTCAGCAGACGGCTTTTGATGCTTGGTTGCAGATTTCAGTAACTCCTTTGATCAGTCAAATATATCAGGAGTATATAATGACACAAACTGAAGATACGGAGAAATGCTTTCTGCATTTGCAATTTCTCCATCTTCAGAGGTCCCTGTTTTCAGAGTTCTTTATCACTGAGCTGAAAGAAATCCTGTGGCATGTGAAAATTCCCTTTTAAAAATTCATTCTCCTTATTTTTTATAGATTTTTTACCCTTCCATTCTCAACTATGATACTAATATTATTCATGTGCCTCAAAGATAGATTGCTTGTATTTTGTGGACAATACCTGGTATTGCTTCTGGTTAAGCCTTCATGCAAAATCTTACTTTTCTGTAGAAGGGAAAATTCCCATTTCATGATAAAAAAAAAAGACTGTCTCTCAGCTGACTTAAATTTCAATGGTCTTGTTCAATTGATAAGAGAACTGAGGACTGAATTAGCATGTTACCCAACCATTGCCACCCAGCAGCATCCCTGTGTTATTTAATTTACTTCTATTTCCTTTAAACTTCCCAGAGAATTAAGAGGAAAGGAGAAAGGAAATCAAATATTTATTGATATTGAAATTTTATGAAAAATAGTAGAACAGTTTCTCTAAAAGGCTGAAGGATGAGAAAGTTTTCTATATGAAAATTTCTGGGTTGAGTTGATGGCAGATGGGAAGGTAGCTTGGATGACAGTGATATCTTTGCCACTTCCCTTTCACTGTCAACCCTATTAGAGATATTGGAGATATTTCCAGAACTTGTCATGGTTTGAAATCACAGCCCTGGGGTCTAGATAACATAGAATGAGATATATTTGGCTATAGGACAGTAAAGCACATTTCCAGAGAAATGCTTGGATATAATTTTTTTTTCCAGAAAAAATTTACAGGGAAGCCATATTAAAATTTGTATTTCAGGTTAGTGACAGTGATGATTACATTATACAATCGTTATTGAATCCAACCTGGGAAAAATTAAGTAGAAAGACTGCCTGTGCCATTGTTCTATCTCTCCCCCACCCTGCCCCTGTTTCCGAAAATCTTTCTTTTTACACTTTTTAAGGCCCTTTTTAAGAAATTGGCATGCCTCATTTCCATTAGCCAACGTGCTAGAAAGTGATCTGCTTAACCAATTCCCGGTAAGATGAGTGTGTGATAATGGCAGCTACATGACATAATAGATATAGAACTGAGCCTGGGGTCAGGAAGATCTGAGTTTGAAATCTGACACTTATTATCTCTATGGTCCTGGGCAAGTCACTTAACCTCTGTCTCAGCTTTCTCAACTGTAAAATGAAGAGTTTAACAGCACCAACCTCCCAGAGTTGTTATGAGGACTGAATGAGATAATATTTGTAAAAAGTTTAGCATAGTCCTTAGTGAGAGTTTATTCATTTTAGTTACTGCTCCAGGAACATTTCCATTTACAATTTATAACTGAGGGGTTCCCAACCTATTTAATTCCCTGTGATGGAAAACTCCCTCCATTTTGGCCACTATATCTTCTGGCTCTCAGTAAACCTAACAATACGCCTATTCAATATTAAAGGAAGGGAAAAATATATACACACATATAAAAGATAAAATAAGAAAATTAGATTGCTTTTTAAGCACTAACTTTAGTCCTTCTCTTTACCCCCTTGGCAAGTTTCTTATTTATTTTTAATATGTTTAGTTTTCAGCATTGATTTTCACAGGCGTTTGAATTACAAGTTTTCTCCCCATTTCCACCCCCCCCACTCCAAGATGGCGTGCACTCTGGTTGCCCGGTTCCCCAGTCTGCCCTCCCCTCCGTCACCCCGTTCCCCTCCCATCCCCCTTTCCCTTCTTTTCTTGCAGGGCAAGATAAATCTCTATGCCCCATTGCCTGTGCATCTTATTTTCTAGTTGCGTGAAAAAAAAAACAACTTTTTTTTACTTTTGAACATCTATTTTTTTAAAACCTTGAGTTCCAAATTCTTTCCCCTCTTCCCTTCCCATCAACCCTCCCTAAGAAGTCAAGCAATTTAACATGAGCCACATGCGTATCATTATGTATAACCCTTACACAGTACTCATGTTGTGAAAGACTAACTATATTTTACTTCTTCTTAACCTATCCCCCTTTATTGAATTTTCTCCCTTGACCTTGTCCCTTTGCCCTCCCTTCCATTATCCCCCCTTTTTTTTATCTTCTTCCTCCTTCTTTCCTGTGGGGTAAGATACACAACTGAGTATGTATGGTATTCCCTCTTCAGGTCAAATTTGGCAAGTTTCTTATAGCTCTTCAAGGTTAAGGAGGTTAGGAACCCTTGCCTTAACCCAAAGTAATGAATCCCAAATGGTGGAATTTTGATCATTGTGCAAGCTGGTAAATATACTTTAGAATGGGGTCTTTCTAGCACTCCTCAAATCATATCAACAACATACAGGAAAAAATCTACAATTAAAATCACCTAATAATACAACATTTAAAAAGCACAATACTTGGATTGAAGGCCTCCACACATAAGCTTTTTGTTCTGAGCTCTCAATCAATTATCAACATTCCTTCATCCATTAGACATTTAATAAGCACCTACTCTATACAATTAGTGGGCATACGAAGATAAATTAGAAATGATGGCTGGCTCCTAGCAATTTATGTATGCATTAGCAAATATAAATTGAGAGTAATTATTAACATGATGTGTGTATCACTTTACAGAGTATCGCCTTGGAAGGGGAAGATGGAAGGATCTTCCTCCATTTAACTTGCCTCATGCTTCTCCACTATCCCTTATCACTGTACAGAGAAACTCCCCCAGGAGCATACAAACTATCCTAGGAGCATCCAAACAGAGATTTAAAGCAAGAAAGGGATTTCAGAGACCAACCAGACAGGTTAAGTGATATTTCAAGGTCAACAGCTAATAAATGGCAAGAGGTAGGATAGGAACTCAGGTCCTTGGGAGTCTTTTTCCCTTGCACCTACCTTCTCCTCTTATCCCCTGAGGTGAACTGTCTGGGTGAGGGGCCACTCCTACCACTAAACTCAACTGATTTCGTTCCAGGAAAAATTTCCTAGCCATGACTCTGGACAGATGATTAGCAAAATTGGCACAAAACGTTGCTTTATAAGAAGAAACAGACTGACAGATTCTTATTTTTTAAGTTATTCAGTCTCACAGAAAAGTACACCTAGGTATTTGTAATCTTCTTATCCTATTTTTAGTCTCCAGGTTCCTTAAAAATGCCTGCATTCTTTCATCACGACAACACTGAAAATGATACCACAGAGAGAAACTAGATTGCATTTTGTTCAGATACTGTGATTTTAAAATTAATTAAGTTAGATTTAGTGTACACTAACTCCCTCAACCTTCAGTCTTCATATCGTAGAATCCTGGGGATGTGAAAGGACTGCAGAAACATCCTTAATGCAAATTGAACCAACATCTAAGAAACCCCCGATAATGAAATCTCCCCAAGCTAAAGGCAATGATTTAATCTGTACCAGATCTGTGTCTGCATTCTCAACAAAGGGTGAACTCCCTCTGGGGCTCCTTCTTTTCACTCCTTGTCCCACCCACTACCAAATTTAACTTCCTCTTAATCCTTTAGCATTCTAACCCTAGCCTTTGCCTGCAGCCTTCCTCTGATGGATCTAGTGCTCCATTCTATATTTCCTACATTGTTTGTTACCCATTTCAGTTCCAAATATTGAAAAGTTTAACAAATAAAACCTAAAATAATAGGATAGGTAATGCCAGGGAGGCCCTTTACAACAATACAATACAATAAACATTCATTAAGCATCTACTGTATGGCAGACACTGTGCTAATGATACAAATAAGAAAGATAGTCCCTGTCCTCAAGGAGGTTACAACTTAATTGGGGAAGACAGAAAGACAACATGCAAAAGGAAATTGAAAAGCAAGGGGAAGGAGAGAAAGGGCACCCAGTGCAAGGTCATGATGATTGTGGAGTCAAAACCAAGCAGAACAGCTGGTGGGAAATGATGAACAGAAGTTAATGTGGTTTCTGGGTCCTCTTTAAAGGGAGGCTTTGAGATTAAAGAAATATGCCACAAAGATCATGAATTATGACAAGATGAGATTTAGACCAGAAATGCAGGGCTCATTCACTATTAGAGAAACTATATGTATAATTGACCATATCAATAACAAAAGCAAGAAAAATCACATAATTATATCAATAGATGTCAAAAGAGGTTTTGATGAAATGCAACACTCATTCCTATTAAACACTAGAAAGCATAGGAATCAATGGAACCTTTCTTAAATGATAGTTTCTATCTAAAACCAACAGTAAGCTTTATCTGTAATGGAGATAGACATGAAATCTTCCCAATACAATAAGCGGTGAAGCAAAGGCGTCCATTATCACCGCTATTGTTCAATATTGTACTACATCTGCTAGCTATAGCAATAAGACAAGACAAAGAAACTGAAGGTATAAAAATAGGCAATAGGGAAACAAAATTATCACTTTTTGCAGGTAAAATAATGGTATACGTAGAGAATCCTAGAAAAATTGGGGTACTAATGTACTCTCCTTACTGCTGCCTTGACCTATGATCCAGCTGCTGCTAATTGTTTTTGCTATTAATTATATAAATTACAAATCAGGGTTATCATCTGTGTGGGAGCCCCACTGTGGCAATGTACCATTTGATTTTTTAAAATAATTTTATTTTTAACAATTTTAACAAGTTTGATATTTTTTTTAACAGTTAACATTTTGGAACTATGTCCAAAGGGATATAAAACCGTGCATACCTTTTGACCAAGCAATACCAATAATAGATCTGGATCCCAAAGAGATCAAGGAAAAGGGAAAAGAACCTATCTATACAAAAAATATTTATAGCAATTCTTTTTGTGGTGGCAAAGAAATGGGAATTGGGGGGATATCCATAAATTGGGGAACAGCTGAACAAGTTGTGGTATAGTTGTGATAGCATGCTGTTGTGCTATAAAAAAAGACAAGGAGGGTGGCTTTAGAAAACACTAGAAAGCGTAATATACTGATGCAAGTGAATTAAATATAATGAGCAGAGCATTGTGCCATATTGTGAAAATGATCAAGTGTGAAAGTCTTAGCTACTCTGATAAAGACAATGATCAAGACAATTTCAAAGGACCCATAACAAAAAGTGCTATCTACCTCCAGAGAGGAACTCATGAACTCTGAGTGCACATTAAAGTTTGCTTTCTTCACTTTTTTTTGTTCTTTTTTATGCATTTCCTTTTTCAACATGGCTAATAAAGAACTATGTTTTGCATGCTTCATATTTACAATCAATATTTTATTGCTTGCCTTCTGAATGTATTGGAGAAGGGCAAGAATGAGGGAGAGATTTGGCACTCAAATTTTTTAAAAATATTAAGAAATGTTTATGTAATTGGAAAATATTTAATGAAGTAAATAAAAACATATTTTAAAAAGATAAAGGGAAACATTGAGAGGAGTTCTTTGATCTGCCCTCCAGCTCTTCAATCAGAAGGGCAGAGACAACTGAGGGAAGGGTGAATGGCATAAATGAAGCATTCTCCATGATGATGAGGTAGCTTATCCTGTTCCTAGGTTCCTTTCCCCAGTCTTCCAGGGCTTGTTCTAAAGAATTTAAAATTCCACTAAGTTTCAAGCAACTCTTAGGTCAATCATATTCAGCCAGAAGATGAAATACTTTACAACACATCTGAATGCCAGACTTATCAGATTAAGATCTATCTAATACTGAACATTCCCTCTCTAAACATTAGAAATCCATATTGCTATAAAGTGAAGGTCAGCGCCTCATTGAACAGTCAGAAGGACAAATGATGTCCCCTTAGTAGTTTAGAAGTTTCATTAAAGGGATGTGTCCTCACCAAGTATTGAAGGAGAAAAATAGTGCTACGCACAAAGCATATAAACAACCTCTTGTTTTTGTCCAGGCTGCTTTCAGTGCTTCAAGTGCAAAAGAAAAGAAAAAGGAGTAGGGGGAGGGGAAGGATTTGCAATACTATAGATCAACAATGAGCTAGAGAATACACAGAGATGAACAAACTCTAAGGGTTTAGCACACAGCAAAACAAGTTGTTCTGCTGGAGAATTATTTATCTCTCCTTCCCACAGTGCCCTACAAACAATAACTCACTAGTACTCAAATACAGAATATGCTTATGTTGCTCTCCCCAAGAGTTGATACCACACGGGATACACAGCAGGTACTCCCAAATATAAAGGCTGGGAAGGCAACAAGAGATATGTTTGGCTATAGGTATTCAACCTGAAAATGCAACTTGAAAAAGCTCTCATTTTACTGATCAGAATGAAAAAATGAGTCATTTAACCAGAGATAATTGTTGACCCGGACCTCCTTTTCCTTTGTCATGTCAACAAGACTTTATTAAGTAATTACTACGTGCCAGGCAGCATGCTACGTGCTGGAAAAACAAATGCAAGCAAAAAGGAAGATAGCCCTGCTGGCAGGGAGCTTATATTCTAATGGATGAAAAGAAGACATAAAAGGAACCTGAAAGATGGAATGGGGAAGAGCGTGTCTGCCTAGGAGGCGTGTTAGAGAAAGGAGCCTGGAGAGTCAAGAGTGGAACCCAAAGAGGAATGAAAGTATAACAGGGCTGAACTGGGCATTTTCCTTTAAAGGGAGGTTCTAAGAGGAAGTGACCAATCAGAGGCAGGAGATACAGAAGTAAAGTGATCTTCCTCAGTGAGAAGATCGCTAGGTCATGGCGGGAAAAGAAGTCTGGAAAACCAGAAATGGAGCAAAGATAGGAATAAAGGATCTCTAATTCAGGCAAAAATTCATTTTCAAACTGAAATTATGCAAATTACTTCTTGCTTCAGGATACATAACACTAGGCATCATTCAGAGGACTACAGGATCATAGACTTAGAACTAGGAGTAGTCTTATAAGTCATATAGTACAACCTTCCTCATTTTACATATGAGAAAATTTAGTCTTGAAGAAATTAAATGACTTGCTTAAAGTGGCACAGGAAATAAGCAGGAAGAGCACAGATTCAAACCTGGATTATAATCCTTGGCAATGTTTTTTTTGGTTCCTTAAAGTGGGACTATTTGTCTGTACATGAAAACAAAACAAAATAGAAAATGCTACAAGTCTCAGGAAGTTCTCATTCTGAATCCATGGTCTGGAAGACCTCTCAATTCTTTACATCACTTCAACAAAAAAGCCCTCTCAGGTGAATAATAACTCCAATTTTTGTGCCTTTCAATACAAGTACTATTCATCTTGTTTTCCTCATAACATTATCATTTCCTTCACAATGGCACCCATAGATCCAAATCAAAATTCTTTGAAGCATAAGAAATTGTTTCTTCATGAGATTATGTACATTTCCCCCTCTATGGGAAGACCTTCATATCCATTACCAAGCACCAAAATGTCAGCGGTCCTTCTTATCCACTTCCTTTGCCATTATGAGAAGTATCATTCTGTTGAGGTTTAGTCTCTGCCCACCTAGGACCAAAAAACTGTTGTAGTTTCATGATGTGTTGTGGTGGAACTGTGTCAAAGAATTCAGAGTCAGACCACCTCTAAACCAAGTATAGGCATTTATTGAGATTGATGCCTCTCATGCAAAAGGCTAAATTCCAAGAGGAACCAGCAGCTTCAGATAAAGCAAGTTAGATTTTTATAGGGTAAAGATGCAATTACATAACAGAAATATACATAGAATACAGGAATATGATTAATATTAAAAAGGCAGGAGGAGTTTGTTAAGTGGTTAGGTAATAGAGGAGGGGTCCTAGCCTCAGTGGAACTGCACTGGCACTATCATAGGGTGGGCCCCTTCTATGGTTTGGTCAAGCATTCTGGTCATGCTCCCCTCCAATTAGCTAGCTATTGTGATCCCGTCTGGACTAAATGGATGATGTGATTGTAACTGCACACCTGTTTCATGGGAAGGGTCTGTGGGCAGTGGTTGTGTTTCTTTCACATGGACACACCTGCTTTTTCTGTGGGAACTAAGAGTTCAGGGACACACTTGTTGTTCTAGCGAGCATTGAGGCATAAGTTAGGACATTGATGGAGGGGGGGCACTATGTAGGTGTAGTGGGCCTGTATTGAAGTTAGAATACTGGGGCAAGGGGCAGCTCTGTTAGAACTCCATCAGTTCTACCTCTCAGCCTTCTAGGTCAAGGGAAAATTTCCCTCAGCCTGAAACAATGCATTGATGTACTCCATCCCCAACAGAGGTGAATGAGTCAGAAAGAAAAATCTGATATATCAAAAATATGCACAGAAGCATTTTGTGATACAAAAATAATACCACTAGCAGCAAAGTGGGTGCCCTTCAAATAGGATATGGTTGAAAAATTTGTATCTGTAATGGCAAGCAAAATGGGACTTTTTGCTGTTTTTTTTCTTTCAGAGTGCTTACACCTTACACCTCCACAGCAGCTGCAAGCAGCATTGTTGTTACCGTATCTTACTAGATTAATATAGAATTATTATAAAATAGTTATTATTCTGTAGTTACAGAATAATATTCTATATTATAGAATAATTATGTAAGAAATAATAAATATGAGGAATTCTAAGAGATATGGGGAGACTTTCATAAACTAGCAGTGACAAAAAGAGACCTAAGAGAAATATATGCTTGATGACTATAATGATGTGATTAAAAGCAGTACAAAAGACTTCAGACTTAAAAATATATGCAATATCTAATCAATTCAAAGAGCTTATAATGAACACTTTCCTCCTCTTGGCAAAAAGATTGTACACTACAGGCTTAAGTTTGTCATGTGCTGTCAAACACTGGCCATGGTACTATTTTGCCTGTTTTTTCTGTGTTGTAAGAGAATGTTCTGTGATGGGATGTGATAATTCTTTAAAAATAAAAAAGTCAGTAAACATGAAAAAAGGCTTCACCTTTGTGTCTTCAATTTTTTTCTTTTTATGTCCTACTTCATTCTCCCTGACAGTGTCATAGTTAGAAACATGTGTTCTTCTTTCCTTTTCATACTTTCCACTACCACCAGAAGCACAAATGCAGAATACTCTAAAAATCTCTGCAAAAATGTCCTCAGTTTCCAAACTTACTAGAAAACACTGCCTTGGGCCTTTATTTTCTTTTTGGTAGCTCTTTTGGTCAACCTTTGTGGTTGTGGCAAACTGTTTCCCACTTTTATTGGAGATACTGAAGGCCGAGTCACAGAGTCCCTAAGAGTTGGTTAATTCATTTTATTTTTTCAGTTCAATAAATTTTACTTTTTCCCACCATTGCTAAATACAAGTATGCAAATGCATTTACAAGAGCAAAAGAATGTTATAAAAATAAAGAAAAAACAATCATAAATGATAGCACATGTGCCTGTGGATTGTCACTTACTTGATGTTAAATAAAAGTGTTATCAAAGTTACTATGAAATCAATCTTTTTTGTTTCTGTTATATTTTCTGAACTCCTTTTTTACATATTAGTCAGGGCTTTGTTGCTATTCTTTGTTGCCTTTATTTACAAAATTGTAATCACTCTGTATATTGTACTTGTATTTTTTGTTTTTCTCATTCTCCATCACTTCATAGTCATCTTCCCCTTTTTCTTTGAATTTTCAGAATACTTATTCCTACAGTATAATAATATTAAATTACAATCATATAATATAATGTTTTCAACCATTTCTTCATTATCAGTAGCATAGTTTGTTTTCAATTTCTGCTCCTACAAATGGTGCTTGCTAGGCAGAGTAGATACTACCAGAATTGGAGTCAGTAACACCTGAGTCCAAATCTTCTCTCATACAATTACTAGCTCGTGACCTTCTGCAAGTCACTTAATTTCAGCCTCAGTTTCAGCTCCTATCTCATGAGTTTGTTGGTATGATCAAATGTGATAATGTATGTAAAATACTTTGTACTACTATATGTAAAGTGCTATTATATTATAGTATGTTGTACTATTATAGCATGTAAGGCACTATTGTAACATTTCTTATCACATTATCTCACATATATTATCTCATTTTATATTATATTGTTGTGCTATATTATATATTGTATAATTGTATATACATATAGAATTCTATTTGCCCACATTTTATTTAATATCATGACTGAAATTCCTGATATCCTGACACGATGACAATAAAAGTAAGTCTATGCTCTATCCTCTTATCTAAATCCGTTTCTGTATTTCTACCTTTATTGTTTACTCTATTAAGGACTTTTTTTCTTTTTATACTGAAATTTAATCCATTTATGATACATAGTAATATAAATGTAAGATACCAGTAGTGATGATGATGTGGACAATAGTGATGATGGTAGTAGTAATAGTAGTAGTAGTAGTAGTAGTAGTAGTAGTAGTAATAGTAGTAGTAGTAGTAGTAGTAGTAGTAATGGTAGTAATAGTAGTAATAGTAGTAGTAGTAGTAGTAGCAGATTATATTTCTATATTACAGGTCTCTTTTTTTGGTCAATAATGTCTTTAGGGTATGGTCTTACTAGTGGGATTCCCAAATACAAGGGAATGAACTTTTTTCGTAACAATAAATCATGGCTCCAAAATACCGCTCTATGTCTACATAGACCAAGTGCCTCATGACTTTTTGTTTCACCTCATCAAAATTTTGAAAGAACTAACATGCCATTGCCCTCAATTTTTTTCCTGGGGTGTGTGTGTGTGCATGTGTGTGGTAAAATAGTTTAATCTATTTGGAATTTATAGGAGAATTTGCTGTGAAATTCTTGCACTAAAAAGCCTACATACTTAATATTTTTGTTGAAGAAGGAAGTCCTCTCCCAGTATTTCAATATCTCAAATTGATTATGTATCAATTTGATTCTGTGTCACTATTAACTAATCTGTGGCATTCTTCTGTTTTCTATTTATTATCTAATATTATTTTCATAATTGCTATTTTACAATATATAATTTCAAATGTCATAATGTAAATCCTTCCCTTTTTCAAAACATCCCTGGTATTCTTGACATCTTATTCTTCAATGTGAATTTCATTATCATTCTATGAATTACTTTGAGTAGATTGTCATCTTTGCTAGATTAGTTCAATTTATCTCTAAAATGAATATTTCTTCAATTACTTTGCTCCTTTTTGATTTCTTTAAAATTATTTTGTGCTTATTCATATAATTCCTGTGTGTCTTCATGTCTTAATTCATAAATATTTAACAAATTCTATACTTGTTTAAAGAGTATTTCTTCCTTTACAATATTTTTATTTTGTTACTGATATGTAGAATTGTTGGTATTTTTGAGCAATTCTGATATTTGGCTAATTTGCTAAAGTTGTTTTATTGATTTACTTCTTGTTTAGTTGCTTGTGTTTTTTTTTTAATAAAACAACACCATCTGGAAATAGAGATATTTAAACCTTCAGTTTGACAATGACATTCCTTTATTTTGTTATTCTTGCCTTATTGCAATAATTAAAATGTCCAAGTTTCTTGATGAAAATTTAGTTTTTTCTTTGTAGCCCTAGCATCTAATTTCTGGGCTTATAGTAAATGCTTAATAAGAAAAGAAAAAGAAAGGAGGGGAGAGAGAAAGAGGGAGAAGAGAGAAGGAAGGAAGGAAGGAAGGAAGGAAAGAAAGAAAGAAAGAAAGAAAGAAAGAAAGAAAGAAAGAAAGAAAGAAAGAAAGAAAGAAAGAAAGAAAGAAGGAAAGAAATAGAATCAAAGAAGGAAAGAAGAAACTAAAGAAGGAAAAAAGAAAAAAGATGCCAAATAGTAATGGTAAGAATGGGCAGACATACTCTACTTATGTCCTTAATAGGAAAGTTTTTCAACTATTTATGATGGTAGTTTTTCACTGCCAATAAATGCTTTTTTTTATAATATCAAGGGATAATATTTTCCTTATTAGGTTTTTTTTAAAAAAGTATTTTAAAATAAATTGGCATTGTATTTTATCAAAGACTGTTTCCTATAGCTATTGAGATAAGCATGTGTTTTTATTACTGATAGGATTTATTATGCTAATTATTTCACCATATCAAATGATATTTGCATTCCTCTTAAAACTCCTACTTGATTACAATGAATAATACATTATATCATTTCTCATCATATGTGTTATCTCATGTTGTATTACATTGTCATTCTGTATTATGTTGTACTATATTATACATTGTATAATTGTATGTACATATGGAATTCTATTTGCCCACATTTTATTTAATATCATGACCAAAATTCCTGATATTTTGAGGCAACTTAAAGATAGCAAAATTTAGTCCACTCTCTATTCTATTTAAATCTATTTATGTTTCTCCCTTATGAGCTTAAGGATTTTTTCTTTTTACGCAGAAATTTAATCCATTTATGATATATTCATTGGCATCCAAGGTTATAACTATAATATGTTTTTTCTCTTTATATCCTATTATTTGATTTAGTTACAGCATAGACTAACATTTACCTTCTTTCACCATGACTAATGATATCCTAATTGTTTCACAAACAAGTAAATGTGCTTGTACATATAAATAGAATACCAAATAGAGTTTAAGAATTTCTGTTATAACTTCTAAAGTTTTTCAAAGACTCAACTTTCTTACCTTTCCTTATGGTCTAGATATTAGTTTTGTGCTACAATTCTATAATCTATTTGTTTCATCCTTAAACTGTGATACTAATTTTTTTCTCTCCTGCCTCATCCATAACTTAATTTTTGTTAGTAGTATCATTTGATGATAATAATAATGATCTTATATATTTATTATCCCTCTTGCCCCCATTTTCACTTTAGTTTTTAATGTGAACAATACTTTTGAAATTTGTTTTTATTCTATGAAGCTTACAGTAAGGAAATTGTTGTTAAGGTCAAAAATCACTTTTTTATCCTGTGATGGTCACATGGTGTACTTTTTAATGTAACCAACACTTTCATTATTTCTTTGTTCTTCATGTATACACACATACTTCTCTTCATTGCTGCTCAAGGAAATTACGTTGAGATAATTGCTGACTAAAGCAACACTTCTGTTATTTAGCTACTCCTCTATAGAATTTACATCGTGAATCATAGTGGTAATTATTGTTTCTAATTTAAATTCTGTGTTCTGGTTGATTTACATTAATAGGAAAAAATGATCCTAGGTTTCTTGAGGGCATGGATTATTTCATTTTTGTATGTGTATCCTTAGGATTTAGCATACTTCCTGACACATGATAGATGCTAAATAAAGACTTTTAAATTGGTTGACATTTTTTTTCTTTACTGCTTCTAAAATTATCTTTTTAGCATCCTACTCTTAGAGATTGATGGCAATGTATCTTGTTTTGGTTTGGTTTGATTTTAGACACATGTGAAATCCATCCCTGTTGATGGACTACAGATTTTGGCCATCTCTTGGTTCCAATAGCTTAAAGAAATTTTCTTGTGTGATTTCCTGAAATTCAGGATTTAGCATACTTCCTAACACATGATAGATGCTGAATAAAGACTTTTAAATTGATTGATTTTTTTTCCTGCTTCTAAAATCATCTCTTTAGCATCCTAGTCTTAGAGATTGATGGCAATGTGTTTTGTTTTGTTTTGCTTTGCTTTGATTTTAGAAACATGTGAGATTCATCTCTGTTGTTGTATTATGGATTTTGGCCATCCTTTGGCTTCAATGGCTTAAAGAAATTTTCTTGTGTGATTTCCTGAAATTCACTGGTCAGACTGTTTCAAGCTTTACATTTCCTGGCAAATCTAATGATTCTTTATAATCTGTCCTCTAGTTTTATAGCCTTTGCTTGAAAAGTTATCAAGTATTTTTTTTCCATTGTTCTATATTTTGATTTTGTTTTGATGTTTCTGTTGCTGCTTCCCTATTTTGCATTCTAGTATGTATGTATATGTGTATACATGCTCACATACATACAGTTTCAGTGATCGTTGTCAATGTTAATACACTTTTTGTCTTTGTCTTTTCTTTGGTTTCTTTTTGGAGCATTTTGTTGTTATGGGTTATTATGGTAATTAGGGTGGGACTTTTTTGTTTTCTCTTTTAGAATGCTAAAGTAATCAAATACCTTTGATAAGTCTTGCCTTTCAAATATAATGGCAAGAAAAGTGGACTTTGGTGGTCTTTTATTTCTCTGATTGAATCAAAAGTCTTTGGTCTGCTTAAGAAACAAGAAAGCCTAATTGATATAAGTTTGAGTCACATAGTTGTGATGCCCTCTGACCCTGAGAAGGGAATATAAGACCTGAGGTTGGCATTTTGTCTTGGGGCTCTCACTCACTGGAAGAGTGCCATGTGATTTGACCAGATGAGACTCTGGGTAGCAATTGCTAAGTGCTCTCCAGCTTTGAAAACCCAGATGTTGGTGCTTCTCTTTTTGGTAACTATGTATGTGATGTCTTGATCAGACAAAGCCTATCTGTTGATCTGTTTGTAGTTTCTGGTTGTGTTTGCTCTGAAGTTCAGGGTGCTGACTTTTCCCCCCAAACTAAGTGAATGATATATGTATGTTTAACTAAAGCAAGAATGTAAACCCCTTAAAGTTCCTTTCCTTAGAAAAGCAGATCAAAGAACTTGTGCTAGCAGCCCATCTGTGTGCTCTTGTTGTTGGTCTTTCATCCCCACAACAGCTGCTGGCAACATTGTTGTTATATGGGTTCACTTCTGTGATAATTCAATTTACCTTTCTGTGATGTTATTTCCCTTTCAGTTTTAGGGCTATTTTCTTTTACTTCTCATTCTTGTGCCTTTGATGATTCTGTTTCAGTATTTGGGAGGGATTAATTGAGGAACTAAGTTCTTTCAGAAACTCTCATTTTGTCAGCCTACTTTATTTAGAGTGGCCTACCCTCTCTTGTCTCAAATTGGATGATATACTACTATCAGTTGCTAATTGTTACTTGGTATTTTCCTGCCATGCTATAAGATAGAAGTGAAGAGAAACTAATCCAGAGGTAAAACTCTAATTTCTAATTATATTTACCTATCTTTTACTCACTTGCAGCTGGTCTCCTGCTACTTCCCTATATTTCCCTGATGGCTTGGCTCTCTGTGATCTGAGAGAAAGAGAAAGATTCTATGCTAAGGCAAGTTAAAGTTCAGAGTACAATCAATTTCAATGAGATCAACAGGGAACAGAAAGGAGAGTTTGTAAGAGCAGCGCTAAGTAGGTGAGGGACTTTGGCCCAGAGTCAGAGACAGTGCACTACATATGTGACATTAAGGTTTAGTGAGATGACATTTGTCTCCTTCAACTTCTCTGCCCATGATGATGCTGTTTCTTGACAACTCAGTGATGGTCATGCTCCTATCCTTGTTCGCTGTGTCAGTGTGTCTCTAAGCCAACATTCCTTCAAAGCTTATTTGTGTTTTGAGCCACTCTACAGTTGTGAATAAAACAATTATAATTTTTGCATTCATTTATAAAATACTTTGCTATTACAAAAATGACATTCTCATTTGATCTTCACTACAAATCTACAAGGTTCAAAGGAAGGGTCATGTTATCATTTTAGATATCAATAAATAGTTTCAGAGAGGATACATGGTTTGCCCAAAGTCACAAAGCTAGCAAAATGACAAATATACCATTCAATGCATTTTGTCCTTTAGTCAAGGACTTTTTCCACCATACTGTATTGCCTTTCAACAAAACTGTTTTTATTAAGGGAATTTTGATTATAGTAAAATATGGAAAAGGCAATTGGCAGACAATAGTACCTTCCTAGTTCTCCTGTTATCTACTTCCCCTAAGACTTTAGATGAAACAAAATAAAAATATGAGGTTAATAACTCTAATTCATATAATAACGGAAGGTGTGAAGCACTTTCCCCCAAAAAATCTACAATGCAAGTGTGTCCCCATGTTACATATGAGAAAAGAAAGGCTAAGACAATCTTGTTTTAGAGACTTGCCCAAAATTACAGAGGAGCTAAGCTTTAAACCAGGGTGTTCTCATTTCAAATTCAGTATTCCTTCCACTAGAACAAATCTCCCTCTCTATGGTCAAAACAAATAAGAGACATTCTTCAAACCCTTTTCCTTAAGATATTTAAGAAAATAGCTAATATACAGTGGGATTTGGCAAAAATGAAGACTTGAAATTCACAAATAAAACAGGGCATTTTTTTTTTCTTTGGAGGCTCTTGTCCTCCCTATCCCCCTGACAGGCACAAGGCAGCCAGAAAGAAAATTATCATTTTAACTTTCTCTAGATAGAGTTAATTATAAAGGGATTTACCAGTGTTTCTCAGAATGGATTCAAAATCATCTTGGAACACTTTTATTATCCTGAATTAGAGAAAGAGTTGATTTAAATCAACTCAATTTAAATAACTAGCTAAGAAAACCAATTCAAATTGTGTTAACAAAAAGTATATTTTTGTAGTTTGAGCATACTTAGCTTGTCATATGCAACTCTGAGATAGATGGGAACCTCAATTATATAAGAAATACAAATTATGCATATTAGACCCATACTTTTCTTCAGGAGAAATTCTGTAGCTACATTTTTTAAAATGATGATGTGATTGTATTTTATCAAGGCTAACTAAAACATAGACTTTAGATAACAAATCATGGAGAAATGAACAATATGCAATCTAACAACTTAATAATATGGTGAATTTGAATAATATAATATAATAGAGATAATATGAATGATAAAGTATATTTGAGAAACAATAAACATCACCAAAGTCAGTGGGGCAAGTGGACTGTTTTACTTACTAAAGCAATAAACTTAAATGTTGTGGAACACATGGGTTCAAATTCTGCTGCTAACACTTCCTATCTGCATGACCATGGGCCAATTACTGAATCTCTCAATATCTTAGGTTCCTCTTATGTAAAATGAAGAGGTTAGACCTGATGACATTTGAGTTCCCTTGCAACTCTATCATGTATAACAAGAAACAAAATAGCAAGCATATACAATTGCTTTAAGAGAAGAAGACTGTGATTTTCCACTTTTATTTTTATAACTAAAATAGACAATACCACTCACCTCTAAATATATTGGAGTTTATATTAAGGATACATTAAAGATGTGGTGGTGCCTGTCTTTACTCCTTACTTCTAGGAAGGATAAGACCTGTGGATCTCTTGAGTTTGGGAGTTCTGAGATGCAGTAGGACTAAGCTGATTGCATTGGCATTGTCTGGTACTGATATGATAAGCCTCCAGGAATGGGAGGCCACCAGGCTCCCTAAGTAGGGTTCAGCCTATCGAGGTTGGAAACAGAGCAAGTCAAAGCTTCCATGCCGATGAGCAGTGGAAGCAGGTCTATGAGCAGCAATTATGAAAAGATAGGGAAAAGCCTGAAGCTAAGACAGCTGAGTAGCAAAACACTCAGTGAAGCAATCCCAAAAATAATGCCTCAGATTGGTTTTGTAGCAGCAGAACCAACAACAACAACAAAAAAGTGGAGTGAAACAGTTTTCCAGCCCAGGGCATTTTAGGAGGTCAGCAGGAAAGGTCTGTCTCACTGGGTGGGGGTCAGGCAAGCCTGGAATTCAGGGCAGACCACTCACCGGACAGAGCAGGCAGGGCAGGCCATGCCCCACTGCAAGCTGGGGGGGGGGGCTTGGAGGAGGCTACTTTGGAAGCAGCAATATTTTGGGGAGTTCTCAACTGAAGAATGGTGCTGAAGGGTGTGAATGACTGATCTGAAGGAGATTGGGGGGGCCCTCTGCTGGCACTGAGTTCAGAACCCATTTACATTGACCATATACAGTTTTTGGTCACAGTTCCAGTGTTAAAAGGAGTGACAGTGTATATGGTAGCAGGGGGCCCACAATGCGCTTCCTGGGCTGAGGGGTGCAGGAGTGCTTACAGTCACTAGTGGGAGAGTAGGGATGCTGGTCTCAATTCCAAGACAAAGGGAAGGCACTAGTAATCATGGCTGCAGGTGAGCAGGTGATCTGGCCATAGTCCCAGAGCCAGGAGTAATGCTAATGTCAAGGGCTACAACAGAACAAGATCCTTTCCTAGGGAAAAAACACAGCAGAGGCCAGGAGAGTAGTGACCACATTTTCCCCTAAATCATAGCACCTAAGAAGCATCAAAAACTTATAGACCCCCACCACCACCATCACCACCAGAACTAGCTCTGAAAATAACAGCAAGGCCTGAAGGTTAGGACAGTGGCCCCTCCAGCCTGGGAGTAGAATCCAACTTTAACATCAGGTTAAAAGTCAAATGCCAAAAAATGAGCAAATGAAAAAACAGAAACTGAACATAACAAGTTATTATGGTAAAAGGGAAGATCAAGACACAAACCCAGAAGAAGAGAAAAATGTCAAACTATCTATAAGAAAAGTTTCAAATAAAAGTGTGAATTATATACAAGCCCAACAAGAACTCCTGGAAAAGCTCAAAAATGATTTTAAAAATAAATAACAGAGGTAGAAGAAAATGGAGGGGGGGGGTGGATAGAGCGATGCAAGAAAAGCAGCCAGAAAAAAAAAAACAATTCAAATATTGTGCAGTCCCAGTCAGGATCACACATGATCTAGCAGCCTCCACATTAAAGGAGCAGAGGACTTAGAATATGATATTCCAGAAGGCAAAGGAGCTAGAATTACAACCAAAAAACCTCCTATACACCAAAACTTAGTATAATCTTTCAGGGTGGGGGCCGGAATGTATGTTTAAGGAAATGAGGGCTTTCAAGTATTCCTGATGAAATGAACTGAGCTGAATAGAAAATCTGACTTTTAAATACTTCAAATGTTTTTTTCCAAAAAAATTAAGAGAAGTATTAAAAGGTAAATGTGAAAGAGAAGTCATAAGGGACTCAGTAAGGTTAAAACATATACATTCCTGTACAGGGAGATAATAATTGTACCTCTTAAGAACTTCATGATTATTCGGGCAGTAGAAGAATGATACATAGACAGAGCATGGGTGTGAGATGAAAATAATGGGATAATTTCAAAAAATTTAATTGAAGGATAATAAAGAGTAATGCACTGTGGGATGGGAGAAGAAGAATAGGGGAAATTATCTCACATTTTTTTTAAAAAAGACCCAAAGGAAGAGCTTTTACAACAGAGGAGGCGATTGGGAAGTGTCAGGCAATGCTTGAACCTGACTCTCATCAGAATTGGCTCAAAAAGGGAATAGCATACACACTCAGTTGGGTATGGAAATCTATCATCCTACATGGAAGGAGAAGGGGAAAAAGGAAGGGGAGGGGGGCTGATAGAAGAAAGAGAAGATTAAGGGAGGTAGTGATCAGAAGCAAAACATATTTTGGAGGAGGGATAAGGTAAAAAGAGAAAGAGAAGGATAAACAGAAAAAAATAAAAGGAAATGCATAGTTAATAATCATAAGTATGAATGTGAATGGGATGAACTCACCCATAAAATGGAAGTGGGTAGCAGAAAGGATTAAAAACAAGAATCCAACAATATGTGGTTTATAAGGGACACACTTGAAGCAGAGAGACACACAGCATAAAAATAAGGGGCTAGAGCAGAATCCATTATGCTTCAGCTAAGGTTAAAAAAAAAAGTAGGGGTAGTAATCATGATCTCAGACAAATAAAATTCAACATAGACTTAATTTAAAAAGATAAGTAGAAAAATTATATTTTGCCAAAAGTTACCACATAGACAATATAATATCAATACTATACATATATGCACCAAATGCCATAGCATTGCATCCAAATTCTTAAAGGAAATATTAAATGAGTTACAGGAGGAAGTAGACAATAAAATTATGATACTGAGGGACCTTAACTTTCCCCTCTCAGAACTAGATAAATATAACTATAACATAAACAAGAAAGAAATTAAGGAGATGAATAGAACTTTAGAAAACTTATATATGATAAACATCTAGAGAAAACTGAATGAGAATAGAAAGAAGTATACTTTTTTTCAACTACACATGGAGCTTTCACAAAACACTGACCATGTGTCAGGCTATTAAAAATCTCATGAATATAGAAAACCAGAAATATTACATGCATCCTTTTCAGGCTTTAATGCAATAAAAATATATTCAATAAAAGACCATGGAAACATAGATTAAAAATTAATCAGAAAGTATATAATCTAACTTTAAAGGATGACTGTGTCAATGAGCAAATTATAGAAAAATTAATAATTTCATTGAAAAGAATGACAAAAATAAGAAAACATATCAAAATTTATGAAATGCAGCCGAAAGAAGTACTTAGGAGAAAATTTATATCTCTAACTGCTTACATCAAGAAAAATAAATAACAGACTAATGAATTGTTCATTCAGCTAAAAAAAAAAACTAGAAAAAAACAAATTATAAATCCTCAATTGATCACCAAGTTGAAAATCATAAAAACAAAGGGAGAGATCAGAAAACCATTGAACTATAAGTAAAACTAGGAACTGCTTTGAAGATAAACAATAAAATCAATAAACCATTGTTTTATATGATTAAAAAAGAAAGCCAAATGATCAGTATCAAAAATAAAAATTCACCACCAATGAAGATGAAATTAAAGCAATTATTAGAAGCTATTTTGCCCAACCATATGCCAATAAATCTGACAATATAAGTGGTATGGATAAATATTTACAAAAATATAAATTGCACAGATTAATGGAAGAGGAAATAGAATACTTAAATAGCTCTACCTTAGAAAAAAGAAATTAAATAAGCCATAAAATGAACTTTCTAAGAAGAAATCCCCAGGACCCAGAGGGATTCACAAGGTAATTTCACCAAACATTTAAGGAATAATTAACTCTAATACAACATAAAGTATTTGGGAAATTAGGCAAAGAAGGAGGCCTATCAAATTCCTTTTACAACACAAATATGATGCTGATAACTAAACCAGGAAGAGCAAAAACAGAAAAAGAAGGCTAAAGATCAATTTCCCTAATGAATACTGATGCAAAAGCAAGAAGATTATAGTTATATGTGTCATAAAGATCATACACTATGACCAGATAAGATCAATATCAGAAATGCAGGGCTGGGACAGTTTTAGGAAAACTATCAGCATAATTGACCATATCAATAAGACAACTAATAGAAATCATATGTATATCTCAAAAGATGCAAAAAAAGTTTTTGAAAAAATACAACACTGCTTCCTGTTAAAACTACTAGAAAGCACAGGAATAAATGGAGCTTTCCTTAAAATGATAAGAATTATCTATCTAAAATCATCAGCATGCATTATCTGACATAAGGATAAGCTATAAGATCAGGGGTAAATCAAGGATACCTATTATCACCACTGTTAATCAATATCGTACTACATCTGCTAGCTATAGCAATAAGACAAGAAAAAGAAATTGAACAGATTTGAATAGGCAGCTAAAGACAGCTAGGTGGCTCAGTAAATAAAGCACTGGACCTGGAGTGAGGAAGACTTGAGTTCAAATCTGGCCTCGGACAATCACTAGCTGTGTGACCCTGGGCAAGTCACTTAGCCTCTCTTTGCCTTAATCCCTGGGAGAAAAAAATGGCAAAACATGCTAGTATGTTTGCCAAGAAAAATCCCATATAGAGTTACAAAGAGTCAGATACAACTGAACAACAAATAAAATAAGGAAAAAAAACCATCACTCTTTGAAAATGATACAATGGTATATTTACAGAATCCTACAGAATTAACTAAAAAATTAGTTGAAATGATTAATAACTTCAGCAAAGTTGCAGGATATGAACCCACATAAATTATTGGCATTGCTATACATTAGCAACTAAGTCCAGTAGGAAGAGATAAAAAGAGAAATTCCTTTTAAAATAAGTATAGACAATATAGAATACTGGCTTTATAATACAATTTGAGATCTGGTAGGACTAGACCACCTTCCTTCACATTTTTTTTTCCATTGATTCCCTCAATATCCTTGACCTTTTGCTCTTCCAGATAAATTTTGCTATCATTTTTTCTAGTTCTATAAAATAATATTTTGGTAGTTTGATTGGTGTGACACTGAATAAATAGATTAGGTAGAATTGTCATTTTTATTATGTTGACTTGGCTTGCCTATGAGCAATTAATATTTTTCCAATTGTTGACATCTAACTTTATTTGTGTGAAAAGTATTTTGTAAATGTGTTCATATAATTCCCGGGTTTGTATTGGCAAGTGGACTCCCCAGTATTTTATATTGTCTACAGTTATTTAAATAGAATTTCTTTTTCTCTCTTCCTGCTAAACTTTGTTGCAAATATATAGAAATGCTGATGATTTGTGTGGGTTTATCATATCCTGCAACTTCGCTGAAGAGAGCCTTATGACATGTAAAATGAATAATTTTGATTATGTAAAATAAAAAAGGTTTTGCACAAAGGAAAGCATTGTAGCCAGCATTAGAAGAGAAATAGGAAACTGGTGGTGGCACATGGTTACAGATAATTTCTCTGATAAAGGCTTCATTTCTCAAATATGTAGAAAATTGAATCAAATTTATAAGAGTTTGAGTCATTTCCCAATTGATAAATGATCAAAAGATATGATCACACAGTTTTCAGAACAAGAAATCCAAGTTCTCTATGGTCTAATGAAAAAAAAATGCCCTGAGATACCACCTCACACCTATCAGATTAGCTAACATGACAAAAAAGGAAAAATGACAAATGTGTGAGGGGATGTGGGAAAACTGGGACACTAATGCATTGTTGATAGAGTTTTGAACTAATCCAACCATTCTGAAGAGCAATTTGAAACTATGGAACCATGCCCAAAGACCTATAAAACTGTGCATACCCTAATGCCCAGCAATACTAGTACTAGGTCTATACCCCAAAGAGGTTTTTCTAAAAAAGGAGAATGAACTTACATGTAAAATATTTGTAACAGCTCTTTTTGTAGTGGCAGAGAAATGGAAATTGAAGGAATGCCTATCAATTGGAGAATGGATGAACAAGTTGAGGTATATGATTGTGATGGAATACTATTGTACTATAGGAAATGATGACCAGAATGGTTTCAGACAAATCTGGGAAAACTTTTATGAACTCATGCAAAGTGAAGTGAGCAGAATGAGGAGAACATTATACATAGTAACAGCAATATTGTACAATAAATAATCAAGTGTGAATGACTTAGCTGTGCTCAGCAATACTATGATCCACAACAATTTCGAAGGGCTTATGATGAAAAATTCTATCTACCTCGAGAGAAAGAAATGATAGAGTCTAAAAGCAGGTTGAAGCATTTTTTTTACATCCTAGAGGACTGAGGTGTGGAAGGTGTCTTTGTTTTCTTTTGCAATATGTCTAATGGAGAAATATTTTACATGACTTCATGTGTATTTGTTGTTGTTCAGTCATGTCCAACTCTTTAAGACCCTGTGGACCATAACATGGCAAGCCCTTCTATCCTCCACTGTCTCCCAAATTCTGTCCAAGCTCATGTTCCTTACATCTTCCACATTATCTATCCATCTGATCCTCTGCCATCTCCGTCACCATTTGCCCTCAATCTTTCATTGGAAAAGTGAGTCCATTTCTTCTCCCTCTTTTTTCCAGGAAGTGGTGGGACCATTTGCCAAATTCTTAGTTTGCTGTTGTTGTTGAGTTTTAGACCAGCTTTTAGTCTCTCCTCTTTCACCCTTATCAAGACGCTTCTTAAGTCCTCTTCATTTTCTGTCATCAGAGTGGTAGCATCTACACATATCAGATTGTTGAAATTTCTCCCGGCAACCTTAATTCCAGCTATTGATTCATCCAGCCTGGCATTTTGCATGATGCACTCTGCATATAAACTAAATAAATAAGGTAAAAATATATAGCCTTGTCGTGGTCCTTCAAATTGCCTTCTCAAGGAGGGGAGAGATGAAGGAGAGAGCGAGAGAATTTGGAACCCAAAGTGTAAAAAAAAAGTTTAAAAAAATTTTAAATGGAATTGAGAACAAAATTAAAAGAGAATAGAAAGGGAGACTCTCTCTCTCAAATATATACACATATACATACATGTATATATACATGAATATACATATATATTTTTTTAAATATCAGATAATTTACCATATATCTACTGTGGGGGACAGTAGGGACAGTGTGAGTTCGTACCTTCAAAGAATTTATAATCCACTAGGTATGTTAAAATGAGTGTGCAGGCCACTGCAGTAAAAATTGGAATACAACAAATGATATGGAGAAGATTTCAGTCATTCACCCTAACTGCTACAGATGGAGGAGGCAAGTCAAGTTAGCAAAAGTAACAACTCCCTGAGAAACTGACTAGAGGCCATATGTGCCAAGCATATCAAATCACTGACACAATCTCCTTCTCTCATGCTCTGATAGAGACAGTCCAGGACCTTCAGACCAAAAATACTGGAGAAAGTTGTCTTCTTCCGCACATCCTGAATACAGTCACTGCATCCTGCATAGTCCAGCCAGCTCGCTGACCAGTGCAAACTTGGAGTAGAATGACCCCCCCCATCTTTGCTGTCACTCAACATAAACTGCTACCAACAAGCAAGTAAGCCTCAAAACCCTGAGAATAGCCATACCTCCTGAAGTAGACCACTGAAGCTGCTTTCAGCTGGGCTCTTGAAGGCATTATCTAAGTAACCCTTGTGGGGATATGACCTGACAACTGTCTCTGAAGATGCTAGAGACCCTGCCTCCTGAGTAACTTCTGAAGACACAGAAAGTTCTTACCAACCAACATGGCTATCAAATGCTTCAA
>CM053623.1:134578639-134615092 GCA_028646595.1 Phalanger gymnotis | reverse complement strand
TCCACACCCACACAGGTTTCACACCTGACAGGGCCCTGGGCCTGGGGCTTAGCACTTAACAGCTGAAAGTACTTCCACTCAAAAGAAACAAAAGCCATGCTAATGAGACAATTTTGCTTAACAACACAGCCACCAACATGCAAATCTGTTTTATATGATTGTATATATATATAACCTATATCAAAGTGGTTGCCTTCTCAATGAGATAGGAAGGAAGAGAGAGAGGGAAAGAATTTCAGACTCAAAACTAAAAAAAAAAACAAATGTTAAAAATAGTTTTTACCTGTAATTAGAAAAAATATTTAAAATGGAAAAAAAGCAAAGAAAAAATCATTTTATTAGACTTGGTCCTGCTATAATCTAGATTATCACCTAACATATTATCTTTCCCTCTCATATTTGTATCATCTTCTAATTTGATAAGCATGATGTTTATGCATTAATTCCTGTCACTGATAAAAATGTTAACCAGTAACTACAATTCAGACCAATGGGGCAGTACCCCAGAGACCTCCCTTGACATTCATAGTTATCAGTAATATTTTGGTCTGATCATTAAATTAGTTCTAAACCTACATGATTTTATTATAAATTAGCCCACAACTCTCTATTTTGTCTGTAAAGATAACTTGAAAGTCTTTGTCAAATACTTTACTGTAAGTGTATATGACTAGGCATTTTCCTCAACTACTATCTTTAAGAGAAGGAAATATGTTAGCCTGTTCTTTGATGATAAATCCATGATGACCTTTAGTGATCATCGCATCCCTTTCTCTATGCTCACAAACCACTCCTTTAATATGTTTTAGGATATTTTCAGGAATCGAAGTTTTTTTTTTTTTATAACTTGACACTTCTACCTTATTTACTTTTATGTTTAAATGGGACATTTTGCTCTCAACAGACCTGTGCAACTTATGCTGTTCATCTTAGTTTAATAAGAACATTAATGTCTGATCAGCAAAAGTATTTGCTAGTTCCTTAAATTACTATAGGATTTAGTTTATTTATACCTAGTGTCCTGAACTAATTGAAAGTAGTAGATGCTTGCTTTATCTTAGGTTTCAATTCCATATTGATTATTAGATCATTCTCCTTGATAGAGAACATTTGCCAAATAAGAGCCACTTAGTCCTGACTTCTCTTCCCCTCCATTATAATAATCTCATACTACATATAGCACTTGAATTCCCTTATTGATATTCCTTTTGCTTGAAACATACCAAAAGAAGTTATGTTTGTTTCCATTAACAGTCATCTCTGGACTTAGTTTTGAACTTCAGACCTAGTATCAGCAATATTCAGTGAATACTGCTACCTTTTCTCTTTCCCTCTCCGTCTCCCTCTCCCTTTTCCCTCACTTCTTTCCCTCCACTTACCTCACTTCCTTCCATCCCTCCTTTCTTCTTTCCTTCCCTCCCTCCCTCCTTCCTTCCTTCCTTTCTCCCTCTTCCTTCCTTCCTCCCCTTTTTTCTTCACACCCTTCCTTTCCCCATCTCTCTCTGCATCTCTCTATCTCCCTCTCTGCCTCTATCTCCTCCTTCTCTCTGTCTCTCTGCCTCTGTCTGTCTGTCTCTCACTCTCTCTCTCTCCCTCTCTCTCTCTCTCTCACACACACACACTAATTTTTGAAATGATGTTACTACCCTGTTAAAAGTGTTAAGTAGGTCTCTATTGTATATGGGATAAAATAAACAAAATACAAACTCCTTTTACTATCCATGATCCTCTCTGCCTCTTATTTGGCTATAAACCTTTCTCTTATCCATAGATCTGACAAAAAATTCCATTCTCTCCTATATTACTTATGTTATCCTGTTTTATATCTAAATCATTTATTCATTTTGACTGTATCTTGGCATATTACTGAAATATTAGTCAATGCCTAATTTCTCCAAATTGCTTTCCATTTTTCCCAGTATTTTTTGTCAAATAGTGAGTTTTTATCTCAGAAGCTTGGATCTTTAAGTTTATGAAATACTAGATTATTATGGTCATCTACTATTGTGTATTGAGTGTATAATCAATTCCACTGATCTACCACTATTTCTTTGTGTATTGAGTATATAATCAATTCCACTGATCTACCGCTATTTCTTAGCCAGTACCAGACTGTTTTGATAATTACCACTTTATAATATAGTTTGAAATTTGGTACTTCCTTCACTTTTTTTTATTGATTCCCTCAGTTTTCTTGAACTTTGGTACTTCCAAATTCATTTTATCATTTTTTTCTAGCTCTATAAAATAATGTTTTGGTAGTTTGAATGGCATGGCCCTGACTATATAAAATAACTTAGGAGGAATGTCATTCTTATTATATTGGCTCAGCCTACCAAGGAGCAATAATTAATTTTGTATTTGTGTTATAGTTCTTGAGTTTGTCTTGGCAGGTAGGATCCAAAGTATTTTATATTGTTGCAGTTATTTTAAATGGAATTTCTCTTTCTATATCTTCTTGTTGGGTTTTGTTGGTAGAATGTAGAAACATTGATGATTTTTGTGGGTTTATTTTGTATCTTGCAACTTTGCTGAAATTGTTAATTGTTTCAACTAGTTTTTTTAGTACATTCTCTAGAGTTCTCTAAGTTTACCATTGCATCATCTGCAAAGAGTGACATTTTTATTTCTTTATTGCTTATTTTTATTCTTTAAATTTCTTTTTCTTCTGTTATTGCTATAGCCAATATTTCTAGTACAATAATGAAAAGAGTGGTAATAATGGACATCCTAGCTTCACCCTTGATCTTATTGGGAAGGCTTCAAGTTTATTCCTGTTATAGATAATGATAACTCTTGCTTATCATTTGAAGAAAGGCTACATTTATATCTATGCTTTTTTGAGTTTTTAATAGGAATGGATGTTGTATTTTGTTAAAGGCCTTTTCTGCTTCTATTAAGATAAATCACATAATTTTCGTTCTTTTAATTTTTGATGTGGTCAATTATGACTATAGTTTTCTTCTTAATTACTTAATATTTTATTATTAATATTTAATTTAATTTATTATTAATTTATTTAAAATTAATTTTAATTTAATTAATTAATTATATATAAATTATATATATTATTATTTATATTTAATTATATATAATATATAATTATATATAAATTATATAATATATTTATATATTATATATTATTTAATTATAATTATATAATATATAATTAATATTATAAATTATTAATAATGATTTATATATTAATTACTTAATATTTTTAGTTTTCAGCATTGATTGCCACAAGATTTTGAATGACAAATTTTCTCCCCATTTCTACCCCCCGCCCTCCAAGACGGCATATACTCTGATTGTCCTATTCCCCAGTCAGCCCTCCCTTTTGTCACCCCACTCCCCCCATCCTCTTTTCCCTTACTTTCTTGTAGGGCAAGATAGATTTCTACGCCCCGTTACCCGTATATCTTATTTCCCAGTTGCATGCAAAAACAACCTTTTTTTTGAACATTTGCTTTTAAAACTTTGAGTTCCAAATTCTCTCCCCTCTTTCCTCCCCAACCACCCTGCCTAAGAAGGCAAGCAATTCAATAGAGGGCACACATGTATCATTATGCAAAACCCTTCCACAATACTGATGTTGTGAAAGACTAAGTATATTTTGCTCCATCCTATCCTGTCCCCCGTTATTTGATTTTCTCCCTCGACCTTGTCCCTTTTTGAAAGTGTTAGCTTTTGTTTACCTGCTCCCCCATCTACTGTGCCTTCTAACTTCCCCCCGTTGTTATCCACTTCTTCCTTCTTTCCTGTCAGGTAAGATGCCCAATTCCCTCCTCAAGTCAGATGAAAGCAAGATTCACTCATTTCCCCTCACCTGACCCTTTACCCTTCCAATGAACTGCTTTTGCTGGCACTTTTATGTAAGATAATTTGGCTCCTTCTATCTCTCCTTTTCTCTCTCTCTCAATATATTGGTCTCTCATCCCTTGATTTGATTTGATTTGTTTAGATATCATCCCTTCATATTCAAGTCACCCTGAACCCTCTGTCGATATATATTTATATATATTCCCTTCAGCTACCCTAATACTGAGAAAGGTCTCCTGAATTACACACATCATCTTTCCTTGTAGGAATGTAAACAAAACAATTCAACGTTAGTAAGTCCCTTATGATTTCTCTTTCTTATTTACCTTTTCATGCTTCTCTTGATTCTTGTGTTTGAAAATCAAATTTTCCATTTAGCTCCAGTCTTTTCACTGAGAAAGCTTGAAAGTCTTCTATTTTCTTGAAAGTCCATATTTTTCCTTGGAGCATTATACTCAGTTTTGCTGGGTAGGTGATTCTTTGTCTTAATGCTAGCTCCATTGATCTCTGGAATATCATATTCCAAGCCCTTCAATCCCTTAATATAGAAGCTGTTAAATCTTGTGTTATTCTGATTGTGTTTCCATAATACTCAAATTGTTTCTTTCTGGTTGCTTGCAGTATTTTCTCCTTGATCTGGGAATTCTGGAATTTAGTGAGAATATTCCTAGGAGTTTTCTTTTGGGGATATTTTCAGGAGGTGATCGGTGGATTCTTTCAATTTTTATTTTACCCTCTGGCTCTAGAATATCAGGCAGTTTTCCTGATAATTTCTTGAAAGATGATATCTGGGCTCTTTCTTTGATCATGACATTCAGGTAGTCCAATGATTTTTAAATTCTCTCTCCTGGATCTATTTTCGAGGTCAGTGGTTTTTCCAATGAGATATTTCACATTGTCTTCCATTTTTTCCTTCCTTTGGTTCCGTTTTGTAATATCTTGATTTCTCATAAAGTCACTAGCTTCCACTTGCTCCAATCTAATTTTTAAGTTAGTATTTTCTTCAGTGGTCTTTTGGACTTCCTTCTCCATTTGGCTAATTCTGCCTTTCAAGGCATTCTTCTCCTCATTGGCTTTTTGGGGCTCTTTTGCCCTTCGAGTTAGTCTATTTTTTGAGGTGTTGTTTTCTTCAGTATTTTTTTCTGTATTTTTTTGGGTCTCCTTTAGCAAGTCATTGACTTCTTTTTCATGTTTTTTTTGCATCCTTCTCATTTCTCTTCCCAATTTTTCCTCTACTTCTCTAACTTGCTTTTCCAAATCCTTTTTGAGCTCTTCCATGGTCTGAGACCAGTTCATTTTTTTCTTGGAGGCTTTTGATATAGGCTCTATGACTTTGTTGACTTCTTCTGGCTGTATGTTTTGGTCTTCTTTGTCACCAAAGAAAGATTCCCAAGTCTGAGTCTGAATCTGAGACCATTTTTGCTGCCTGGCCATGTTCCCAGCCAACTACTTGACCCTTGAAATTTTTGTTGGGATGTGACTGCTTGTAGAGTAGAGAGTACTTTTCTCCAAGCTTGGGGGCGTTGCACTGCTGTTTTCAGAGCTACTTCTACACAGCAAGCTCTTCCACACCAGCGCTCCTTCTCCCCCAAGAACTGCTGACCAGAATTGGGGCCCAGATCCAGGCAGGGCAAAGCAGGCTTAATTCCTCCAACCAGGTGATCCTGGGGCCAGAAGCAACTGCAGCTGTAGCTCTGGAAGCAGTCTCAGAGCTACACCACCTCTGCCATCCCTGGGGTGGTGGATGACCCGTGAACTCCTTTCACTCTGTCCCAGCAGCTTTTCCCACTAATCTTCTCTGTTGTCTTTGGCGTTCGTGGGTTGAGAAGTCTGGTAACTGCCACAGCTCACTGATTCAGGGCGCTAGTGCCAGGTTCCTGGTCTGGTTTGTCTGGGAGCATCCCACGCTGGGCTCTGTTCTGCTCTGCTCACAGATCTCTGTGATAGATCTTACCCTGTGACCATCCAGGCTGTCCTGGGCTGGAGCCCTGCTTCCCTCTACTATTTCGTGGGTTCTGCAGCTCCAGAATTTGTTTAGAACCATTTTTATAGGTGTTTGGAGGGACCTGGGGAGGACCTTGAGCAAGTCCCTGCTTTCCAGCCACCGTCTTGGTTCTGCCTCCTCTTATAGTTTTCTTAATAGTGAATGATCCCTACATTCCTGGCATAAATCCCACCTGGTCAGAGTGTATGATCTTTGTGATACGTTGTTGCAATCTCCTTGCTAATATTTTATTTAAAACATTTGCATCTATATTCATTAAAGAAATTGGTCTGTAGTTTTCTTTCTCTGTTTTTATCCTCCCTGGTTTGGGTATCAAAATCATATTTGTGTAATAGAAAGATTTTAGGAAGACTCCTTCTTTACCTCTTTTTTTCAAATACTTTATGAAGCATTGGGATTAACTGGTCCTTAAACGTTTGGTTCTTGTTGTTCATCCTTCATCTTTAAAAATGTCTTGCACACAAATTGGATTTAAGTGAGGCAGAACTGAACAAAATCATCAGTCTCACTCTCTCTTCTGGAGTCATCAAAGTTCACTGGCCAGACAAAAGTCAAGATGAATGATAATAGTCCAGGATGCAGTGGATGACCTTGGCATTTTTGATACCTGGCCAACCTCCAAGTGTTCCAGAGTGCCTGTTTAGCTTCCTTTATGGTTGTTGGATCAAATTGTTCTTATGTACCCATTCCACTGGGGAAAGTCTTCACATGCTTGGGGTAGACATTCTCCTAACTCACACACAGGTTTGAGGTCTGTCAGTTACCCTTAACCTGGTTTAGCCCATCTGCCAAGACAATTTATTGGGGTGTGGCTGCTGTACATGCTACTGCTTTTTGGAGTGACAAATGAGGTTTGGGCAAAGGTGGATGAGCAGCACTTGAAAAGGGCTCAGCAAGCCTTTGCACAAGATGTGCTAGTTCTTTTGGAATACCACATAAACCCTGGCACATCTCTCTGTTGTTCATCTAAGGTTAACAGGTGACTTACTTTCTGTCCAGAGCAGAAAGTTATTATACACCATGACTTGTACCTTCTTCCTCTGACCAATACCAAGTGGTCACTTTCCCTGAGGCATGTGGCTCTGATCATCATTAATGGTATTAAGACAAGGTGCTTTGTTCTTGGAGGGATAAGCTTTTCTTTTTGTTGTACCATGCAAACTTTGGTCCCCTTTTCAGAGCCGGACAGACTCTCAGGGCTGTGGGGTAAGATAAGGGGTTTGGAATGTCTGTTTTCCAATGTCATCAACTTTAGCTCAAACTAGATATGTCCTCTTCACTGTTAGTTCTCAGTGAGTTAACAACCCATTTCCATTTAACCACTTAACATCAATTAGTTTTTACAAAAGAATATTAATTTCTTTTTAAAAATTATACTTTTTCACTTATTGAAAAAATCCAGTTCCCTATTCTCTCTTCCTCCAGACCCTACCCCATGATTGAGAAGACAAACAATATGGTACATATTTGAAGTCATGCGAAACTTGTTTTCATGTCAGCCATGTTGCAAAAAAAAAGCAATAAAATAAAACTTTAAAAAGTATGCTTTAATCTACACTCAGAGTTCACAATTTCTTTCTCTGGATGTACATGGCATTTTTATTCCTGTGTCTCTTAGAATTGCCATGGATTATTTTATGAAGTAGAGGAGTTTAGTCTTTCATAGTTGATAATCATTATAATGTTGCTATTATTTTATATAATTCTCTCCTGATTCTGTTAATTTCATTTCACTTCAGTTCATATAAGCCTTTTCAGGTTTTTCTGAAACCATTCTGCTCTTTATTATAGCACCATGGTGTTCCATCACAATCGGATATCAAAACTTGTCTAACCATTCCCCAATTGAAGGGCATCCCCTCAATTTCCAATTCTTTGTTACCCAGAAAAGAACTACTACAAATATTTGTGCATACATAGGTCATTTCCTTTTCCTTTCGTCTCTTTGGAATGAAAACCTAACAATAGTATTATTGAGTCAAAGGGTATGCACAGTTTTATAGACCTTTAGGTATAGTTCCAAATTGTTCTCCAGAGTGGTTAGTCCAATTCACATCCCCACCTTCATTAGTTTATTAGGTTCATTAGTGTACCTATATTTCCCCACATCTCCTCCAGCAAGTGTCATTTTCACAAAGGCATATTCGTTTCAATGGTCTGGAAAGAGTAAACACAAACGTTTTCTCCAGTGAGGAAGGAACATTACTCTTCCTTAAACAATCCCAGTCTTGGCTTGAGTAGCCTCAACTATATACTAGCCTTACCAAATTTATGTTCAAATGTAGAATAACTGCTGGATGAATCTTTGTTACAGTGTCTTCTGTACTGGGTCCCCCAGAGGTTACTTCTTGCTCCTCTGGCATCAATGCTTCACTGGCTGCAACCCTGGATTCTGGAATGCTGGGATGCTGAGGTTGCCCCTAGTCCTTTCAGATTCAGACAATTGGAAGCTTAAGTCTATCTAAAGTAGAAAAGAAAAAAAAAACGAAAAAGACAAGGACTGAGGCCCATTTCTCAGAGCCGCATAAACTTGATGGGGAAAAGTCCCCATGGCCTCTTCCCTAACAACATTGTCTCTCAACTGAAATCCTGTGAACAGAGCAGCCAAAAGAATTAAGGCAAGAAAGAAATGGCAGAATCTGGCTAAGACTTTTAGATTATCTCAGCCAAAAAGGCTCTCATTCACCATGCGAATGGCTGAAACCAGTTATGGAATGACTATGCATGTTCTGTAGTCTCTCTAAAGCACTTCCCTTACATATCATCATGATTCTTCTGGAAGCAAGCTCTTTGCTTTTCCATGGGCAAGTTACATAAGCCAAGTAAGCCCATATGAGGCCCATGCACTATACCAACATCACAATAGGAAGAGGATCTCTGTTCTTTCCCACCATCACATTATTTTATCCTTTAACTTCCTCATTCAGGTTAGAATTCCTCTCTGCCTCTTGAGATTCTTTGTCTTCTGAATTCTTCTTAAGAAGCATTTTCACTTATTCCTCCAAAAAAAATTATAATATATAAAGGTGTTCATCCATCCCTCCTTTTTCCTTCACCTCTAGAAAAAACATGAATCTTGATTTGCTATGCACATAGATGCTACTTGTCTCTGGCAGAAACACAAATATAGCACACTCTCTTAAGGTTGTTAGAAAATCCTTGTCTTTCATACTTGCTGAAACTCAGAACAATATATCTCTGGCTCTTTTCTCCCTACATTTTATAGGGATAGGGACTAGCCCTTTGGTGTCATTAGTACGTGGTACTCCAAGATGAGAAGACTCCCTCTATCAATGCAGATCAGCACCACCTCTGCAATTTTTCTATTAGAAAATTGCTTAAAATTTAGACTTAAAAAAACTTTTTTTCCCCAAAGTTTTGAACTTAAACATCAAACAAAATTAATTTTTCCATATACAAAGTAGGATAGACAAAGAGGATTGTAGATGAAATGGGGAATTTATTATAGTTTGCTTTGCCTTTTAAATATGTAATGAATTCAACAGCTTTAATGTTGTAATGTTTGTTTGCATCTCCTGTTCTCTTCTGTGTATTCTTTTAAAAAAATTATTCATACACCCTATTTTCTTTTTTTTTCTTTCCTTATATTTTGAATCCCTAAATTCTATGGCCCTCTCCTTCTGCCTCCCTCCATCTTAAAAAAAAGAAAGAAATTTTTACAACAAATGGACCACAAAGTAAAAAATAGATCAGCATGGGGTAACACAGCCAGAATATATGAGGGGAAAGACATGAACCCACATTTTCCCGGTTCCAAAACCAGCTCCCTATCCACTATACTTTGCTATCCCTTTTCTTGCTATTATAGTTAAATGGATAAATGCTGCAGCAAACTGTCTATTTACCAAGCTGTTTATTGCACTGGGTGCAGCCTCTGGGGGCTTCTGATAAAGGATTTATCTATAGCTGACTTTCCCCTGCTTGCTCAGCTACATTCCATCTTAATTAGCAGATTTCTGCCAAAGCCTTAGTGCAGTCAGAATCCACTCTCAACTGTTGTTTTCAAGATCTTGTGTCAAAATCCAGCCCCTCTTTTTGCCTCTTTCTTTCTTTTCTGTCCTCTTCCTACTCATTAGATTCCCCAACACCTTCTTGCTTCCCATCCCTATCACTTTGCTTCTTTGCTCTTGTAATGTCTTCAGTATGAAAATACATACATACTTCCTTTACAGAGACAGAGGCAGTACATATGTCTCTTAAACAGGTATTTGTTCTCAGATTTGTAGACAAAATCAGAAAATAGTTACATTGATTGGTCTTAGGATTCAGTCACATAAAAGAAATGAGAATCATCCTGATAAACTAGTTTAAGATCTGGATTGTAAATATGTCGTTAATTAAGATACTTTTCTAAAGTTCTGCCATGGAAGCACCAATCCCAACATAAATATTCTAACTATAGTTTTGGCAATTATGATATCTTAATGAGAATCATACGCACAAGAATTTTGTTTGTAATGGAATTTAAAAAAATGACATTTAAAGAGATTTTTTTTCATTGTTTCTGCTTATGGGAGAGAGTTCTTTGATGACAATTGTTACTTGTTTTTTTTTACAAGAGAAAGTTCTATTAAAAGATGGAAGAAAAAACCCCAAATCCATAAATAAGCAACTTTCAATTCCAAAGAGGTATCTAAATAAATCTATAGAATGTCTTAGTCCCCCCTGTCTTTTTATCTTTCTCTCCTTTCCTTTCCCTACTTCTCTCTTCTCTCCCTCTTTTTGTTTTCTTTCTCTTGTCTATCTGTATGTCTCTCCCCTTCTCTTTCTATCAGTTGTCAGACCCCCGCATAACCATTAGGATCCTAGGGTAGATTTATTTTATTTTCCCAGTTACCCAAATGGCAACCAACATGTGGTGTTGGTGCTGGCCATGTCCAATGCCTTCAAATGAAAATATTTATGATAAAAAGACATGAGATTTCTAAGTAGCCTATGAACCTTTGTCCTCATTCATGTGATAAAACATAATCAGAACCTCCAAAGGACTTTTTGACATCTTCTATGCCAACCTGCGTCAAAGTCAATGAGTGTCATAGCAATGCTAACTTGGTCTGAAGGAGCTTATCAGGTTCTCTGTAAAATTTCTGTACTTCATCTTTTGTGACAGATAGTGGCACATAAGCTGCAATTACATTCATGGTGGTCTTTTGGTGCTACTTATCATGAACACCACAACATGAGATAATCAAGTAGCTCATAAGAGGGTTTCTTAGTATCTCTGGAACACAACAAAACAATTATACCAATTTTTGTTTACTTCTCCAGGGAGATTCTGTGAACCAGTTGCAACTATTATCTTCTCTTTAACCTTGGGATGCTTCCAGATTTCACTGTATCTGTTTTATTGATATGAGTTTTTATTAGTATCCCATGTATTTCACTCCCTCTCTTATCTCCTCCCCAAAGCCATCCAATATGACAAATAGTATTTTTTTGAACATCGGCTTTTAAAACTTTGAGTTCCGGATTCTCTCCCCTTTTCCCTCCCCACCTACCCTCCCTAAGAAGGCATCAATTCAACATAGGCCACATGTGCATCATTATGCAAAACCCTTCCACAACACTCATGTTGTGAAAGACTAACTATATTTTGCTCCTTCCTATCTTATCCCCGTTTATCCAATTTTCTCCCTTGAAAGTGTTTGCTTTTGATTATCTCCTTCCCCTATCTGCCCTCTCTTCTTTCATCCCTGCTTTTTTATCTCCTTTCTCCTTCTTTCTTGTGGGGTAAGATACCCAATTGAGTGTGTATGTTATTCCCTCCTCAGGTAAAATCCAATGAGAGCAAGATTCACTCATTCCCCCTCCCCTGCCCCCTCTTCCCTTCCAACAGAACTGCTTTTTCTTGCCACTTTTATGTGAGATAATTTACCCCATTCTATCTCTCCCTTTTTCCCTCTGTCAATATGTTCCTCTCTCATCCTGTAATTTGATTTTTTTTTAGCTATCATCCCTTCATATTTGACTCACCCTGTACTCTCTCTCTCTCTTTCTCTCTGTCTCTCTGTCTCTGTCTCTGTCTCTCTCTCTCTCTCTCTCTCTCTCTCCATATATATGTATGTATTCCCTTTAGCTACCCTAATACTGGAGTCTCATGAATTATACACATCATCTTTCCATGTAGGAATGTAAGCAAAACAGTTCAACTTTAGTTAGTCCCTCACGATTTCTCTTTCTTGTTTACCTTTTCATGCTTCTCTTGATTCTTGTGTTTGAAAGAGATCTTTTCACTGAGAAAGCATGAAAGTCCTATATTTTATTGAAAATTCATAGTTTACCTTGGAGCATGATACTCAGTTTTGCTAGGTACGTGATTCTTGGTTTTAATCCTAGCTCCACTGACCTCTGGAATATCATATTCCAAGCCCTTCGATCTCTTAATGTGGAAGCTGCTAGATCTTGTGTTATTCTGATTGTGTTTCCGTGATAGTCAAATTGTTTCTTTCTGGCTGATTGTAGTATTTTCTCCTTGATCTGGGAGCTCTGGAATTTGTTGAAAATATTCCTAGGAGTTTTCTTTTGGGGATCTTTTTCAGGAGGTGATTGGTGGATTCTTTCCATTTCTATTTTGCCCTCTGGCTCTAGAATATCAGGGCAGTTCTGCTTGATAATTTCTTGAAAGATGATATCTAGGATCTCTTTTTGATCATGGCTTTCTAGTCCAATAATTTTTAAATCCTCTCTCCTGGATCTATTTACCAGGTCAGTGTTTTTTTTCCAATGAGATAGTTAATATTGTCTTTCATTTTTTCATTCCTTTGGTTCTGTTTTATAATATCTTGATTTCTCATCAAGTCACTAGCTTCCACTTGCTCCAATCCAATTTTTAAGTTAGTATTTTCTTCAGTGGTCTTTTGGACTTCCTTCTCCATTTGGCTAATTCTGCCTTTCAAGGCATTCTTCTCCTCATTGGCTTCTTGGAGCGCTTTTGCCATTTCAGTTAGTCTGTTTTTTAAGGTATTATTTTCTTCAATATTTTTTGGGGGTCTCCTTTAGCAAGTCATTGACTTGTTTTTCATGGTTTTCTCACATCATTCCCATTTCTCTTCCCATTTTTTCCTCTACTTCTCTAACTTGCTTTTCCAAATCCTTTTTGAGCTCTTCCATTGCCTGAGGCCAGTTCATGTTTTTCTTGGAGGCTTTTGAAATAGGCTCTTTGACTTTATTGACCTTTTCTGGCTGTATGTTTTGGTCTTCTTTGTCACCAAAAAAAGATTCCAACATCTGAGTCTGAATCTGAGTCAGTTTTCACTGCCTGGCCATGTTCCCAGCCAACTACTTGACCCTTGAGATTTTTGTTGGGGTATGACTGCTTGTAGAGTATAGAGTACTTTGTCCCAAGCTTTAGGGGCTGTGCTGTTGTTTTCAGAGCTCTTTCTATACAGCAAGCTCTGCCACACCAGCACTTCTCCTCCCTCAAGAACCACCAACTTCGACCACTATTCAGATCTGAGCTGGCTCTGCACTCCTGCTCTGATCTGCCACTTAATTCCTCCCACCAGGTGGGCCTGGGGTCAGAAGCAACTGCAGCTGTAGTTATGTAGCCACCACCTCAATTGCCCCCGGGGTGGTAGCCGAATTTCAAACTCCTTTCATTCTGTCCCTGGCAGCTTTTCCCACTAACCTTCTCTGTTTCTTTGGTGTTTGTGGGTTAAGAAGTCTAGTAACTGCCACAGCTCACTGATTCAGGGTGCTAGTGCTTGTTCTGCCTGCCTCCTGGTCTGGTTCATCCAAGCATGCCTCACACTGGGTTCTGCTCTGCTCCGCTCCCACCCATGTGCATGGTAGACCTTACCCGGTGACCATCCAGGCTGTCCTGGGCTGGAGCCCTGCTTCCCTCTGCTATTTTGTGGGTTCTGCAGTTCTAGAATTTGTTCAGAGCCATTTTTTATAGGTGTTTGGAGGGTCCTGGGGCAGGGCTTTAGGCAAGTCCCTGCTTTCCAGCCACCATCTTGCAATTGTTACTTATTTTTAAAACTTTTTTGAACATATATTTCTATTATTTAAAAATGGTTTGATCGTTCCCCAATTTGTTTATGTATTTATAAATTATATTCATGTAATACTGCAGTTATGTGTTATGAGAAGTAAAAAACTCACAAGATTGAAATTTTTAAAAAAGTAAATATAAAATAAACATCATATTAAGTTTTATTTATGCCGTTAATTAATTATAGAAAAACTCTCTTACTCTCACCTATATGTGTGTGTATGTGTGTGCATGTGTGTATATATACATATATGTATATATAACATTTAATGAGGGCAATGGGATTGAGTATGCTTCATTGTTTTTTATTCTTTCCAACTTCATAAATGACAGGGAAGATTTTAAAATTACAACTCTTAGTAAGTAGTTAATCAATTAATTTGATCAATGTATTTAGCAAAGCAAGTCAATTTCTTTTTTATATACATTTCATTGAAAAGTACACAATACAAAAATGTAATAATTAATCATAATAGAGAACATAACAATTTTTCAGTAGAAATCATGTTTCATTGCACATAGTTATTCATCACACACCATGCAAAAACAAGTAAAGGGAAATTGTTTATTTCAACTCAGCAGAGAGTTTTCAATAAATGATATTAATAGCTAGCATTTATGTAGAGCTTTCAAAGTACAAAGCACTTTACAAGTATTAACTCGTTTTATCCTCACAACAATCCTGAAAGTTGGGTGACACTATTATGTCCCTTTTACGGATGAGGGAACTGAGGCAGACTGGTTAAGTGCCTAGGTTCATACAGGGTGTGAGGCTGGATTTGAACTCATATCTTCAGATACCATACCAAGCATTTGATCCACTGTGACACCTAGCTAGCTGACTTCAACCTTTACAAAATCCTGCTTGATATATTATATCATAAGCTTATTTCCTATGTACAATGGGATTCTTAATTGAGTTTCGTATGAATGTGAGGAATGGCTAAAAGGCACCTTGGACCTTAGCGCACAAGAAAAAGAAACATTATATAACAAGGATGAGAAGATAGGGGTTAAGTTATGAAGGGATTTAATTGCAAATAGGGGAGCTTATATTTGATCCTAGAATCAGTAGGAAGCCACTAGAGTTCATTAAGTAGTGGGGCAACATGGTAAAACTCTTATTTTAGGAGAATCACTTTGACAGGTACGAGGAGAATGGAAAGGGAGAGGCTTGAGACAGAAGACTAATTAGGAGGCCATTGCAATAGTCCAAGCAAGTAGGGAGTGAGAATTTGAACTAAGGTGGTATCTGTATAAGTATGGAGAAAGGGATGCCTAAGAGAGATGTCGTGGACATAAAAATGACAAGCTTTGGCAGCTGCTTGGACACATAGGATGAGTAAGAGGGAGGAAATGAGGGTGACATTGAAGTTGTGAGCCACAGGGACTAGAAAAATGGTGGTGTTCTTAATAGAAATAAGGACATTTAGGAAAGGGGTGGGTTTGGGGGAGAATGCTATGTCATCTGGGGCACAGATTAAACCCCATCTATGCTCTCTGTGTCATTCCCTCTGTTCCACCAAAAGATGAAGAGACTCTTACCTTGTAGCACAGTAGGCTACTTGCCATGGCCACAACATGATCTGGTGGTCAGAACATAGGGGCTAGGTTTTCTCGATGTGATATTGCATATCACACTGTCTGATAGGATCATAGCTACATTTCTATATTCCTGACTAAACTAAGCACAGCACAGAAATGAGAGTAGAGACTTTCCCAGCAGATTGATGGGATGAGGGTGATATTTGGGGTGGGCAATTAGGAGTCAAGGTGTGGTCAGTTTTGGAGTTTAGGTGTTGTAGGGTTGGTGGGATATAACCCACTTGCCCATTCAAATTAATCACATCCACCTTAGAGTCATGCCTTGGCATTTCAGGAGATGGGTCCCCCACCAGGGAGGAGACTGTTGTAGACAGAAAGAAACTCAGAGTGAAATATAAAACAAAAGATCATATTACCTACACGTGATTATCCTTTTAGCAGCTTCTTACTCAATTAAATTATCCCTATTCTAAATCCTTCGAGCAACCTGCTGTGTAATTTGTTTTCCTGAGGGGAAATCATTCATCAAAAAAAAAAAAATGAGTGCTGTCTTTAGAAAATTACTTTGACTTATTAACCAAAATATCATAGATCTAATAATAACAATAATAATTGCTAATAGTAGCTAGCAATTTGCACTTTAAGGTTTTCTAGGTGCTTTACACATATTATCTCATTTGATCTTGCAGCAACTCTGTGAGATAAGGTACTATTTCACATGTGAAGAAACTGAGGCTAAGAAGTTAAGTAACTTTCGTGAGGCTTTATAGCAAGTAAGTCTCTATGGAAGAATTTGAACCCAGATTTTCCTTCTTCTCAGGCTAGGACTACATCCTCTAAGCCAGAAAACTCCTCTAGAGAAGACCTATACCACTTGGCAGTAGGTAGAGGCTAAAATTAAAATAGGCTAAACTTCTTTGGATTGAAGATAGGTCAGACTAGAAACAGACTGACAATGGTTGGTTGCCTTGGGTCACGTGACAAACAAGAGAGTGCAGGGTCGCAAACCTATATTTTTCCAAAGGCCACTGGAAATCCTTTGGCAGGCTACAATTGGCCAGTGGGAGGTATTTTGTACAGGCCTGCTCTAGAGCTTACTAGTGGAATGTAAAGTCTGTGAAAAGTTTGTTCTGTTTTGGGCTCTTTATTCATAGATACCACAGTTTATTGTGTGTGCATAATAGGTGCTTAATACACATGTATTTAACTAAATTATTGCCCTTGAGGAAATAGACATATATAAGTTAGATGGCAACATCGCTTGGCTATTAAGTGACAGAGATGGGAATGGAACCTAAGTCCTCCAACTCTAGGATGCTGAGCCTGGAGTCAGGAAGACTCATCTTCCTGAGTTCAAATCTGGCCTCAGACACTTACTAGCTGTGTGACTCTGGGCAAGTCACTTTTTGTCTCAGTTTCCTCATGTGTAAATGGAGTTGGAGAAATAAATGGCAAACCACTCCAGTATCTCTACCAAGAAAACCCCAAATGGGGTCACAAAGAGTCAGATGTGACTGAAAAATGACTGAACAGCAGCTCTGATTCCAACTTCCTCTTGAGAGTTGGATGAGCACTTTCCCAGAACCTGATCATCTTTATAGGTAAACTGTGACCCACCAAGGTACAGTCAGAAAGCTCAATCTAAAATACCCTTTCAATCTTTATTGCCTTTAATTAAAATAGGAATTAGATTGTCATTGTTCAAAGAGCATTCTATGATATTGGGGATGATTCGATTGAAGATGTGAAAATTGTTCTGCATTTAGAGGGTGTAAAATCAAAGTAAAGTAAACAAGACAAAACTAAAAAGAAGACAACACCACCACACTGTCAACTTCCCCTCCAGGGTTCAGTTTCTCCTCTGAGACATATTAGTATCATTGTAATGGTGTGTTTTCCTGGTGTGTGTACTTAGTAAGGCAAACAGAGGCCACCACTGTGTTTCATATAGTGCACCAGAGAGCTGTCAAAAATAACTTTCTTTTCCTGCCTACTTGCGATGCTTACAAGTCATATGATCTCCCGCAGTGCCAAAGGCTGTTTGATTGGTTTCTCTGCTCAGTAACTAGGAGAAATTAAGAGAACAGCAAGTAGAAAAAAGGGCAAAAAGGCCTCTCCAACCACAGTGTGAGAAGATCAGTGACAAGGCCTATTTCTTTCGGTCTCATTTGAAAACATCTTACAGATTAACCAAAGCATCAGTCTTTAAATTTTTTTTTCCTCAAGTAAAAGGCATATTTTTCTTTAAAAAAAAAAAAAAACTGGTGGACTACAAATGGAAAAAAAGTAAGAGGACTATTTGATGATCACTTAACTGCAAAAATCAACTATGAAAAGCTCTTGATCATGTGCAAATTGAATGGTTCAGGAAAGGCCCTAACAACAAATCCTTTTCACTGGTAGCATAGGCAGAAATGCTGTTAAAGGGTTTTGTTGCTTTTTGGTTCTTTATCTAAGGCAGGGAGAAATACCAGAATCTTATGGAACATTGAGAATGATAATCAAGTAATCTAAAGATTTATCATTAAATAATCGAAAATAATTTGTTGACCATTGCTTACATATTGCTCAGAATCAAAATGAACCCCCTACCTAAATGTCTGTTTTGAGTGGTCTCACCCAAATATGCGGATATCTAAATATACTTTAGGGGAAAATACATACAAGCAATGAAGACAAGCTTTCTTTGTTTCAAGGAATGTAATTTTAAATGAACCTTCTCATCTGGAAATAAAAATAATACCCAAATGCAATTTATTTTGAAGGTATTTTCATTTTCTCTGATGCTTAGTGTATATAGATACATATAAGAAAATAGTAATAATAACAGGCATTTATGTAGCACTTTGAAGTTTGTTAAGTATTTTGCAATTATTGTCTCATTTTATCATTACAACCATGAGAAGTAAGTGCTATATGTCTATTTTATAGGTGAGGAAACTGTAGCAGGCAGGGGTTAAGTGACTTGCTCAGGGTCACACAGCTAATAAGTGTCTGAAGCCAGATTCACACTCAGGTCTTCCTGACTCCAGGTTTAGTACTCTATCCACTTCATCCCCTAGCTGTTAGATATATATGTGCATTCTTATATTGGCATACACACATACACATACATTTTAGTACAAACACATAGGTGGATGTTGTTGTTTGTGCTTGAAGAGGACCAAAATGATATCATGAGCGATGCCTTTTGACTCCCCCACATTAACTGAATTTAAGTGAGGCAGAGTTGCATAAAGTTGTCAGCCTCGCTCTCTCTTCCAGAGTCATAGGACCTCAGTGGCAAGGCAAAAGTCAAGATGACTAGCAATGGCCCAAAATGCAGCAGATAATCTTGGCATCTTTGAAGTGCTCCACTGCACCTGTTTCTACTATCTTCACAGTCCATTGAAACAAAATGTTCCACCAGTTCCACCTATGCCACCAGTTAATTCTTCAGTTTCTTGGGGGTAGCATTCTAACTCACAGGCAGATTTAAGGCACATTGATTACTCTTAACCTGGTTTAGACTGTCTGCTGAGACATGGTGACCTTTTCTAGTGTGGAGTGGGGGCAGCAAGGGAGACAGACAGTTTGGAACTTAAAATGTAACAAAAATAAGTAAAAAAAAAAAAAACCCAAAAACCTAAACTAAATTTTGAAAAAAATTAAAATCTCTTATTTGTGATTTCTTCCTGGAGAGAAACTAAGGATTATCCTTGGTCAATGATTGAATTAAAATCAGTACTTCTTTCCCTCTGATATAACTCTGATAGGTTCTCATTCTTATTTTTATGTTTTAACTTCTGGATTTGAAAATAGATGAATAATAAATTCATCTGTCCATCTAGGTCCCCTTGGAAAGCAACTGAGGTGAACACTAAACGTCAAAGGAAATGGGTTGATTTCTATAACTATCAAGCAACAGAAATTAAATTACGAGGCATATTACTACAGATAACTCTACAGTTTTGGAGCAATAGGGGGAAGAACTGTGGTTTTATTAGTATATGGAGTTCTTCTAATTCAGGTCATACCTTCTTTGAAATAGAGTCACAAAGTTGCCTAGAGAAATGGCATCAATCTTAAAAGAAAAAAAAAATCCCTGCAGGCCACACATTAACCACAAATTGTCATTATCTATATTGTATTTTTATCTATTTTGTCAAAAGTCCCCAAATATATTTTAATCCAGTTGATTGCAGACTTGGAGTTTGTGCTCTGACTTAGAGTGCTGCAAGGTTGTAACTTGCCCAGATACATGATTTGAGCTCAAGTTTTCCTGGAGAAGGAAGATATATTTCTCTGGGGCCTGAATTCACTCTTTACTGAAAGGTGAAGCATCTAGGTGTTTTAGTGAATAGAGTACTAGACTTGGAGTCATGAAGACCTGAGTTCAAATCCAGCTTCAGACACATACTAGCCATGTGATGCAAGTCATTTAACCACTGTCTACATCTATAAAATGGACATAATAATGTGGACATTATAATAGCTATAAATGGACATAATAATAGCATCTACCTTCCAGGGTTGTTGGGATAATACAAGATAACATTTTTAAAGTACTTTGTAAACCTTAAAGTACTCTATAAATGTTAGCTATTATTATTATGAAAATAAAAAATGTCACTTGAATTCCTAGCTTTTGTCATGGTTTTGTTGAAAGGACTATGTATCGTTGTAAATTACTCCTCTCTTTAGGCCACGGGAGTACTTTTTGCTCTTATTTGCACCTTCTTTTTATGGCAGAATGATTGCCCATTGCACACAAATGTTAGATGCTTTTTATATAATTTTCTACCTTAAAGACCCTGTTCATTTCTTTAGCAGGTAGAGTGTTAGACATTTATCTATTGTGAGGCATGGGCAAGCTTCCAAGAATAAGGTCTGATAGTCACTAATAATAAAGAGGTCTTGAAGCAGTGGGGAGTAGAACAGTTCAATTTTATGCAGAAAATGAGTATAAAAGTTGGAATCAAGATTTTTTGGTGATAAAATTCTTGTGTGTTGTGGAACATTGATGGGATAGTAAGGTATTATCTGTGCATCTTAATATTAAAGGCCTCATTCATTATATGATATGAGTTATTCTTACAAACAGGATCTGATCCCTAGTGAGGATGTGATAAAATGCACTAAGAAGGATTCTTAGGCAACCTATCTGTATCATCATCTCTGCTATCCATGGTTTGCTCCACATCTTTGACTGTGACCAAACTGGCTTCAGATTTCCAATATGCCATACATGGACCTCAGTCATACTTTTGGTCATTTGAAGGTTGGCAGGGTATGTCAAGGCATTCAGCATGCATTTTTCTCTTTGGCAGTTTGTAAGTGAGGCAGTCCACAACCATGTGCCTGGAGGCATGCAAGAGAGAGCAAAAGAATTTGTGTGGTAAAAGAAGGGGAAAGAGGCAAGTTTTCATTAGGGAAATGGAGGTCCTGGGAGATGGGAATTAGCTAAGCTGCTAAATAAGGAAGTAATTGCCACATTAAGTATAGAATTGCTGCAAAAAAAAAAAAAAAGCCTTCCCTGGTTCCTAGTAATGCTAATGCCTTCCTCTTGTGATTATCTCCAATTTATCCTGTGTGTACATCTTGTTTGAACATTCATTTGCATATTGTCTTCCCTGTTTTCTTACGAATTCTTAGAAAGCAGGCACTGATTTTTGCCTCTTTCGGTATCCCTGGAGCTTAGCATAGTTCTTGGCATACCATCGGTGCTTAGTAAATGTTTGTTAACTTGACTTGAGTCAAAGGTTATAGAAACTTAGGCAGAAATAGAAATGGAAAGGAACTTAGCAGCCTTCTTGTCCCATCTCACTCAATGCAAAATAAAGAAAGCAAAGCAGCTGTAAGGTGATTGTTCACATACAGCTTGCCCTGTCATACAGGTGGCAAGTACTAGAGTCCAGATTACAATTCAGGTCCTCTAACTCCAAAGCCGGTTTTCTTTTCCCTGTAACATTCTGCCGCTTTTGCACTTCTGATTTAGAGGAAGGAAGACAGAGGTTAAATGACTTGCCCGGGGTCATACAGACAGTACGTGTCCAAGGTTGGATTTGATTTCAGATTTTCCTGTCTCCAGGTCTACTACCTTCTCTACAATGCCACCCAACTGTCTCCATAGATCCCTTTGGAGATAGAAAGGGGCTTTAGAAATGTTCTCATTTGAATCTCTTCATTTTAAAGACAAGATAACTGCAATCTAGAAACATGTGACTTGCCCAAGGTCATACAAATATTAAGTGGCAAGTATCAAGGGGCTGCTAGGTGGTACAACACATAGAATTCTGGGCCTGGAGTCAGGAAGACCTGAATTCAAGTCCAGCCTAAAAAAAAAAAGAGTCAAAATCTGAGTAAAACAAGCAAACAAAAAATGCTTGTAAATCAACCACATCTGACAGTATAGGTAACATTGTTCTTCCGCAGTCTCCTATTTATCCAAATTCCTATTTTACTAAACTGAAGCTCTACAGAGCTGTGGTGTTGACCTCATTGTTATATGCCTGTGAAATCTGGACAGTCTACCAGCACCATGCCAGGAAATGGAATCGCTTCCATTTGAATTGTCTTAGGAAGATTCTGAAGACCACCTGTTTCAACTATCCGGCTAGCAACTTCTGTGGGGGTGTAAGATCCACCCACAGCCAGCACCCAGAAAGCTGCCAGCACCCAGAAATCACAGGTTCTTTTGATCTGCTTAACTAAGGAAAGCAAGGTGAAGGGGTTGGCAAGCTTACTTTAATTCAGCACGCAAATATCATTCACTCAGTTCAGGGGAAAAAGCCAGCACACTGAACTTCAGAGCAAAATACAAACAAATTACTAACATTAACAGACAGACTCAATGCAATTCATAGTTACAACATCTAGGTTCAGCCCGGGAGCTCAGAACAAGGGCTGGCCCAGAGTCACGCGCACCACCACTGCTGCAGCAAAGAGCTCCAAGGCAGCTCAGGCCAACCCGTGGTTTTTATATCTTTTTCAGCATCAGGGGTGAGTCATACATGCGACTCACCCACGTGACCTAAAATCGTCACAAAGAGGTGACTTAAACCCAAGTGGTCTAAGAGCCTCTGCTGTCCCAGACATGTAAACTAGGCCCTCCCTGGAGTTAGCCCCACCTTGGGGCCCACCTTAGTTGCCAATCCACACCCACATAGGTTTTACACCTAATAGGGGTTTGGGCCTGGGGCTTAGCACTTAGTAAGAAATACACTGAATGAAATACACTGAATTATTCAACAAAAAATAAAAGCCAAACTCTTCAAGGGCACTTGTTGAACTAAGTGCTAAGGAGCCCATTTTGCTTACCAACACATCACCTGGCAGGATAAGGCACCAGATACTGAGGTCCTTACTTGAACCAAACTGCCAAGCATTCAAACTCTGCTTCAGAGAGTGCAACTCTGATGCACTGGTTATGTTGTTTGAAATCAAAACATACCCTTGCCAAAAAGACTGTTTTATGGAGAACTCACATAGGACAAGCATTCACATGGTGGTCAGAAGAAGTGATATAGGGACACTCTCAAGAACTTTGGAATTGATTGTGTGACATGGGAGATATTGACACAGGATCACTCAGCATGGCATTCTCACATCAGAGAGGGTGCTGTGCTCTATGAGCAAAGCAGAATTGAAACAGCTCAAAGGAAACAGAGGATGCACAAGTTTGGAGTATCTACCCCAAACGTTCTTTGTGTCCGACCTGTGGTGGAGCATTCTGAGCTCATATTGGCCTGATCACCACAGTTGGACACATTGAATCTTGACTCAAGTATAGTGATGTCATTTTGGTCCTCTTTCAGAATGAAGGACAACAACCATTTATCCAAGGACAGGAAAGAGGTCCATTTTCTTATCTATTTCTCTTCATAACCAAGATTGATTATCATAACTTTATAGCATTTGGCTTCTGTTTGTACTTTTAAAAAGTTGCATTATGGTATTCATTATGAATACTGTTTTCCTGGTTCTGATTACTTTACTTTTTATCCATTCATAAGAGTTTTCTCGTATTTCTCTGAAGTCCTCATTTTTGTTATTTCTTACCAAACGATTATAAGCCATTGTTTTCCTCTAACAAATTCCCCAGTTAATGAGCAGTCATCCAATTTCTAGTTTTTATTTTTTTACTAAGAAAAATGGTAGTTAAGATTAGTTAGTTAAGTTAGATAGTTAAGTTTATGTAATTTCTTATTACAAGGGACCTTGCTTTTTTGTCTTTGACTTCTTTGGGGAATATGCCCATTAAGTGGAACTCTGAATTGAAATATACAAACATCTTAGAGACTTTTCTCAAAATAATTTCAAATTGTTTTCTACAATGATAGGACCAGTTCTCAGCCCTATCAACAGTATCTTAGTGTTCTTTTCTTCCTGCAGTCCTACCAGCATTGACTATTTATCTTTCATGTTTATTTCTAATTTCTATCTCTTGTTTTCTTTTCCAATCAAAAAAATGAAATCTCAATCATTTTCATTTTTTCTTTTTTTATTTAATATTTTTAGTTTTCAGCATTCATTTTCACAAGAGTTTGAATTACAAATTTTCTCCCCATTTCTACCCTCCACCTCACTCCAAGATGGCATATATTCTGATTACCCTGTTCCCCAATCAGCCCTCCCTTCTGTCCACTCCCCCCATCCCCATTTCCCTTACTTTCTTGTAGGGCGAGATAGATTTCTATGCCCCATTGCCTGTATATCTTATTTCCTAGCTGCATGCAAAACTTTTTTTTGAACATCTTCTTTTAAAACTTTGAGTTTCAAATTCTCTCCCCTCTTCCTTCCCCACCCACCCTCTCTAAGAAGGCAGGCAATTCAACATAGGCCACACATGTATCATTGTGTAAAACCCTTCCACAATATTCATGTTGTGAAAGACTAACTATATTTTGCTCCCTCCTATCCAGTCCCCCTTTACTCAGTTTTCTCCCTTGACACTGTCTCTTTTTGAAAGTGTTTGCTTTTGATTACCTCCTTCCCCTATCTGCCCTCCCTTCTATCATCCCCCTTTTATCTCCTTCCTCCTTCTTTCTTGTGGGGTAAGATACTCAATTAAGTGTGTATGTTATTCCCTCCTCAGGTCAAATCTGATGAGAGCAAAATTCACTCATTCCCCCTCACCTGCTCCCTCTTCCCTTCCAACAAAACTGCTTTTTCTTGCCACTTTTATGTGAGATAATTTACCCCATTCTATCTCTCCCTTTCTCCATCTCTCAATATATTCCTCTCTCATCCCTTAATTTGATTTTGTTTTTTTAGATATTGTCCCTTCATATTTAACTCACCCTGTGCTCTTTCTCTCTCTCTCTCTCTGTATATATACGTATATATACATATATATACATATATATACATATATGTATATGTATGTATGTATGTATGTATGTATGTATATTCCCTTCAGCTACCCTGATATTGAGGTCTCATGAATTATACACATCATCTTTCCATGTAGGAATGTAAACAAAACAGTTCAACCTTAATAAGTCCTTTACGATTTCTCTTTCTTGTTCACCTTTTAATGCTTCTCTTGATTCTTGTGTTTGAAAATCAAATTTTCTATTCAGCTCTGGTCTTTTCACTGAGAAATCTTGAAACTCCTCTATTTTATTGAAAATCCATGTTTTGCCTGGGAGCATGATACTCATTTTTGCTAGGTGAGTGATTCTTGCTTTTAATCCTAGCTCTATTGACCTCCAGAATATCATATTTCAAGCACTTCAATCACTTAATGTAAAAGCTGCTAGGTCTTGTGTTATCCTGATTGTGTTTCCATAATACTCAAATTGTTTCTTTATGGCTGCTTGCAGTATTTTCTCCTTGATCTGGGAGCTCTGGAATTTGTTGAAAATATTCCTAGGAGTTTTCTTTTGGGGATCTTTTTCATGAAGTGATTGGTGGATTCTTTCATTTTTTTTTTTTAACCATCTGGCTCTAGAATATCAGGGTTGTTCTTGATAACTTCTTTTAAGATGACATCTAGGCTCTTTTTTTGATCATGGCTTTCAGGTAGTCCAATGGTTTTTAAATTATCTTTCCTGGATCTATTTTCCAGGTCAGTAGTTTTTCCAATGAATATTTCATATTGTCTTCCATTTTTTTCTTCCTTTGGTTCTGTTTTATAATATCTTAATTTCTTGTAAGGTCACTAGCTTCCACTTGCTCCAATTTTTTAAGGTGTTGTTTTCTTCAGTATTTTTTGAGTCTCCTTTAGCCAGTCATTGACTTGTTTTTCATGGTTTTCTTGCATCACTTTCATTTCTCTTCCCAATTTTTCCTCTACTTCTCTTACTTGCTTTTCCAAATCCTTTTTGAGCTCTTCCATGGCCTGAGACCAGTTCATGTTTTTCTTGGAGGCTTTTGACCTAGGTTCTTTGGCTTTATTGACTTCTTTGGGATGTATGTCTTGGTCTTCTTTGTTACCAAAGAAAGATACCAAAGTCTGAGTCTGAATCTGAGTCTGTTTTCATTGGCCATGTTCCCAGCCAACTATTTGACCTTGAGTTTTTCATGAAGATACGACTATTTGTAGAGTAGAGAGTACTTTGTCCCAAGCTTGAGGGACTGCACTGTTGTTTTGTGAGCTATTTCTGCACAGCGAGCTCTGCCACACCAGTACTCCTCCTCCCCAAAGAACTGCCAACACAGATGCACCAACCTGGACACGATTCAGATCTGAGCATGTTCTGCACTTCCGCTCAGATCTGCCACTTATTTCCTCCCACCAGGTGGGGCTGGGGCCAGAAGCAACTGCAGCTGTAGTTCTGTAGCTGCATCATCTCAGCAGCTTCCAGGTCAGTGGCTGAACCATGAACTCCTTTCACTCTGTCCCAGAAGTTTTTTCTCACTAACCTTCTCTGTTGTCTTTGGTGTTTGTGTGTTGAGAAGTCTGGTAACTGCCACAGCTCACTGATTCAGAGTGCTAGAGCCTGTTCTGCCCAGCTTGTGGTCTGTTTGGTCCAGGCACAGCCCATACTGGGCTCTGCTCTGCTCTACTCCCAGCTCTGTGTGACAGACCTTACCCAATGACAATCTGGACTGTCCTGGGCTGGAGCCCTGCTTAAGTGCTATTCCGTGAGTTCTGCAGTTCTAGAATTTGTTCAGAGCCATTTTTATTGGTATTTGGAGGGTCCTGGGGCAGAGCCCTAGGCAAGTCCTTGCTTTCCCACTGCCATCTTGGCTCTGCCCCTCTCAATCAGTTTCATTTGTACGTCTTTTGTGATTGGTGATTTAGAGTAGTCTTACTGATGGTTTGAGATTTTGTTTTTCTTTGAAGAAATATTTATTATATTTATTATCATATATAAAAGATCCAGAAGAAATATAAGGAAAACATTAAAGATTATGTACAAGGCACTCATTAAAGTCAAACTGTTTACTTATTGTATATATGAAAATGTTACCAGTATTCTTAAAACTGTCATCATCAATAAGTAGTTAAGGTGGAGGCTGAGTTTTGTATGAGAGGCTGAACAAATCATGTTGTATAGTTGTGATAGAATCCTACTGTGATATATGAAATTATGAAATCAATGGTCTTGAAAAGACATGGAAAGACTTTCACAAAGTTGTGCAGAATGAAATGAGTGGAACCAAGAGAACACTGTATATAGTAACAGCAATATTGTTTTAAGAATGACTGTGTGTATATGTATGTGTGTGTATATGTATGTATATTTGTGTATATGTATATATGTATGTATATATATATATATAATATATTTGTACACACCTATTTGTGTGTAAGGGTAGCCATCTATAGGGCAGAGTGGGAGGAAGGAAGAAAAAAGGGAAACAATAAAATTTACATGATAACTTTGTTATATATTTAAAGATAGTAGCAAGTTTATATAACAGGTTGTCAGTTTCATGTGCACTTTTTTATTATACCATGTTATGGAAATGCTTATTTTATTCCATAAATTAAAAATAAAATAAATTTTAATAGAACTATTTATTTATATCTTTTGATGACTTCTTGGTTCTTCTAATCTTTAATTCTTGACAAACAGTAAACAATAGTTCTTTTTAAAAGAGTGAAGAATGAGACTTGGTATCTTTAAAACTAGGATGCCAAAATTATGAGTCAAGGCCAAGTGGGAAACCTTTCTTTTTGTTTCGTTTTTTGCTTTATCCGAATTTTACAGAAAGTTAAGTTTTATGGGACTAAAGAATAGAGGGGTGGAAATGGTAATACTGGAAATATTTCTGTAGTTGTATTTTAGAGAAATTCTTCAAAAGATCTCTGATCTCACTAATGTGCACACTTGTATTCTCTATTTTCCTCATCTTAGTAGATAATCCTTGCAAGTTTCTCTGACCACAAAAACAACCAAACACAACTATTCAAATAAACAAAAAACCCAAAACCCAAATAATCTACTACTGGTCAGTTTTCTGGTGATGAGCCTTTCCCAATTTGACTAAACTGGTCCTTAAATGGCTCATGCACAATTCATCTCCAGGCCTGTTCTCTAAACCTTGACATCTTGGTAAAACTGCCTAGACACACTAGAGGAGAGCTTTCACTCTGCCCCTGGTTGAATAATGTCTCCAGTAAAGACCATTTGTAGGAAATAATGTTGAATGTTCAAAAGAAATTCTCTTAACTCAGGAGGTTAGAATATGAAAGATGCAAATAAAATGTAAAAAGACATGGGCAAAAATTCCTTTAATCCTTATTTTATTTAAAATTTTTGTCATGGAGCCAAAGAATAATTAGAATCATTTTTTTAATGATTCAGTGAGATATTTTGAGGAAAATGTTAACAGTTTATAATTACTTTATGGATTCTCCTTCAATATAGGGCTCAAAAATCCAATTAGATCTTATCAGGCAGCTAGAGGAAATGTAAGCTTATCATCAACATAAGAAGGCAACTGAGGCTGGGATCAGTGAGGTTATTTGCCATTTTAATGAACAGAAGAATAGATTCAGTCTCCTGATTTTCTAATCTCTTAAGATCAAAAAGGCCATAATAATTCCCAGTAGACTTCATGTATAAGATAGTTTCCACTGTCACGCACTATGAACAAGCTATTACTAGACTGTTTGTTGTTGCTTCTTCCTTCTACTTTTAAATGCCTCTTGCTTTTTTATTTACTGCCTCTTAGATGTACTCAGTCCACCATATAGTCCTCACTCAAGGTTTATTGGAGGGTAACTGAGTGACTGAATAGATGGTCTTTGCGTTTCGTGAATTGGAAAAAGTTGGAATTGGAAAAAAATATTTTCAACAGTGTTTCACGTAGTTCCAGTTCTATTTCTAAAATCCTAATACATGTACATAGATTGCATGTATGTAGCTTCAATAACATTATGGTTTGACTTGAATTTCAACCCACGAAAACAAAATAGTTTTATATGTAGGGCCGCCATTTTTTTTCTAGTTAGCAATGTATCCTATAGTTCTCCAGTGCTCTACAATAAATTATTTTATTCATTAATTTAAGGAGTATTTATTGGGTATGGTGAATAATACTTGGTTCTTGATCTAGTAAACTTACAGTATGCCCATGGAGATAAGCCACATAAGTGTATGTGAATATCGAATAGGGTATGATAAGTGAATAAGATGGGTTAAATGTGCTGGGACCATTCAGGACTAGAACTAAGGGAACTAGAGACTCAAAGAATTCACTTCTGGCTAGAAATTCAGAAAAAAGAGATCACAGGAGATAACATGTAAGGACTTTGTAAATTTTAAAGCATTCTTATTCTCATGCAATCTATTAGCTAAAAATCTTCATGGAGGAGCTGTTACTTGAAGCAGAACTTGAAGAATAAGTAGAATTATAATATATAAAAATTGACACAGAAATAAGTGCTTTGTGATGTAAAGGCCAGAAGCAAAAGTAATTCATTCAATAAATATTTATAAATATCTACTGTGTGCAGGAAGAAGCTCTGAGGATACAAAAAGAAGCAAAATACAGCCCCTGCCCTCAAGGAACTCATGATCTAAAGGGGGAGACAAAAAGCAAACAGATATGTACAAACAAGTCATATAAAGAATAAGTAGGAAATTATTAAAAGAGAGAAGTCTTTTAGAACTAAGAGGAGTTGGGAAAAGCTTCCTGTGGAAGATAAGGTGTATATTGGGACTTAGAGGAAGCCAGGGAAGCCAGTAGGTGGTGATGAGGAGGGAGAACATTCCAGCCATGGGGACAACCAGAAAAAATGCCTGGAGCTGAGATGGAGTCTTGTTTGTGGAATAGTGAAGGGACCACCATCACTGGATGTGACAGGGAGTAAGGCTTCAGAAGACTGGAAATGTTGGGGGTCAGGGTGGTGGGTTATCAAGGTCTTTGAATGACTGACAGAGGACTTTCTATTTTATTCCAAGGGTGATAGAGAGATACTGGTCTTTATTGAGTTTGTGCATGCGTGTGTGTGTGTGTGTATGTGTGTGTGTATGACTTGGTTGGACCTGTGCTTTAGGAAAATCATTTTGGCAGCTGAATGGAGGATTGATCGGAATAAGCAGAGATGAGACAGGAACAAGGGTATACCTGGGGAATAGCAAGTAGTACCATTTGATATTTGTAGAAAGACAGAGACTAGGACAAGATAACTGAAGGAGTAGGTTGTATTTGGGATGTAGAAAGATTTGAATGTCATGCCAAGGATATGAAGCTGAGAAGGATTTCAAAAGCTGCCTAGTCCCATGCCCTCATTTTGCATGTTAAGAAGCTGAGACTTCAGGGAAGCTGAGTGAGTTGCCCAAGTTCATATCAGTAAATATCAGAGATGCAATTTGGACCCACATAGGGAGGGAGCTAATCCTCTTTTCAATGTACTGCACTGGATCCTGTGGCTGGGTTTTATTTATTAAGCAATGAGGGGGCATTTCATAGTTTCAAATTATAGGATGATGTAGTTAAATATTAGGAAAATTAGTCTTGCTGTCTTGTTACATGTATTAGAATAAGACGAGACAAAACTTAAGAATTCAGCTAGATCCATTATTTCAGAAATGAAGGCCAAAGGTAATGAGAACTTGAAATATCATGGTAGCAGGGTGAATGAAAAGGAGGAGATAGATGTGAAAGATATTGTGAACTGGGAAGACTTGACAACTTTTGAATGTTGGGCTCAGAATCAGAAGAAAGCTAAGTTCAAATTATGCTTTCAGTACTTACTAGTTATGTGGTTTTTGGCAAGTTTTTAATCCACTATGAGCCTCCATTTCCTCATTGCTGGAATTAGATTAGCAATATCTGTATTACTTGCTCACAAGGTTATTACAGAGATCAAATAATGCAGTGTGTCTGACACCTTATATACCTTGAAGGGTTAAACAAATCCCAGCTACTATTATTTGTCATTATCATCATCAATTTTATATTCAATGGAATTGAAATAGAAATGATCCTAAGATGTCTTCACTATCTTATCATTGTTCTCTTGTGTGGAATCAGAGACACAAGGTTCAAATGCTGCCTCCGATGCTTTAGTATACGACCTTGGGCAAGTCACTAAATCTCCCTTCCTCATCTGTAAAATAAAGACGTTGGACTAAATGGCCATGGAAGACCCTTTCAAGTCTAAATATATGATCCTATGCTCTTGTGATTAGTGTCTGATGTAATATTATAGCTAAAATGATTAATTTTTGTAATTAAATAAAAGTATTGGCATGTAAATTCATCTTAGGAGGCTTATTGAAGGTATCTTGATGATAATTCTAGTATCAGATAAAACAAAAGGGATGATACAGGCTTCATCCTATTCCCATATGGCTTTGATTTCTTCAGCTAGGTTTTTATAATTTGAAAGCTATTTATTGCATGTAATGTTCAGATGATATAGTGATACCTTGGCACATATTCAGATCATTGCGGGAAAATTTTGACTGTGATGATGCCACATTTCCAATATAGTCCATTTCTTTTGAAATATCAAAGAATACAAGTTTCTGTACTATAAATTATTAATAGATTTGTCATCTGTTAGTTGATGAAGAATGGTGAGCTTCTGGCGTATAATTCTGATGATGATTCTTTCTATCTAGGTATTGAGTAGGTATTAATTATTTATATTCCACTATGAGATGTTGCATGATTTCTACCATTTCTTTCCCAAATGGACATATAGCCATATGATTTGTAAAGTTGACCTTTAGTGAGAAATAGTGATGTCTGTTTGTTCCCAAAGTACTGCTATGGATTTTTGCTCTGGTTATCGTGTGTTCTAGGAATGTTTATTAGTCCTCTTCCTCTTTTATGAAGAGGCATTGTGAACCTTTTTATAGGTACCTTAGGGAGATGGGCCCTTCATTTTTTGCATGGGTTTTTGTTAGGTTGCTTTATAAAGCTGTTATGGTTCATTTTATAATTTTGTAAGTGTAATTAAGACTGAATATATTGCTGGAATTGCATGGGTAAATTCTTTTAAATGTGTTCAGCTTTTATTTAAGGTTACTATTAAGTCTCAACATATTTAACTGTGACCTTCTCTTTGATATCTTTCTGCTTTCTTTCTTTCTCTCTTCCTTTTTTCTTTCTCTTTCTTTATCTTTATGCTTTCTTTCTCTCATTCTCTTTTCTTTTTCTTTCTCCCATATCTTTATGCTTTCTTCATTTCTCTTTCTTTCTTTCTCTTTTTCTTCTTTTCTTTCTTTCTATTAGTTGATGAAGAATGGGGAGCTTCTCGTGTATAATTCTAATGATGATTTTTTCTATCTTGGTATTGAGTAGAAACCATGCAACATCTCATAGCAGGATACAAATAATTAATACCTTCTAAATACTTAGATAGAAAGTCAGCACCCTGAACTTCAGAGAAAATAGAAAGAGAAATCACAAGCAGAAATTATATAAACAGAGGAAATAACATAAATCAACAGACAGGCTTCTAGCTGCCTGACAAAACAATACATACATAGCTACCAGAGGGAGAAGCAGCAACATCTGGGTCTTCAAAGCTGGGGTGGGGCTCCTTAACAGCTACCCAGAGTCTTTTCTGGCCAAATCACACAAACACTTGTCCCATGAGTAATCCCCCAAGCAAAACCTCTCCTCCTGCAGTTCTGAGACTTATAGTTTAATGGCTACCCTCAGAGTATATGTATCTTTTTTTCAGAGCCCAGGGGCTTCACATTTCTTGAGGGCTTCCCACCACTTGTGACTTAATTAGCAAAAGGGAGTGGGCCATCCTACAAGCAAAGGCAAGACTCAGTCAAGGGCACTTGATTGCCTTAGTGCTGAGAAGCACTCCAAAACAAAAGATAACAAAAAGTTCCACTTTCGAGTGGAACCACTGTTGAGTTTCAGGTGCCCAAAGGATGTCTAGATGGACACATGGACTAAGCATCAAAAAGATATTAGGTACTAACAATAAAAGTAAAGAATCATCTACTTAAAAATTATGGCTAAAACAATGAGAGGTTTATAATTATTAAATAATGTTTTATGATTGTATATCAAGGAATATTAAGGTCTCCAAAGAATTGAAAAAAGAAAATAGATTGGTCTTGTTAGAACAAAGGGTCATTTATGGGTAGCTTGTAACCTGGTTTATCCTTTTGGTGCCAACAGAACTTAAGGAAGGCCACTCTGTAATTAGGTAGACTTTCTACGGCATATTGAGGGGAGGGCATAGGCAAAGAGTCCCACAGGATGAACAGTGAGGGGTGGGATGTTATCTTCATAGTGGAGGGAATACCCATATCAATGACACTGCAGATCAATTGAATTTGTGGAGAATTCTTTATAGTCTGTGTTGCTCCATTTATGATATGATAATACATAGTAGTAACACATCTGAACAAAATCTGAACATTTTTTGAAAATATATTAATAATTAAATCTAGTTTACTTTGTACCATTATAAGACTCTTGAATCTCATTTGTTGTCAATTAATCAATCAATAAACATTTATTAAGTGACTATTATGTGCCAAGCACTATGCTAATCTCTGGGATATAAAAAGAAGCAGACAGTCTCTGCCCTCAAGGACCTTGCAATCTAATGGGGAAGACAACATGCAAACAAATAAATACCAAGCAAGTTATATGTAGGATAAAGAGTAGAAATTTAACAGAGAGAAGGCACTGTTATTTAGGTGAATAAATATTCATCGAGTGTCTATTATATGTTTTGCACTGTGCTATGTCCTATGGACTATAAAAACCATAGAAAATATATTCCCTGTTCACAATTTCCAACTTTGAGGATTGCTCAAATGTTTATCTTAATCATAAACTATCCACGATACATTTATTTAAATAACAATGGGCAGCATTTATTTACCATTTTACCGTTTGCAAAACACTTTATATATTTTACTTCCCTTGGCCTTTTCAACAATTTTCTGAAGTAGGTGCTATTATTTTCCCCATTTTACAAATTGGGAAACTGAGTCTGAGAGACATTAAGTGGCTTTCCCAAAATCACATAGCTAGAAAGTATCTCAGGAAGTAGTTAAAAATCAGGTCTTCCTGACTTCAGTTGCAGCCCTCTATGCATTGTGTCATCTAGCCTCCTTAGGAAAGGAAGGAGTTGAAATCTACTCAGATTTTGTAAAGGTTAAACTGCACAACCAGAATTTCCTCTGTCCTCCACCTTCACCTCTTAGAATACTTAGCTTCCTTTAAGTCTCAACTACTGGGTCACATGGGGACAAAAGAGAGTAAAGGACAGTTATGGAGGAAAATAACTCATGAAATTGATTTTATAATAAACTGGGGCAGTAAAACTGACATCTTGTCTATTGCTACTGTAGACCAAAAACCCATTTGTCAAGAAAATCCTTGTATGCCCTATTACTATTGTTCCTTGGGCTTCAGGATGTAATAGAGAACTATATCTTTTGTTTCCCTCAAGATATCTCAAATTTTGGTCTGCAATATAGGAATATACACTGTTGTCCAGGAATTACCTAGGGCAATGAAGAAGAGGTGTAGGGGCCAGACAATAAGGAATATGTCTTGGGGAAATTTGAGTGATAACAGGGAAATGCTAAATTTAACACAACTTTGTACCTCAAGTCAGTGAACTTTCAAGGTGCTAAGAAGCTTAAAGGAATGAAAAATAGGAAGTTTGGGAAATGAAGTTAAATTTAACAATGGGACTTGGATTGCATTTTTCCTAGCAGTACTATTTATCTAACCTGTATAATGGCCTAGGTAGAAGTTTTATTTTAAAACTCTATTTATTTTAATACCACTTATTACCTGAATGGATTTGAAAAATAAATGAAGTGGGTCTTTTGGAAAGGTCTAAAAGTACATGAAGACTTAATGATGCGTTGGAATAGAGATAAATATCTCAGCAATAAAAAGACTAATAGGTTTTACAATTTGCCAAAAACACAGTAGGAGGTGATAAGAGAGGCCAAATCACCTATATGTTTGTTAAGATTGCAAGGAAACTCTGTTCATTAGTGTTTGGAGTAATCTAACGGGAAGAAGGAAATTGCTATTTATAGTGTTACGATTATAGGTTTAAAGATAACATACAGGGATTTATAATGAGGTGAGTAATTCCTGTGTAATTAAACAGTCATTTTATGATTATCTTGCTTTCTTAGATGCCTTCCTTTTGCAATTTTCAGGTTTGCTGTGATTTCAGTATATGTTTTACCAATGGACAAGAAGAATTTTGACTTGGAACTGGGAAATTGCTTCTGTGTTTTAGTTGGCATTTTTTAACAGCTCTGAACTCATGCTGAAGTTTGCATCAGTCAGTCAACTAGTATTTCCTAAGCACTTACTATTTGGTAAGCATGACACTAAACCTGAGAATACAAAGAAAGGCAAAAACAATCCCTGACTCCAAGGAGCTTAAATTCTAATTGGGAGGAAAACATGTAATCGACAATGTAAGAAGAAGACAGGATAAATTGGACGTAAAATCAAATGAAAGACACTAACATAAAGTAAACCTTGGAGAGGCATCTTACAGAAAGAAGGTAGGATTTTAGTAGAGACTTGAAGGAAGCGCAGAAAGGCAATAGACAGATGAGTAAGGAGAGAATTCCAGGCATGAGGGCAGCCAGTGAAAATACTGGGAGTAAGGCAATGTGGTGTTGTCTGGGAAGAAGAGCAAAGAGGCCAGTGTCACTGAATTTTAGAGAAGATGTGGGGCTTTAAGGTATAAGAAGACTGGAAAGGGAAGAAAGGGCCTGATTATGAATAACTTTAAAATCCAAAGAGAGGATTTTGTATTTGTTCCTGGAAGTAATAGGGAGCCAGTGGAGCTTATTGAATGGGGGATGGCGGTAGGAGTGGGGGTGGAGAGTGTGACAGTGTTGGACCCGAATTTTGACTTTGGTTAAGCTGTCAGGGAAAGAAATGTTAGTGAGGCAGGAGTACTGCAGAATTACACCAATGATCAAGAATGTTATGAGTTCTGTGGTCTGAGAGTTTTTTAAAAGTGAAGTGAAGCATTAATAGATGTGCCAGCTGAGGACCATAACATTTGTTAAGGGTTTTATACCTGCCAGATTAAACAAGTAACATAAATGAGGAAGCAAGTTCTCTTCAGTGCTAAGCCTTCCATTTTTCCTTGTTTTTTTTTTTTTGACTCTGTGTTTTTATATCACTATATCACCATCATTTCTGGATGTACTCTACTCCCAACATCCCACTCCTCTCCACAAAGTCAGCCTTCCCTCATGACAAAGAAAATCAGTCAAGCAAAATCAATTGACTCCGTGATCACAGCTGGAAGTATATGTGAAATTCTGCACACATAGTCCCCCATCTCTCAAAGGAAGATGAGGAGTATATTTACTCCTTTCTTTTAATTGTTATAATTACACAGTATTTAGCTTTTTTAAAACTGCTGTTTCTGCTCATTTTATGTAGTCATCATGCATGTTATTTTCCTGGTTCTGCTTATTTTACTTTGTGTCATTTCACATATGTTTTTTCTCTGCATTTCTCATGAGTTCCTTGTGACAGACTAATAATCCGTTATGAATATGACCCCAATTTTTTTTTTAATTTATTTTTGACATGTTTGGTTTTCAGCATTGATTTTCACAGGCGTTTGAATTACAAATTTTCTCCCCATTTTCGACCCCCCCCCCACTCCAAGATGGCGTACATTCTGGTTGCCCTGTTC
>CM053623.1:134540856-134578139 GCA_028646595.1 Phalanger gymnotis | reverse complement strand
TGCTTCCCTCTGCCACTTTGTGGGTTCTGCAGCTCTAAAATTGGTTCAGAGCCATTGTTTTATAGGTTTTTGGAGGAACTTGGTGGGGAGCTCACACCAGTCACTGCTTCCCAGCCGCCATCTTGGCTCCGCCCCCCCATGACCCCAATTTTTTACTGGCTTCCAAGTTTAAAATCAGTGAAAGAGAATTATAATCCCAAGGGAAAGAGTGCTAAATTAGAATCAGACTTGTAATTAGAGATCCTGGGTTCAAATCTCAAATATGTCATAAAGTTCCTAGTGGACATTAGGCATGTAACTTAACTTCTCAGAGATTCAATTCCTTATATGAAAACATTGGGGGGGGGGGTTTAGACAAAATGACCTTCAATTTTTTCCCCTCATTTAAGTCATATGATACTTTCTAGATAAGGTTTACATATTTTGCATGAGATAAACATTCATGTATCTGGCATGGTGAATATTTTACTAAATTTTAATAACTGAAAAGTCAAGGACTTAGGCATGTTGAAATGCCCAGATAGTGGATAAACTAAAAACAAACAAACAAACAAACAAAAAAACCAAAAAGTCTTGTAATATAATAAATCCATGCTACTACCATGCAATGTTCCAATCCATGGTGTGATCAATGGTATTCATTTTTAAAAAGTCAATGCCAGAATGCCTAAAATATTTGAGTGATGGATTTATACAACCTGAAAAGGCTATAGCTAATTACTTTAACTTATCTGCTCATTGAGTTTTTAAATTTTTAAATTTATAATTTATTTTGACATTCTTTTCTTGTTACATTTTGAATTCCAGATTATCTCTCTTCCTCTGGACCCTCTCCCAACCAATGAGAAGGCAAACATTATGATATCATTTATACATGCAAAATCATGCAAAACATAATTCCATATTAGCCATATTGCATAACAAAGCAAGCAAGAAAGGAAGAAGGGAAGAAAATTATCCTTCTGCTTGCACTCAGAGGTCATCAGTTCTCTCTTTGGAGCCGGATAGCACTGTTTTTTCGTCAAGAATCCTTTTGAATTGTCTTAGATGATTGTATTGATCAGAGTAGCCAAGTCTTTCACAGCTGATCACCATTACCACTTTGCTGATACTGTACACAACAATCTCTTAGTTCTTCTCACTTCACTTTGTACCAGATCATATAGGTCTTCATATTTTTTTTCTGAGACCATCCCCTTTGTAGTTTCTTAAGCAAAATAGTACTCTACCACAATCATATGTCACAACTTGTTCAGCCATTCCCAAATTAATGAGCATCCCCTCAATTTTCAATTCTTTGCCACCACGAAAAGCATGCTATAAATAATTTTGTACATATGAGTCTTTTTCCTTTTCCTCTGATCTCTTTAGGGTACAAACCCTAAAGTGTTACTCCTGGATAAAAAAGTACACACAGTTTAAAAGCCCTTTTGGCATAGTTCCAGATTGTTCTCCGTAATTGTAGGAAAAGTTCAGAACTACACCAACAGTTCATTAATATACCTATTTTCCCTCATCTCCTGCAGCATTTGTCATTTCTGGTAGGTGTGAAATGGTACCTCAGAGTTGTTTTAATTTGCCTTTATTTAATAGTTATTTAGAGTATTTTTTCATATGACTATAGATCACTTTGATTTATTCTTCTGAAATCTGCCTTTCATATTCTTTGACTTGGGGAATGACTCTTATTATAAATTTTACTCAGCTCCCAATATATTTGAGAAATGAGGCCTTTATCAGAGAAACTTACTTTTTTTGGTATTACTTCATTATCTATCATGCCTTTTAGCAAAATATAATTTTGCTGATTATCTCTTTCAATTAGTCTATTTTTGCTTTTGCTTTGTTCGAGATCATGATTGCTACCATTGACTTTTTTTTTAATTTCAGCTGAAGCCTAATAGATTCTGTTCCAGTCCTTTATTTTAACTCTGTGTGTCTTTCTGTTTCAAATGTGTCTCTTATATGCAATATATTGTTAAATTCTGATTTCTAATCCATTCTGCTATCTGCTTCTCTTTTATGGGGTAGCTTATACAATTCACGTTCACAGGTATAATTTCTAACTGTGTATTTCTCCTTCTCTCGCTATTTTTGTCCTGTCCATTCTCAAAAGTCTGTTTTGCTTCTGACTACTGACTCCTTTAATCTGCCCTTCCTTTTATCATTCCCACCATTCATGCCTATCTCCTATTCTCTTCCGCTTCTATTGTGTAATATGGATTTCTATACTTAACTGAGTATTTACATACACATATGCAAATATGTATATATATATATATATATATGTGTGTGTGTGTGTGTGTGTGTGTGTGTGTGTGTGTATGCACACATATCCCTTATGAAACAATCCTGATGAGAGTGAGGTTTAAGCATTGCCTGCCACAAACCCCCATATTCCATCCACTACAGAAACTCTTCTTTGCAAGCCTCTTTCATGTCAGAAAAATGTACCCCTTTTACCTCTCCCTTTCCTTTCTCCCAGTGCATTCCTCTTTCCCACGCCTTCATTGTTTTTTTTTTTTTAGAGATCATCCCAACATGAGTAACTCACAACCATGCCCCATTGTCTATGTAGACTCTTTCTAACTGCCCTAATAAAGATAAACTTCTTAGGAGTTACATATATCATTTTCCCATATAGTTTAATTTTATTGAACCTCTTACAATTACTCTTTCATGATTACCATTTTATGCATCTCGAGTCTTCCATTTGAATATCAAATTTTCTATTCTGCTCTTTTCATCAGGAATGCTTTATTTCATTAAATATTCATTTTTCTTTCTGAAGGATTATACTCAGTTTTGCTGCGTTTGTTACTCTTGGTTGTAATCCTAGTTCCTTTGCCTTCCAGAATATCATATTTTAATCCCTCTGCTCTTTTAAAATGAAAGATGCTAAATCTTGTGTAATCCAGACTGGGCTCTACAATATTTGAATTATTTCTTTCTGGCTGTTTACAATATTTTTTCCTTGACCTAGGAGCTCTGGAATTAGGCTATGATATTCCTGGGACATTTCATTTTGGTATTTCTTTCAGAAGGTGACTGCTGGTGTCAACTGGAGCAGAACTGGTCTCAAACCTGTGGGTGGCTACAGCTGAACAAAGCAGGCTAGAGACAGGAGAGTCATCAATGAAACAGAACTTCAATTAATTTCAGAGTGAGGAAAATGGCTTGTAAGCAAAGGTACATGTGCTGGAGTATCACTCCTAGTGTGGTTGGATGCAAGGCAGTGTAAGGAGATTTTGACATTTATTACAATGGCTGCATAATGAGTTTAGCACTAATGAGAGGTAACAGAAACAATTTGATGAGTTTGATTACTTCATGACTGGAACGTGGGTACTGTAGGTGTTTGCCCAAGTTTAGAGATCATCTGAGGCTGGTGTGAAACAATTCTGTGATTTTTCTTGGGCTGAGATCATCCAGAGGGTGAGCAAAAGGGATTGTTGTTATGCCAAGCTCAGGGCATGGCTTTCTTGCTGGGCCTTAACTCTGGAAAACAGAATGTTTCCTAATATGTCTTGACAATGAATTCTTTCAATTTCTATTTTACCATCCAGATCTAAGATACTGACTGGGGCAGTTTTCCTTTATACTTTCTAGAAATATGGTGTCTATACTTTTTTTTTTAAATCATGGCTTTAAATAAAATTTTCTCTCCTAGATTGATTTCCTAGGTAAGTTGTTTTTTCTGATGAGATAGCTCCATTTTATTCTATTTTTAAAAATTCTTTTGATTTTCTTTTATTGCTTCTTGAAGTCTCATGGAGTCATTAACTTCTGCTTGTCCTACTCTAATTTTTAAGGAATTATTTTCTTCAGTGGGCTTTTTTGTTCCTCTTTATTCATTTGGCCTATTCTACTTTTTAAGGAGTTTTTGTCTTCATTGAATTTTTGTGCCTCTTTTACCATTAGGTCAATTCTGTTTTTTAAGGTGTTACTTTCTTCAGTATTTTTGTGCCTCTTTTAAGAAGGTGTTAATTCTCTTTTCTTAATTTTTGCATCACTCATTTGACTTCCCATTTTTTCCTCTATCATTCGTCTCTTTCTTTAATTCTTCCAATAATTCTTGCTGGTGTTAGTGGTTCAATTAGCATTTTTATTTTAGGCTGTGATTTTACCTATTTTCACGTTTATGTCTTTGTCTTCTCTGTCATTGTGATAGGTTTTTATGGTCAAAATCTATTTTTTTTTGGTTGTTTTCTCATTTTCCCAGTCTAGTTCTTGACTTTGAACTTCATGTTAGCCAGTCTGATAGGTGTGAGGTAGTACTTCAGAGTTGTTTTAATTTGCATTTCTTTGATCAATAGTGATTTAGAGTATTTTTTTCTATAGATATAGACTATAGATAGCCTTGATGTACTTGTCTGAAAACTGCCTGTCCATATCCTACGACCATTTGTCAATTGAGGAACAATCAACATTTTTATAAATTTGACTCTGTTTCTGTATATTTGAGAAATGAGGCCTTTATAAGAGATACTAGTTGCAAATCCCCTCCTTCCCTGCCGGTTTTCTGCTTTCTGCATAATTTTGGTTGCTTTGGTTTTGTTTGTGCTAAACCTTTTTAATTTTATATAACTAAAATTATCTATTTTACATTTTGTAATGCTATCTCTCCTTTGGCTCTAAACTATTCCCTTACCCATAAATCTAGCAGATAAACTCTTCCAGGGTCTCCTAATTTGCTTATCATATCACCCTTTATGTCTAAATCATGTATCCATTTTGACCTTCTCTTGATATACAGTGTGAGATGTTGGTGTATAGTTTTTGTCATATGGTTTTCCAGTTTTCCCAGCAGTTTTTTGTCAAATAATGAGTTTTTGTTCCAAAAGCTTGGATCTTTGGGTTTATCATATATTAGATTACTATGATTGTTTACTATAATATAATTTGTACCTAATCTATTCCACTGATCCACCACTCTATATCTTAATCAGTACCACACTGTTTTGATAAATATCCCTTTATAGTACAGTTTGAGATCTTGTACGGTTAGATCACATTTTTTGACTTTTTTTCATTGATTCCCTTGATATCCTTCAGCTTTTGCTCTCTAGATGTTTTTGTTATTAATTTTTCTAGCTCTGTAAAATAATTTTTGATAGTTTAATTGGCATGGCATAAAACAAATAGATTAATTTATATAGAATTGTCATTTTTATTATGTTGGCTCAGCCTAACCATGAGTAATTGATATTTTCCCAATTACTTAAATCTAATTTTATTTGTGTGAAAAGTGTTTTATATTTGTGTTCATATAGTTCCTGTATTTGTCTTGGCAGGTAGATTCCTAAGTATTTTATGTTGTCCACAGTTATTTTAAATGGAATTCCTCTTTCTATTTCTTGCTGCTGGACTTTGTTGGTAATATATAGAAATGCTGATGATTTGTATGGGTTTGTTTTGTATCCTGCAACTTTGCTAAAGTTGTTAATAATTTCAAGTAATTTTTAATTTGATTCTCTAGGATTTTCTAAGTATAACATTATATCATCTGTAAGGAGTAATACTTTTGTTTCCTCATTGCCTATTCTAGTTTCTTTAATTTCCTTTTCCTCCCTTATTGCTATAGCTAAAATTTCTAGCACTATATTAAATAATACAGGTGATAATGGGCATCCTCACTTCACCTCTGATTGCATTGGGAAGGCTATTAGGTTGTCCCCATTATAGATAATGCTTGCTGATGGTTTCAGATAAATATTACTTTTTATTTTAAGGTAAGCTCCATTTATTCCTATGCTCTCTAGTGTTTTTAATAGGAATGGGTCCTGTATTTTGTCAAAGGCTTTTTTCTGAATCTACTGAGATAATTATGTTACTTCTTTCAGTTTTATTATTGATATGGCCAATTACACTGAAAGTTTTCCTAATATTGCACCAACTGTGCATTCTTGGTATAAATATCATTGGGTTATAGTATATAATCCCTGTGATATACTGCTGTAATCTCTTTGGTAGTATTTTATTTTAAAAATTTGCATCAATATTCATTAGGAAAATTGGTCTATGATTTTCTTCTTCTGTTTTGGATCTTCCTGATTTGTGTATCAGCACCAATTTGTGTCATAAAAAGGAATTTTGCATGATTACTTCTATTTTTCCAAAAAGTTTATATTGTGTTGAAATTAATTATTCTTTGAATGTTTGGTAGAATTCACTCATGAATCCTTGGACATTTTTTCTTAGCAAGTTCATTGATGGCTTATTCAATTTCTCTTTCTAAGATTGGATTATCAAAGTATTTTATTTCTTCTTCTGTTAATTTGGGTAATTTATATTTTTGTATATATTCACTCATTTCATTTAGATTGCCAAATTTATTGGCATGTAATGGGGCAAAATAGCTCCTAACAATAGTCTTAATTTCTTCTTTATTGGTGGTGAGTTCACCACTTTAATTTTTGGTACCAATAATTTGGTTTTCTTCTTTCTTTCTTCAAAATCAAATTAACCAATGGTGTATCTCATTGGTAAGTGTTTTCATAAAACCGGCTTCCAGTTTTATATTACTTCAACAGTTTTCTTACTTTCAATTTTATTGATCTCTCCTTTCATTTTCTGGATTTCAAACAGTGTTTAATTAGGGATTGTTAACTCTTTTTCTTCTTCTTTTTTAATTGCATGGCCAATTAATTTATCTGCTTTTTCTCTATTTTGTTGATATAAGTGGTTAGAGATAAAATGTTTCCACTGAGTATTGCTTTGACTGGACCCCATAAATTTTGGTATGTTGTTTCATTTTTATCCTTTTCTTAGTGAAATTCTTGGTTGTCTCTATGATTTGTTCTTTGACTTACTTGTTTCTTAGGATGCAATTATTTAGTTTCCAATTAATTTTTATCCCCCTTTGCACTGTCCATTATTGAATGTAGTTTTTTAATTGCATTATGATCTGAAAAGGATGTTTTTACTATTTCTGCTTTTCTGCAGTGTTTAATGTTCTAATACAAGTTCAACTTTTGTGTAAGTGGCATGTAGTGCTGAACAAAAGGTATATTCCTTTCTGTTCCCATTCTATATTCTCCAGAGATCTATCATATATAGCTTTTCTAAAATTTTATTTACCTCTTTAACTTCTTTCTTGTTTATTTTTTTGGTTGGATTCCTCTAGTTCTGAGAGGGGAAAGTTCAGGTTACCCGCCACTATAGTTTTTTTTATCTATTTCTTCCTGTAAGTCATTTAACATCTCCTTTAAAAATTTAGATGCTATACCATTTTGTGCATTTATGTTTAGTATTGATATGATTTCCTTGTCTATGGTACCTATCAACAAGATATAGTTTCCTTCTTCATCTCTTAATTAGATCTATTTTTGCTTAGTCTTAGATCATGATTGCCACCACTACATTCAAGCACAATAGATTCTACTCCAGCCCCTTTCCTTTACCCTGTGTGTATCTCTCTGATTCACATGTATTTCTGTAAACAACATATTGCAGGATTCAGGTTTTTAATCCATTCTGTAATCAACTTCCCTTTTATGGGTGAGTTCATCCCATTCACAATTATAGCTATGATAACTAACTATATTTCCCTCCATGCTATTTTTAGCTTGTTTATCCCCCCTCCCTCCTATATTCCAATCTTTCCTTCCTCACAAGTGTTTTACTTCTGATCACTGCTTTCCCCAATATACCTTCCCTTTTATCAGTCCCCCCTACATCTTCTAATATCCTCATACCTTTTTTGCTCCCTTATAGGGTAAGATTGATTTCTATATCCAACTGAATGTGTATAATATTCCATCTTTGAGTCAGGCTTCAAATATAGTGTTTAATTAGGGATTTTTCATTTGTTCTTTTTCTGTTTTTTTTTAATTGCATGCTGAATTTATTGATCTGCTTTTTATCTATTTTACTGATATAAGCAATTAGAGATAAAATGTTTCTCCTAAGTACTGCTTTGATTAAATCCATTAAATTTTGGCATGTTGTCTCATTTTTGTCCTTTTCTTTAGTGAAATTATTGATCGTTTCTGTGATTTGTTCTTTGACCCATTTGTTTCTTAGGTTTAGATTATTTAATTTCCAACTAATTTTTTTATCACCCTTTCCATTACCCATTATTGCATGTAGTTTTTTTTTTATTGCATTATCATCTGAAAAGGATGTCTTTACTATTTCTGCTCTTTTGCACAGTTTTATGTCCTAATACAGGAACTGACATTAGATTAAATGAATATTAGCATTATCTTCTCTATTGACCACTTGCCTAGTTGGAAGCAAACTTGAATAATGCAAATTGAAATGAAGCATGATGTACAACAACTTTTGAAAAAAGAGTTTTTCAATGCATCAGAATATTTTTTCTCTGATTTGTAGAAATGCGCCTCTTTAACATCGATCAAAAGTTACTAGTTTGTTCTTCCCAACAGCATTTTTTATCAAACATAGCACATGTCAAGCTGAAGAATTTTCAATTCCCCCATATAAATGGAGGCCAATTTTTATACTTTCTGTCCTTGCAAGCTAGCTTTAGCAATAACTAGTATACAAAGTATTCTAGTGTAAATGCATGGGTGCTCAGCAGAAATTTAGTTTTTAACATTAAAGAACCTAGAAAAATCATCAGTCTGGTGATTTTGTCATTACCTGTGGAGCAAGGTCACATCTACTAATGGAAAACAACTAATGGAAAAAAAGAAAGTTGTTATTTAGGAGTTTTAAGGCAATGTGAATTTTAGTCCAAACAGCAAATGCATTAGATAATCAATGCCTATGTTCCATTCAAAAATCTCAATATGAAAAGCATGAACACATTTTGTTTCACTATTCATATTTTTATAGAAAACATCATTGTTGTGACAATCTGTCTTCATAAATAGAACATAGAAATTGTCATAATTGTCTCTCTTTTGTGTACTGAGAGATAGAAATTTGGAATTGTTTATTTTGTCATAAGCTTTAGAACTGGAAAGAACATTAGAAGATATCTAGTCCAAGCCTCTGATATTATAAATGTGAAAACAAAGGTCCAGAGAGATTAAGTCATTTGTCCAAGGCTACCTGGATGATAACCAAAATGGCTAATCCAAATAATCTGGCCTCAAATCCAGCACTTTCCCCATGAGAATTGTCATGAACAAAAGTAGAGTTTAATAACACTGCTGTTAAATACATTGGTCTGGACCTGTGATTTCATCAATACAGGGAATGCTTGGCATGGATCCCTACTTGACTGATGGAGATCAGGGACTTATATTTCACTTGATCATGAGGAGTTGCCTAGAGTACTGGTTTATACAGATCTGAACCAGGATGGGTTAAAAACAATATTTGTACCCAGGTTTTCAGACCCCAAGACTGGTTCTATATTCATGCTAACACTCTTTTTTGTTCAAAGGAATCATGGCACAAATAGGACACTGAGTTTAACACACATGTATCTGTATACATACACACATATGTGTGTGTATATATATGTATATTGACAATCCTTTCACATTATTTGAACCCCAATAATATCCAAAGAATCCAAGCTACTTTTGCTCTATTCTAAAAATGCCCATTTCTGTGTCAGCAACTTCAAAGACCAGATAAAATTGACAAGGCATATCTTTCCTATTGGTGACAGGATGTCTGCAACCAGAACAGTGGGATTTCTCTTATCTTGATATTCTAGGGATATTCACATCTTGTGATCATAATTGCTAAGTGCCATTACTGTGTCAATTGTCTTGTTCAACTAAGAATTTCCTTTCTTATGATATGGAGATCATAACTGGAATTGGGATTGTTACTTAAAACTTGTCTTTCTTCTTTAAGTCAATTAGAAGTTTGCTTCTGATTCCATGATCATGTATCTGCTAGCCTCAAGGGAATAAACCACATGAATTTATATATCACCTAGCCTGTTTGCCTCCTTTAACCAAACTTTCAGGTCAACAATACATATATTAGAAAGGCACATATACATGTCTTATAAAAACCTAAATTGCATTGATATTGCTTTGTATCATTTTCCTTTCTAAATATATTCCCCCCGCCCCATCCCTTCAACAGAGAACCAATCCTTGTAACAAAAAGATGAGAAACAGAGACACAGAGAGACAAAAAAATATACAGAAAGAAAAAGCACTTTAGGAAAACTAATCAACGCTTCAGTCAAATCTTCTAGTATATGAAATATTCTTCACCACTACTCTCCCACTTTGCCAAGAAGAGAGAGGCATGACTGTTATTCTACAATCCCTTCAATATTGGCTATTCCCATCTTTAAGAATTTCCCAAGTATGAAGTGAAAATTCAGAGTTGTTTAATGTGCATTTCTTTTGTAATTAGTGATTTATAGGAATCATCCAGATGATTGTTTATAATTTTCAGTTCTGCTTTTGAGAACTGTTTGTTCATATCTTTTGACCATTTATCTATTGGGGAATAATTCATGTGTGTGCATTTGTATATTTGTGTGTGTGTATAACATATACGTATATTATATATCATGTATGTGTATGTGGGGTGTGCCTGTGTGTGTGTGTGTTTGAGTGTGTGAATTTTATCCCTGTAAAGAACTCCCAGTAAGGAACTTCCTTTTCTAACACACCAGTATTTTCTCTATAACTTATCATGTTAGAGAGCTTCCTGAGAGCACTAAGTGAGTGATTTGTCTGGGGTCATATGAACACAAAACCGTAAGTGTCAGAAGCTGGCTGCATGTCTTAGTGACTCCAAGACCAATCTAGTTCTATTTTTTTTATTTAAGTTAGTTCCCTTTGTATCTCAGATATGAGGCCGTAATCAAAGATATTTTATGCACAGACTTTTTTTTCTCGGTTAATAGCTGCCCTTCTCATTCAAGTTGTACTGATTGTTCATGCAAAATTTTTTCAATTTGGGGTAATTGAAATGATCTATTTTATCTTTTGTGATTTCTTTTATCCCTTGTTTCATTAAGAATCCCATCCCCAACCTTAAGCCATAGTTGTAAAAGCTACATGATCTGGTTCTCTTTTTTTTTTTTAATTTTGTGAACTTGGATCATAGGACTACATATTTATTTCAACAAATAAACATCTCAAACAGATTTCCAAAAACAAACTGACTACATCTAATGGTAATATCTACAAACTAATGGATAGTATATACTTTCATTTCTCCCCATTGCCACCACAATGTATTTCTTCTTTTTGTTTTAGCAGGTTAGGGCAGAGTATCTCGCATATAATAAATGCTTAATATTTTTGTGATATTTAATTGAATGTCTGGTATAGAAAAGTGATTATCAGGATAATTATCTGAATAATTCATGTCTAATTTTTAAACATTTTTATTCTTTGCTCAGATCTGTGATTCCATTCATGTGAGGAACTCCTGGTATGGACGGAAATACTCTTCATTAATACAAAATGAGCCATTTATCTATAATGTGCAGTTTTGGAGAATTGCTTGAGGGCACAGAAAGGTGAAGAGATATATCCATGGTCACAGATAAAATATATGGCAATGCTGAGACTTGAGTTCAGGTCTTCTTGATTCCAGGACTGGCTCTCTATCCCCTACTCCTATGGAGCACTTTCTATATTTTCATATTATATTAAATAGTTAATATATTGTAAATTTAATTGGATGGTTACCCTAGCTTTATACCTTATTTTTCCAATTGTAACAGCAATATTGCTAGAAGCTGTTGTGAGGGTGAAAGACCAACAACACCAGCACACAGAAGGGCTGCCAAAGTGGCTTCTTTGATCAGCTTGCTTTTCAAACATATGTGTGTGTGTGTGTGTGTGTGTGTGTATTTCACTTAGTTCAGGAAGAAAAGCTAGCACCCTGAACTTTGGAGTAAATACAAACAGAAATTACAAGCATACAATATATAAACAGAGCAAATAACACACAGAGATCAACAGATAGGTCTCTTATCTGTCTGACCAAATCACAATAGTTATCAGAAAGAGAGGCACCAACATCTGGGTTTTCAGAGATGGGGGGCTCCAATGGCTATTGCCCAGAGTCTCTTCTGGCCAAATCACAGGACACTCTTTCAATGAGTGAGAGTTCCAAAACAAAGTGCCAACCTCAGATCTTATATATCCTGTTCGGGGCCCTGAGGACTCAGAGCCTACTTAGCAAAAAGGTGTGGGGCCTGGGGCCTGGGGCTTTCTTGTTTCTTAAGGGTTCATCAAAAACTCTTGATTCAATCAAAGAAAGAAAAGACAACAAAAAGTTGACTTTGCCATTACATTTGAAAGGCAATACTCAAAGATACTTGATGGCCTTAGAATTCCAAAAGAGAAGACAATAAAAATGTCTGATCCTAATTGCCATAACACCAATGTGATTCTGACCAAAGAGGAAGAATATATGGTACACTAGAAACTGCACTGGATGTATAGCAAAAGCCATGGTTTCAAATCTCAATGCCTACTACTGAGGCAAGTCACATCATCTCTGTGGACATCAGTTTATTCATTTGTCCATGAAAAATTTAGACTAAATATTTGAGGTCCCTTTTAGCCTTAAACACTACAAAAATGAAAACTCTATGTCTCTAAATTTGGCTTTTGAGTTACAGCCCACACAGTCCCAAGCATTACAAATTTCAGTCTGGATCAAATTTAGAAGTTACAGGAATATACTTAATAGAATTATAGAATTTGAATGGTAGAAGGACCTTTATGATCATTTCCAGTGCTTAAAATGTAGATCACAACCCTATATGGGATAGTGAAAAATTTGGCAACTGTAAAAGGTTTCTGAATGCACAATGACCAAAAATTAATTAAAAATCAAATGGGTAATGAATCTGAGCTATTTCTGGTAGTGCTTGCCCATCTTGCATCCCACAACTTCACTGAAGCAGTGGTTCTGAAGACAAAGCATTTCTGTTTTGCACTGCACATGACCAATGCCAAGTTGGGAATGGAAAAAGTTTAAGGAGCTCTGATTAGTTCAATGTAAACCTAAAAACTCCACCCAAAACCAACAAACAAAAACCCTTTCCTTTACCATATATCCTACAGGTACCTTACTTTCTTCATTATATTCTATATTGGCTGAAGTGCTCTTCTCTCCAATATTTGTATCTGGTTTTCATTGACTTATTTGTGTTCATGTTGACTAAGATTCTCTCTTCTTAGTCATGAGTCCCATCCCATGAAGCTTTAGTGAAATATATGATGTTTATCCACTTTCTCTGTTAAATTTCTCTTTTACTGTATCATTTTTGTTCAGTGCATTGGAGTTTAGTCATCTGAGACCATGAGTATCATTCTGGACCTCCTTCCTTTAATCAATTATTTCACACTTCACCCACTGTCCCTTCTTTTCCTATTGCACCTATTGTTCTTTATAAGATATGATTTGTCTCCCTTCCTTTCGTGTCTCAATTTAAAATCTTAATCAAACTCTTGGCTCTCCTACTATCAGCAAAACAATCAATCAGCAAGCATTTATTAAGCATCTATCATATGCCACTCATTGTGTTAGGTGTTGGGGATACATGTCTAAAGAATGAAACAGTCCCTCTTCACAGTGATATTACATCATTTGTAAATTCATTTCAATATTAAATATTTTTAGTCTATTTTCTATCCAGGCCAAATGAGCTGTGCACCATTTCTTATTAATGCATAATTTCAATGCCATAAGCCCAATCTTATTGTTTGATATTATCTATGCATGTGATTATTCATTTCCAAATCACCTTTACTCTTGCAGATTCTTGACCTACATTGGAGAGAAGGGATGAAAAAACTCTATGCGCTATCAAGAATTTCAAAAATTTAACATTCCACTGATGTGTTCTCCAAAAATGACTGAATGAACTAGATACTGGCTTGACCCTCCGTTTATCTTAACCATTGTGTCCACCATAGCTCTATAGCAATAGAGACATAGCAATCTAAAGAGCAGGCAACACTTAGAGGAGATGATGTTATGTTTTAAAGTCTATGCAAAGGAATTGCACGTTAACCATCCATTAGAGTGAAAGAACTGTCATTGGGGTTACATACACTCCTGTTACTAGCTCAGTCTTCTGTATGCATTTGAAAGAATAGCCTCACTGATAGGATTAAACTAAAATGCATCTTTTAATTGCAGCAACATAAAAGTGCTAGTTTGTGGGGAAAGAAACTAAGTTAGAACAAGTCATCATAGGTTGAATTGAACAGACCTATTTCTTAGCATGTCATTATTATATTTTGATGTTCTATGTAGCACATGGAAGCTTCTTATTCAAGCTGCAGTCTTCATTTTTAGATTTTCTTTTGTGAAAGACTATTCCATCCTGTTTGAATTTATCTATTCATCTTAATTTTTTTTACATTGCCAGAACTCTTGCTCAGGTTCCCATTTGTAAAATCTAAAAACTATTGAGTGGCAATAAATACTTTGAATTTCAATCCTCACTAGCACACCATGCTGACAATACAAGCTTCCCCCTCCTATAATTAAATTTGAATACTACATTTTGGATTATCTATATAGTCTTTTGGGAATACATGTGCAGAATCTATCCTTGTTTTCTGTATGATATTATTAATTTGGAATTTAGGTGATATACTTATTCAATGAAAAAAGAAAAATCTCCTGAGTGTTTGAATTAGTATCTTTTAATTTTATAACTATTGTTTCTATATCTTGTTGTTATTTAGCCATTTCAGTCATGTCCAACTCTTTGTGACCTCATTTGGGATTTCCTTAGCATAGATACTGTAGTGAATTGCCATTACCTTCTCTAGCTCATTTTAAAGATGAGAAAACTGAAGCAAACAGGGTTAAGTGACTTGCCTAGGGCCACATAGCTAGTAAGTGTCTGAAGCTGGATTTCAACTCAGAAATATGAGTTTTCCTGACTCCAAGCACAGCACTCGATCCACTGTACTGTCTATACTTTAAATGCTCCCAATTTGAATGGGTGGGGGGGAAGGGGGGATTTCCCTTTGCATGTGTAATGGAGCTTTATGAACAGGACCAAGCTGCCTCAAATGAAGGCACCCTGATGGCGCTGGAGTCTTGCAGGGCATGTCCAGATTGCCTACCATAGAGACTTTCTTTATCCCTTATCACACAGGTGGGTACAGCCTCATTTGATTGCCTGTGTATCCAGACGAGGCTGTCTTTAAAATGGTCACATTTTTTTCTGGTTTTCTCATTCTGGCTCATATTCTTTCCAGCATGGTCCTTCCTGCTGTGTCCAAAGGATGAAGATCACATTTCATCCACAGTGCTGGCACCATGAACTGAATTTGTGAGAGGAGAAGAATACTGTCCTTCCCTTCATCTTTCCTCTCTCTAACCCCAGCTCAGAGATGGATCTCAGGGTGCCTTCTGGGGCTGCCTTCCTATACAGTCCTGCCTGGAATCTGGGTTCCATGGGCACCATCACACAAACTCCTGGTACAGCTGGCACCTAAAACTGAGGACAAACAAAACAGGGCAGAAACAAACACCCCCAGGCTCAATTCTCAGAGCTTTGGTAAAAGAGAGCCAGAGAAGGGGAAGGAAGTTGTGGTTCAGTTCATGGCAGCAGTTCTGTGGGTAAAATATGTTCTTAATGATATTCATGACCTAGTCTTGGAATCAGGGAGACTTGGCTTCAAGTCAGCCTCTATCACATATGGTTGTGTGATTCTAACCAACTCACCTAATATCTCAGAGGAAGTCTCTTAGAGTTTTTTTTTTAAAGGTACAGACCTCTGTGGACAGAGGGGGCTGCCTCACTGGGAATTTCCTGCTTTCTCGTGCTATTCTTGAATCTTCATGCTCCTCTGCCTCTGTCTCAGCAGCTTTCTCATCTTGGAGGAGCCATCTCCCCTGCAGCCCTTTCCTCTGGTTGGTGAGCTCCTGGCCAGGACCACCATTTAAGGGAGCACTCAAGTTGTTCATGCTCATTTTTTTCCTGGCTCTGCTCATGATTCTCCAAGCTTTCCCCCAACCCCACCTCAGGCTTTCCAGCCTGTTTTTTATGTATTGTCTTCTCCCCAAAGCATGTAAGTTCCTTGAGAGTAGGGACTTTAAATACACATACATACATAAGTGTGTATATATGTGTGTGTGTGCATGTGTGTGCATGTGTATATATATGTATATCTACATATATGGATACACAGATATACATATACATAAATTTTCTCAGTGCTAGAAAAACATTTAATAAATGCTTTTCTTCTCAATTTATCTATCATCTCTGTCATCTATCATAACTATCATCTACATAATCTATCTATTTATCTATCATATCTGTCTAGCTAGCTAGCTAACTAGCTCTCACAATAAAATCACAAGATTGACCAAAAACCTAATGAATATAGAGGTATGAATTTTCGAAAAAAATTTAACATACTTCTGTGAAAATGCTTTAGTTATTATCTTTATACTGATAAACTTCACTAATAATTTAGGTCTAAACTTCATTTTTACCTATTTTAAATAAGATACAACCTTCCATATGGGAGGAGTGGTATGGCCAAAGCTATAGACAACCTTGCCCATTGTAAGACTTTATTGATAGGGTGAGAGGCCAACCTGTGGAAACCTTGTAGCAAGGCATATAAGAAGGAAAGGAACCATAAACACAGCAATAGGTCACTGGCCCACTATTTAATCACACAGGGTAGACATTACAAAGGAAGGTAGACATTACAAAGGAATGCCACAGGCTGTGGCTCTCGGTAGCAGCTGTAATCACTTTTGTCACTGCTTGTCCCTGAGCTGCCAATTACAGATCAGGTCATTAAAGAACTTGCCCAAGCAGGGGCTCTGGGCTGGTGATCATTTGGACTAGGTGTCCCCCTCTCTCTGGCATGCCACAGGAGCCACTTTACAGGGCTCAGTTCAACTTGAAATTTCTTTAGAGTTAAAGATGAGGTATTCCTTGTGTCCACAGCTCTCTAGGGTCTATGCTGCTGGCCCTGGCCTTACAGCTGATTGCACTGTATGGAAAGGTTGTCTGTTCCTGGGTGGGATAAAATTCTTCTGGTTAATTCCTGGAAGGCAGTGTTTGTGGGCAATGAGAGGTCTCTAGGGATGGCTTGAAAGGCCAAATCAAGTATTGAAAATTGTTATAAGTTGTTATAAGCATTGAAAGATGTTATAAACACCACTATTAAGTCCATAGGTGATGATGAGACTTCCCCAAGGATCTCCTTTAAAGACTTATGCTTGGGGAAGAGAATATTCTCCACCTCTGAATTATTCTAATGAAATCTCAACAAAGTAGATAAGTTGATTATGTGGGGACTGAAAACACTGGTTAGCAAATGTACATCAGGCCTTTCCAAATGCTATGCACATAATTGGTACTGATGAGGGCACAGTCTCTGGGAACTCCCTTGAACCTGGAGTACAGTTTCTGGGAACCCCCTTGAAGTCTCCTTGAATCTTCCAACTAGATCTGGCCTTCCCCTAAGGCCATAAGCCTTACATTATCATTAGGCCAAAATCTCTACCTAGCCTTGCCCTTTGTTGTTCAGCTACTTCCCACCCTTAATCCCATTCTCTTGGTTCCTGGAGTCTGACCTCCTGGAGTCTGACCTCATCCTAGTCCCTGGGGTCCCATCAAGTTCCTCCTTAGACTTCTCCTCAAGACCCTCCCTAAACCCCCCCTCTAGTCACCCCAGACCACCCCTCAATCCGTCCCACAATCTTTGTGTATATGTCTCCTCTTGCTTCCATGAAGAGGCTCAGATTCAATGTCGCTCAGTTGATTGAATCTGGCCTGCTTGTGAAAACAGGCATCACAAAGGGTGGGATTTCTTAAGACAACCCATTATGACGAATCCCTAATGAACTTTGTCTTTTCCCTTGGCTGAGAAGGCTTGAGTCAAATTCTTTCAGCAGGACCCTGTGTGTAGGTATTTTGGGGTCTCGAGCACCCCTAGAAACGTATGGTTCCCTACGATCATCATTTTACTTGGACCTCTTCAGTACTTAACAATAAAAAAAAATCAAAAACTTTTAAATGAATTATGTTCGTTGACATAGAGATGGAGAGGACATATCAGAAAAAAATTAGCAGTTTATAAGGCTTTTTGCCCCAAATGAAATAAACTTTTGATTTTTGTTGTTCACATTTACCATTTGCTGCTGACTGGTTTGATCCATTTGATGATGTCCAAATTCATTATCTATCTATCTATCTATCTATCTATCTATCTATCTATCTATCTATCTATCTATCTATCTATCTGTCTATCTATCTATCTAATTGTCAAGGATTTTAGTCATCCTAAATACGATTTCTTGGATGACCAAGTCTCTAAGGGTAGCTATTATATGAATTATAATCATTACTTTGCCTTGGTTGGTGTGGGTTGAATGTAAGCAAACATGGTTAATTAGAACTGATGGATCTTCTGTCCTTAGAGGACAGAGACATCCAATAATTAACCTATTTTCTACCCTGTTGAGCAATGAACTTCCAGAAATGTTCATTTCAACCTTCTGGTGCCCTAAATATAGTCACTGTTGCATAGTAGATAAAACATAGTCCTTCAAGTTAGTAATACCTAGGTTCAGTTTCTGCTTTTGATACATATATGCTGGGTGACCTTGCTCAAATCTTTGAATTTCTTAATGGATCAGGTAACTCTATCAGACTTTTAAGTTAAAGAGTGTTGAGGATATGTGTCTATGGAAGTCTCCTTCTTTACTGGGAGTTCTCTTACTTTCCCTCATGAAATCAGAGGTCTTCTTGACTTTTAAAAAAATGGATCACTAAATATATTTTTATATGTGAAAAAAATAATTCTTTGTTACTGTGGTGGTAATCAGGGTGGGGCTTTTTGCTGTTCTCCTCCTAGGTCCCTTTAATGATTCTGGCCTTTGTTTGAATGGAGCAGATAAAGTAGGATCTTTTGCCTTGGAATATTTCTCTGCCCTCAGACAATTGCGAGTCATTGAATTGTATATGACAGGGTGCTAGTAGTTGGATATTTCCCTTGGTGAGCCTCAAGTGCCCCAGGGCCCTAAGATAGTTATGTAAGATTGGAGGTTGGCATTTGACTTTTGTCATTAAAAGAATGTGGGTGATAAGACTCTGGGCAAGCTGTTGAACCTGTGCTCCCCTGGCTTTATAACCCAGACAGATGTTGGCACTTCTCTGGTAACTATGAATTGTGATTTGAATCAGACAAGGTCTGTCTGCTGATGTTTGTAATTTCTGTTTGTAATTGTCTTGAAGTTCAAGGGGCTGATCTTTTTCCCTCTGAACTAAGTGACTGAAATATGTATGTTTAATTAAGCTGAGATTATTAACCCCTTAAAGTTGCTTTCCTTAGAAAAGCAGATCAAAGAACCTAGGCTAGCAGGCTTCTTGCTGTTGGTCTTGTGTTGGTCTTTCACCCCTACAACAGCTGCTAGCCACATTGTTGCTACAGTCACATACCATCACACTACTATTGTCTAGAGAAAATTTCTGTTGCAAATCATGGACAAACCTGCCCACAAGATAGCTAGCTGAATCCAGGCATTCCACATTCCTGGATTCATTCCTATTGAAAAATTCACACCATAAACCTGCACCATGGAAGTTGCTGAATGACAACATTCTTAAAATAACTAATCTCAGTTCTTATTGCTGTCATCCTGTGCCCTCCCCCTTTCTCTAATTTTCTTCTCCACATGCAGCTTGAGCGAAGATAGTTATTCTTCCTAAATGGGCTATTTCCCATTAATTATCCTTTACTTCTGATAGTTCAATGAAGAGGTCTGAGGCCCTCTGCTAAACTGTATTTTCCTTTGTAGATTCCCAAAGCAAGGGATTTATATTCCAAGTAATTAAAATTGCCAGAATATTCAATATACCCTGGTTATTTTCTATTTTTGATATTCTTACAAAACATACAGTGATGAAACACCAGCCTTCCTTCTTTCCTTCTCTCAGCATGAACTTGCTTTTATTAGATCTGCATTCTTCCACACATTCATATGTCCTCACGTTAACCCAGAATTGAATGCACAGACCCATCCCCGATGTCTTATGTGAAACTCAGACAATGTGCTAATCGAGGTGTTTCAGTTAAGGGAAGGTCAAGGGAGTCCTTACTAGAAAAGATAAGAGACTCTCAAGTACTGTATCACATTAAAAAATACTCTTCAGATTCTGCTGGATATTGTTATTCAAATAATGGACCCTCATTATTAGACAAGAAAAGGGAAGTTTGCAGCTTCCCACTAGAGAGGTTTTAACTACCAATTCTGAGTTGTTTGGAGGCTTAAACTTTGAATACTTGAACTACAGAGAGAATCTTCTCATACTCTAATTTTAAATATAATCTCAAAATACTCAAGGGCCTTGGCAACTCTTTCAGAATTTTTTCTTTCTCAGAGCAGAAGCTTTGATTTTACATGGTGTCCATCATTTCCCAATTAATGGTGTAATAATGTGGATTTTCATCCAAAGTCTCAAAGAAATTTTGAGGCGATTAAATTCTATAAATTTTTATTAACAACCTAGTAGGTATGTCTGAAGTGCTGAGGCAGACACTGAGATGACTGAAAACATTTTTTCTTGACTCTAAAGGAATTTTAATTTTTTATTGCTATTTTTGCTCCCGGGTCATTTTTATTTCTTAAAGTAGCCCCTTCTCTTCCTTAATCTTCGACCACCCACTTGCAACAAAGAATCAAAAATGACAAAATGACAATACAGCAAAACTAAAAAACATACCAGATAAATTCAACAGTATACAAAGTTTTCCTCTTTGCTTCCATCCCCCACATCCCTCTCACAACAGCAAAGAATGGAGGGGGTTGCATGCTTGTACCTTCTTCTTTGAGATCATTCTGTCTTGCTATTATGATTGCATAGGGCTCATTTTCAATTGTTGTCCTTTCCATTTACATTGTGGCAGTGACTGTAAATATTATTTTCTTGATTCTTCTTCAAGTTCTTTCAATTTCAAGACTTTTCTTTCAGCTCATGTCTTCCTTTGCTTCTCTATAGTTTTCATAGCCATCAGTTCATACGGAAAAGCAATATTTCATTATATTTACACAATACCATTTATTTAATTATTCCCCAATCAATACTCATTTCCTTCATTTCCAAGTTTTTTGTTTGTTTGTTTTGTTTTGCTCGTAAAATAGTGCTACTTTATTTGTTATATATAAGACCTTTCTATCTTTGACCTTTGAAAGGAGTTTATGATTATGTAGAGGAAATAAGATTAGAGGGAGATTAAGTAGATATATAAACAAATACATATGACACAAAATAGGGGGCATATGTACACTAAACTATTATGAAAATTCAGGTGAGCAAGAACCTTCAGAAGTAAGCCTTGTTGTATCTGTTTCATGTGGAGAAGCCTTATCTATAGAGGCAATGATACTTTTCTAAATTCCCATGATGTGAGGGTAAAGGCAAAAAAGATGAATCTAAGATATTGGGTTGTGGTTCCTATTTGTACAACTATGTTCTTGGCAGATATCATGAGCTCCACTCCTTTTCCTTTCCCCATGAGTTCCCAAAAGGAATGGAGAGAGATAAAAAAGCCTGGCCTGTCTTGGCTTATAATTTAGTTTTTAATTTTGAATGCAAGTTCAGATTCTCCTTGGAGTATCATCCACCAAAGAGTCCTTTGTCACTGAGATAGGCAGACCCTTGGGAAATTTGAAATGCAAGGTCTGCTCTTTCAGATGGCAATGCACTGCAACAAGCATAGGCTCAAGAATAGAGATTTACTTTAAGACAGAGACTAATAAAGCCTTCCCCCATAAGCCAATCCACATGGGATTGGAAGTTAAGACTAAGCTAGCCAAAACACTCAAGACATATTGGGTTCCTGACAGAATGACAAACAGAGCAAGGGAAAGACTCTGATAGTTATAGGAAATGCAGTGTACCAAATGGCATGTTGCTTCCATAACTTTGAGAGTATGAACTTAGCAGACTATTTCAGGACAGAGATAAAATTAACCTATTTTTTTTTTTTGTGTGTGTGTGTGTAGACCTTCAGGACTCACTTAAAAAAAGACTTTGAGGAAGTAATGAGACAATAAAAGGTATAAATAGTCTTTATAAAAATATATTACTCCAAGAAAGGTGATGATTGTTGGGCAGCTAATTGTTGCACACTCCATGGTGTCAGGGTGCCCATCCTATCCAAACTTTAAGTCTTACCTGGCATGGAGCACAATGCTCTGCATACAGTGGCCCTTTAATACTGTTTCACTGAATTGAATTGTTTTGTTAAGTCCATTTCCTTTCAATGTCATCTGGCACAGTGACTTTGCAAGTTAGTAGCTTGTATACGATGCTTTTAGATTATGGGGGGGGGGGGGGGGAATCTATTCTATTGATACAGGGAGCTTCCAGATAAGGAAATTCCCTTCATCAACGCAGGTCAGCAAGTTTTCTGCAGATATAGTCTTAGAGAGCTCCTTAGAGAACTGAGTAATCTAATGACCTGCTGTGGGTTGCATAGCCAATACGTTTCAAAGGTAAAACTTAAACCCAGGTTTTAGAAGCATGAAGGAAATTTCTTCCAACTGCCCAATGTAAACCTATGAATGGAATTCTGGGCCTAATTTTGTTGTAAATATCTACTTGGATAAAAGTTTGGCTTTTACTGACCCCTCTAAATAGCTATCTTTTGCCACCTATCCATTCATATTCACATCAAATAAATGATTATGGCAGTTCATATTTTTAACTATGTGAAATTTGAGCCCAGAAATCAAGGTTAAAACCTGGCAGCCATTTTCTTTTTCAACATATGATCCTGGAAAATATTTTTTTTCTAATTTGGTGAAGGTTTTTGGCCGGGGGAATAAAGTTTGGTTCCAGAGGATATTTCGAAAGGGCGTTTATAACAATCTGGGGTTTAGGTGAAACGAATGGTAGCAAAACAAATACTAAATTCTAAATGAATCGGAGAAGCAATATTCTTTCACCACAGGCTGAGCTTCTTGGACTGCTCTGATGGATGTAGGATTGTTGCAGTCTCAAGGACAAAAGCAACATTTTTGCTTCATTTCAAAAGGAAGTTTATTTTATTCTTGAGGTACCAAATGTTCCTTTTCTATGTAATTAATACTATTGGAGGAAGAGAGTCTGTTGGGGGCCAGGATACAGGATGACACAGATCATGGATGGTGAATATACTGTTTCTCCCATGGTGGAGCCAGGGCATGTCATCTGCTGTGAATCAGGGTGAGAGTATCTTATTCTTCCCTGCCTATGAAAAGAGGAAGGATTTATTTGAACAGAAAATAAGTTGTTTAGTCATTTTAGTTGTGTCCAATTCTTCATGACCCCATTTGGGTTTTCTTGACAAAGATACTAAAGTGGTATTTCTTTTTCCGGCTCATTTTACAGATGAGGGAATTGAGGCAAACTGGGTTAAGTGACTTGCCCAGAGTCCCACAGCTAGTAAGTGTCTGAGATCAAAATTAAACTCAGGTCCTCCTCGTTCTAGGCCCAGTGATCCTGTTCAAATAGGGTCCTGAAATGTCAAGTGTAATCAATATCTGGGATTACAAAAGGCTAGCCTGGATTTTGCTAGAAGGCTATTGCAGTAGGTTGGCTATGCTGTAATAAGGGATTGAACAAATATAGTGGCAATATGAATTAAATAGGAGACAGCTATAGGTACAAAAAAGGGAAGATTTCAAGCCTTAGTGATTAGAAAATGTTGATAACATTGACTGAAATAGGAGAACTAGGAAAGGGATCTGGTTGGAATTGAGGGAATCAGTTTTGTTTTATATAAAACATATATATTGACATAGATATCTCTTAATAATATATGTTATATATAACATATAATAGTAATACATACATATGTGATCAGGGCTAAGTAACTTGGCCAGGGTCACATAGTTAATAAGTATCTGAGGCTACATTTGAACTCAGGTCCTCTTGACTCCAGAAGCTGTTCTCTATCCCCTACCCTGAAGAACATTTAAGTGGAAATGTTAAGTAAACAACTTGATATATTGGATTGGAACTTAGAAGAGAAATTAAGGCTAGAAATGTAGATCTGCAGTTACAGCCATAAAAATAATATTTATATTTATGATAATTTATGGGTCCTCATAGAGAGTTAATGTCTAAAAATGCAGATGGCCCAGACCAGAGCATTTGGAGGTTTTGGGGGTAAAGAGAAGGAAGAAGACTTCTGTCAAGTAGACAGATAAGCAGTAGTAACATAGGGAGAAGAAAAATCTACTCTTAATTTTTTCGATTCAGGATTTTACTGGATCAGCTAGACCATCAGACCTATCCCTAAGGCTTTACTATTCCTGAATGCTTCAAACTAAAATCTAAATTCTCTATACGCAGGTGGTCCTTGTGCTTAGGTAGAATTAGGCCCTCATAATATCAGCCTTTACTGGCTATAAACAAGTACAAAATGTTTAAAGTGTTTTTTAAGTGGCTCTATACTGACATCAGTTAATGCTTAAAATAGAGCAGAAACATTCGCAATGCCAGGTTCTACCACATGCCTTATGCAATCCCACCTACTACAAGTATGGAATATTTAGTGATAATGCATAACTCTAGCAGGCTGGAGGACAGTAGGGCCCTCTAAGCACCAGCCATATGGTGGGCAAACGCGGGTTAACACACACAGAATAATAATAATAATAATAATAATAATAATAATAATAATAATAATAATAATAATAATAATAATAATACCTTAAAGACTGAGGAAAACAACCTGGAATAATTCAACCTAGTTGTGGAATAGAGCAATGCTCTAGCCAACAGCAATGAGGAATTGGCTGGGTCTTCTTGATCAAAAGAAAACAATGTAGGAATATTCAAATTGCTGGACACTAGTTTTTACTTAAAATAAAGGTTTTATTATAAACAATATCAAACATCAGTTAAACAAATGAAGTATGCTTTACAATGATTCATACTTATGCCAATGAATACCAGCAACAAAAAAATTGGCTACATGTCAAGTTACTCCCTCTGAGTCTCTGCCAACTTTCTTTGTCCATTCATTTTTGTCTGCTTTTTCTTTACAATTCCATTTTTTTCAACAAAGACAATGATATATGTAGGCACACATAAATGGGTATGTACTAGAAAAGGCATAATGAGATGATATTTTTAAAGATGCTTTTTGTTTTCACATCACGTTCATTTCTGAATATACTCTCTTCTCTTACCCATTAAGCTTTCAATCATAAGAAAAATTAAAAGAAGAAAAAAACAGATTAACAAAACCGATCAACATATTGGCCATTTCTAATCGTAGATATAATATTCTATACACAGTTCTTCACCTCTTAAATGAAGGGAGGGATATTTACTCAAATCTTCACTGGTACCATGCTTAGTTATTACAATTATGGAGCATTTAATTTCATTTTATTGTGTTTTCCATTTGTATTTTTATGGTCATTTTGTCTATTGCTCTCTTGGGTTAGGTTACTTCACTTTGCATCAGTTAAGATAAGTCTTTCCATGTTTCATTAATTTCTTCACGTTCATCATCTCTTATGGTGCAGTAAAATTTCATTGTATTTATATGTAATTTCTTTAAAATGTATATTACTTCTTCAGAGATACTTATAAAAATAAATACACAATTAGATGAACATGAAGTAGAGGAATCTTTAAGAAAATGTTTCTGATTGTAGAGCAATCAACAGCTGGTATCAGGGAGCAACTCTTTCTCCTACATTATCTTATCACATTAGCGTCTGAGAGAGATTAGGGACAGATAATGGCGGTTCATCTCCTTTCTTCCTCTGAAGGTCAAATTCTTTTTTGAGAGAGCATGATAGCAGCTCTGTGATGTGGACACCACTAGTAGGTTAACCTGAACCCACTCATCTAGAAATAATATATAACAAATTACTTCTTGATAGACTATGACCTTTATTAAATGGCAGTGTGAGACCAGTCAAAGGATTTGGTTACAAATCCTACCTCTACTAATTATGTTAATCCTCTTAACCTTTTTGGGGTGCTACGTTTGTCATCTTTAGAAAGAGGGTGTTGGATTATATGAATTGTAAGATCATTTTCCAACTTGGCATCTGTGATTACATGACCCTATAAGGCTTGTTGTGTGTCTGGATGCCCTTCTTACTTTTGTACCATGCTTCCTTTCCCACCATGAGAGAACTATGTTTGGGCTTGGACAGCCAAGCTTTATGCACCTTTGTCAAGAAGGTAGATTCTTTCTCCTAGCTCTGTGCCCTTTGTATCTCTATTCTTTTGTTCCATCTTCCTATTAAAATCTACCCTTTTCTAAAGGGATGAAATTTTGACACTGATGTTTTCCTGTGCCCCTGAAATCATTCCACCTAGGGCATTCACCTGTTTATTCTTAGAACTGGAACTTGGAATATGTCTTTGCTTTGCTCTCACAAAGAAAGGGGTCAGGGAAATGGAAGACCTGAAGTATCCACCATGGCCAGGAAAGAAGAAATATTTTCAGAAAGTGATTGAGCAATGACAAAGCTAAAGAAGGACAGCTATTTTATTATCTTCATGCCATTCATCTTCACTTTGAATGGATGTATTGTCAAGAAGACCTCCTCAACACAGTATAAAAATGAACAATAGGGAATATTATAGGAAATGGAGTGTGTGTTTCTCAGAGCATCTGGCACCAGCATCTGTTGGAGATGGGGCTCTAAACCATTGCTCTTTCCTACTATGGAAGGCCTAATTAAGCAACAGACAACCTCAGAAACCCTAGAGTATAATTTCAAATTAGTATCCAAAGGTTTATATGCTCATGCAAACCACTTAGATCAGTAAGATTAAAGTGGAAATCTCAGCAAAACTACTTGAACTTTTTTCCCTAGAATGTGTATTCAACTGGCTCAGGAAATTTTTGTGCTTGGCCATGGCTTGCTCCCTAGCATGGCTCAGGACAGGCCTGGAAAGGCCCTTAGATAAGTCTATATTCAATTTTCTGGCTTCTAGATAAGACTAGGCATAAATTATCCCAGAAGGAAGGTTTTTGTTTCTTTGCAAGGCACTGACCTTATTCCAGTATCTCTTAACCTTTTCAGCAAGAAAGTTTTTCCTAACAACTGTCTTCAGTCTCTCTTTTGACAATGTAATCCCAGATACAGAGGAATATCTCACTGTCACATTAGCAAAATTCCTCTATGTAAATGAAGATTGTTTTCATGTAAATCTTACTTCCCCTGCAACTTTCTCATCCTTGAGTAATAGAAGTGCAATTTCTTTAGTTTCTCTTTAAATCTAGGGACAAGACCTATGATTTCATTACTATAGGGAACTCCATCTACAAACACAGGTTGGTACCTTTTAGGCAACTTAGAGCCTTATTGAGTTCATTGAGAGGTTAATTGAGAGTTTCTCAGGGTCATATAGCTATTATGCTATCAGGGTCATATAGCTATTATATAGCATATCAGAAGCAGAACTAGAATCCAAGTCTTCCTGACTCTGAAGCCGGGTTTTTATCCATTGTTCCTTGCTATCTCTCCTACTTTCCCCACAGAATATATTTCCCAAACTTTTTATTGTCATACAATGGGACTTTTCATGCCTGGCCATGGCTTTAGATGGATCGTTTTAGCTTGGATAATTTCCATAGTTAGGGGACGGGAAGTTGGCTGGAAAAAAAAAAAAAGGCTTCCTTGTGCTTGCCCTATATTGTATTACTATTTCAATGATCTAAGATTTGAGTACTTTTGGAGATGAATAGGAGGGGCTTAAATGTGGATGCCATCGGACATTTTAATTCTTAAGAAAGTAATCAAAATAGTACTTTGCAAATAACACAGGCTTTCATTTCTTTCCTTCTCATAAATAAATATAATAGAGATAAGATCACAGCAATTTTCTGTCACCTTGGCTTCCTGAACTGATGCTTAGAAATGGAAATTTAATAACCCAAATCTACTTACGACTTTGTAATCTTGAAATAGACATTTTAGAAGTCAGATGACACATATAGGACTTACATATCATTTCCTCTTTCTCCAGGCTACTAGTTTGCTTGTGCCTGATTCCAAACTTAGGTGCAAATATATTTCTGAAAAAAGAAAGATTGCTAGATAGTCTTTTTTTGGATCCATGTGGGAATTGAAGAGGTTTTTTTTTTTTATCTTGAATGATGTTACATTTCATTTGTCTGTGACAGATTCAAATGTAATATCAGATGTCCTAAAGTCCAACAACCATCCAAGTATTTCCAAACAGTCCTTTATTTAAATTGTGTTTTGAAAGAAGTAATTTTGGTGGCAGAGCCAAGATGGCAGCTGGAAAGCAGGGACTAGTGTGAGCTCCCCACCAAGTCCCTCCAAAAACCTATAAAAAATGACTCTGAACCAATTCTAGAACTGCAGAACCCATAAAATAGCAGAAAGAAGCAGGGCTCCAATCCCAGGACAGCTTGGATGGTCTTGGGGTAAGGTCTATCCCGCACAGAGCTGGGAGCAGAGCAGAGTGGAGCAGAGCCCAGCGTGGACTAACCAGAGCAGGAGCCAGGTGGAGTGTGCCCTAGCGCCCTGAATCAGTGAGCTGTGGCATTTGCCCACAAACACCAAAGACAACAGAGAAGGTTAGTGGGAAAAGCTGCTGGGGACAGGGAGTTTTTGGTTTGGCCACTGCCCTACAAGAAAGGAAGGGACAAGGGGATGGGAGGGGAGTGGAGTGACAGAAGGGAGGGCTGACTGGGGAACAGGGCAACCAGAATATACACTGTCTTGGAGTGTGTGTGGGGGGGTAGAAATGGGGAGAAAATTTGTAATTCAAACTCTTGTGAAAATCAAGGCTGAAAACTAAATATATTAAATTAAAAAAAAGAAAGAAAGAAGTAATTTCAACAATTCAACCAGTTGCCTGCAATGTTCTCATTTATGATGCCCAGGTCATCCCGAGTTTTCAGTTAATTATTGTAATAACTGTGCTTTTATTGTCTTGCTAATTTGTTGACAGCTTTATGCTATTTGAGAAGTTTTCTTTTGTTTTATGTTTTCAGCAGCCTGGTAGAGGTTTGCTACATGACACTTTGAGGCTTTTGTTTCTTCTCATAAAGGAAGGGAGTGTTTCTGGGTGATTATAAGAGGAAAGTGAACATTGACATCTCTGGATCATAGACCTAGTTCTTTTTATTATTTATTTAATATTTTTAGTTTTCAGCATTGATTTCCATGAGATTTTAGGTTACAAATTTTCTCCCCAATTCTACCCTCTCCCCCACTCCAAGATGGCATATATTCTGATTGCCCCATTCCCCAGTCAGCTCTCCCTTCTGTCACCCCACTCCCCCACATCCCCTTTTCCCTTACTTTCTTGTAGGGCAAAATAGATTTCTATGCCCCAATGCCTGTATGTCTTATTTCCCAGGTGCATGCAAAAACAACTTTTCTTTTGAACATCTGCTTTTAAAACTTTGAGTTCCAAATTCTCTCCCCTCTTCCCTGCCCACCCACCCTCCCTAAGCAGGCAAGCAATTCAACATATGCTACACGTGTATCATTATGCAAAACCCTTCCACAATACTCATGTTGTTAAAGACTGACTATATTTTGCTCCCTGCTATCCTGTCCCCCTTTAATGAATTTTCTCCCTTGACCCTGTTCCTTTTTGAAAGTGTTTGCTTCGGATTACTTCCTCCCCCTATCTGCCCTCCCTTCTATATTCCCCTCTTTTTTATTCCTTTCCCCTTTCTTTCCTGTGGGTAAGATACCCAATTGATTGTGTATGTTATTCCCTCCTCAAGTCAAATCTGATGAAAGCAAGATTCACTCATTCCCCCTCACCTGCCCTCTCTTCCCTTCCTACAGAATTGCTTTTTCTTGCCACTTTTAATTTACCCCATTCTATTTCTCCCTTTCTCCTTCTCTCAATATATTCCTCTTTCATCCCTTAATTTGATTTTATTTTTTTAAGATATCATCCCTTCATATTCAACTCACCCTGTGCCCTCTGTCTATATATATATATGTATGTATATATATGTATATGTGTATATATATATATATATATATATATATATATATATATATATATATATATCACCTTCAGCTGCCCTAATACTGAGAAAGGTCTCATGAATTATACATATCATCTTTCCATGTAGGAATGTAAACAAAACAGTTCAACTTTAGTAAGTCCCTTGTGATTTCTCTTTCTTTTTCACCTTTGCATGCTTCTTTTGATTCTTGTGTTTGAAAGTCAAATTTTCTTTTCAGCTCTGGTCTTTTTACTGAGAAAGCTTGAAAGTCTTCTATTTTATTGAAAGTCCACATTTTGCCTTAGAGCATCATACTCAGTTTTGTTGGGTAGGTGATTCTTGGTTTTAATCCTACCTCCATTGACCTCCAGAATATCATATTCCAAACGCTTCAATCCGTTAATGTAGAAGCTTCTAGATCTTGTGTTATCCTGATTGTATTTCCACAATACTCAAATAGTTTCTTTCTGGCTCATTGTGGTATTTTTTTCTTGATCTGGGAGCTCTGGAATTTGGCAACAATATTCCTAGGAGTTTTCTTTTTGGGATCTTTTTCAAGAGGCAATTGGTGGATTCTTTCAATTTCTATTTTACCCTCTGGCTCTAGAATATCAGGGAAGTTTTCCTTGATGATTTCTTGAAAGATGATATCTAAGCTGTTTTTTGATCATGAGTTTCAGGTAGTCCAATAATTTTTAAATTATCTCTCCTGGATCTATTTTCCAGGCCAGTGGTTTTTCCAATGAGATATTTCACAGTGTCTTCCATTTTTTTCCTTCCTTTGGTTCTGTTTTATGATATCTTGATTTCTCATAAAGTCACTAGCTTCTGCTTGCTCCAATCTAATTTTTGAGGTAGTATTTTCTTCAGTGGTCATTTAGACTTCCTTTTTTATTTGGCTAATTCTGCCTTTCTAAGCATTCTTCCCCTCATTGGCTTTTTGGAGCTCTTTTGCCATTTGAGTTAGTTTATTTTTTAAGTTGTTATTTTCTTCATTATTTTTTAGGGTCTCCTTTAGCAAGTCATTGACTTGTTTTACATGGTTTTCCCACATACTTCTCATTTCTCTTCCCAATTTTTCCTCTACTTCTCTAACTTGCTTTTCCAAATCCTTTTTGAGCTCTTCCATGGCCTGAGACCAGTTCATGTTTTTCTTGGAGGCTTTTGATGTAGGCACTTTGACTTTGTTGACTTCTTCTGGCTGTATATTTTGGTCTTCTTTGTCACCAAAAAAAAAAAAAATTCCAAAGTATAAGTCTGAATCTGAGTCAGTTTTCACTGCCTGTTTATGTTCGCAGCCAACTACTTGACCCTTGAGCTTTTTGTCTGGGTAAGACTGCTTGTAGAGTAGAGAGTACTTTGTCCCCAGCTTGAGGGGCTATGCTGCTGTTTTCGGACCTACTTCTATACAGCAAGCTCTGCCACACCAGCTCTCCTTCTCCCCCAAGGACTGCCTACCAGGATTGTGGCCCAGGTCCAGGCAGGGCAAAGCCAGCCTTTGAGCTCCCACTGTAATCTGCTGCTTAATTCCCGCCACTGGTTAGGCCTGGGGCCGGAAGCAACTACAGCTGTAGCTCTGTAAGCAGCCCCAGAACTGCACCACCTCTGCTGGCCCTGGAGTGGTGGCTGACCTCAAACTCCTTTCACTCTGTCCCAGAAGTTTTTCCCACTAATCTGCTCTGTTGTCTTTGGCGTCTGTGGGTTGAGAAGTCTGGTAACTGCCACAGCTCAAGGATTCAGTGCCCTATGGCCTGCTCTGTCTTGCTCCAGGTCTTTTTTTTCATGGCGCAGCCCACACTGGGCTCCGCTCCACTCCACTCACAGATCTCTGTGACAGACCATTTCCAGCGACCATCCAGGCTGCCTTGGGCTGAAGCCCTCCTCCCCTCTGCTATTTTGTGGGTTCTACAGCTCTAGAATTTGTTTAGATCCATTTTTAGAGGTGTTTGGAGGGACCTGGGGGAAAGCTTAAGCAAGTCCTTGCTTTCCAGCCACCATCTTGGCTCTGCCACCCATATCCTTAGCCCTAATTCTTAAGACCTTGGCCAACCTGCTCTGTCTCTTAGTAAAATAATCATTTTTCATAGACAATCTCTGAGAATTGAGTCCAAGTGCTATAAGAGTTATTATGTTTGAAAGACTACAATTTAAGAATAAATCAAAGGGCCAACACGTACCAATTGATATAATGCATTTTACCCATAAGACAAAGAAAACATTTTTCTAAAATTTTAAAAGAAGGCTTTGAAATCAGAGGACCTGATTTCAAAATGTACCTCTGTCACTTATTTCTTTTATGACCTCGTACAAGTCATTTAACTTTTCTAGCCTTCAGTTTCCTTATCTACAAAAGGAAAGGGTTGGATTATATGATCTCTAATTTACCTCCCAACTCTAAATATGTCACCTATAAAGCATAGTACTTGCTTGGATCTATGAGTTCTAGTGTTTTCGTTTAAGAAAATGGTCTTGTTACTTTATTGTAACACCTCAAATATTTTGAAAAAGTGCTACAAAGAAGCATATCCTGTTGTGGTGATTTTTAATTACTCCTTTCTTGATGGTTTAAATTAATCCTTCTACTTGGGAATAGTTCTAATCAGCTCAAACCTTTCCCATCTTTTCACTTTTTTGTTCCCTTTTATAATAAAAATGACAAGAATATCACACATACACACACACACACATACACACATAGACACAGCTTTGCTCTTTACAAAGCACTTTTCAAATGTTAACACAATGAAATAGTCAGTGCAAATATTATTACCTCAATTATTCCCACCAAGTCGAGTGGCAGATGGGTACCAGAGGGTGGCCAGGAGTAGGGTTGTGTTGAGGTTGTTTTGGGTGTTGAGAAACAATTTAATTTCCTCTCCCCAGACTCATATTCTAAAATTAGAGGAGTCCTGTTGGGAAATACTTTTTTTTTGGCAAAAGATTTTCAAATTATGGAAGCAATATGAAGCAATTTGTATTCAGCACAGTTTTACTAGCAAAGTAGTGCCAGTTGGCCTCTGGACATTGTTGCTCTAGGACAGATAATACACGTATCATAGCACAAAATAAAGGGAGATGGCATCCCTGTCTAATGGACTTAAACTCCCAAACAACTGGGAAACTGGAAGCTGTCAGTGGAGGGAGGATAAAAGAAAAAAACTGAGATTAAGGTGATGTCTTTACATGTGAGTGTGACAGGAATGCATTGACCTCAGATCAGCATATTTAGCCATTTTTCTAGGGAAGCTGCCTTTTCAGATCTCATTTAGCTCTTTACACTTCTCACTGTGTGAAGCCCTGTATCACCCTTGTGGTCTATCAGCATTTCTTGAGACAAAGGGTTCTCTGATAGGTCTGTATTGCCAAAGCATTGTTTTCCCTTTGACCTGACAGCTCATACTTGTATTTCTCTCATATTTTTCATGTATCTTTGGCCCTTCTCTTATTGTAATGTTCACCTTACCCTTTAAATATTAATAATAAGTGAGTACTTATGTAGTTCTTTACCTCAAAAGTCTGGGAAGCTTCACCCTGCATATTTCCTGAAGAGATCGTCTATGAAAAGATATTGTCCAATGATAAATTCTGAAAAGGGTTACGTTACTTTTCCACAACAAATTTATCTGTAATTGAACTTCTTTTCAGACAAACTTATAATGTTCTTGTATCCTAGCATCACTACTTCCCTGCCAGTCTTTAGAACTGGGCCATCCACACTTCTGCTGCTTCTACTCCTATTCCCATGTTGTTGAATACTGATAGAAGAAGTCATATAACTGTGCTAAATTGATTCTTACAGATTTATGTTACTCTAGGTCAAATGGGCTGTCACTGGCACATGACAATTCTTTTATCCCCTCAGTGGCTGTTCTGAACCTTTTCCATTTTTTCACAAACTTCCTATGACATCACACTTCTTGCTCTTGGAAAACGACCCCCACGTTTTACTCTTCTGAAAACACCAAGATCATCTGACATGAATTACTATAGTCCTCTTTTTCAGACCTAAGAATCCCTCTACATCTTCATCCATCCTCTTCATTGTTTTTATAATCTCTTAGGAAAGGGCTGCCAAATTCATGTATCTATTTGAGCCTTTTACCTTACCCCCTCCAGATTCCTCTGGTTGTTAATCTGTCCTTCCCTTTCTTATTTCCAATTTCATCCTATCTACTTGCTGCTTCCACATTGTGGATATTCAGGTTTTCTCCATTCAAAACAATGATAACAACAACAACAGCCACAACAATACTTTTGCTTGAACCTGGCCATTTCCTCAATTTGGAGTCTTTTATTATTCTTTTCCACTTCGAAACTAGAGTCACCTGAACTCACTATTTTACTTCCTTTCCTCACCACTCACTTTACTAAAACTACTATCTCTGAGGTTACCAAGTATATCTCAGTTGTTAGATCAAATGGCCTTTTCTTGGGCCTTATTCTGTTTGACCTTTACCTTCTTCTGTACATGCTTTATTACTTTGGTTTCCGTAACTTTCCTCTTTCATAGCTCTTGTACTACCTATCTGATTTCATCTTTTTTTAGATCATCATTCATCTCACAATCTCTTAAAATAGTAGCCAAGAAGGCTATTTCTAGGATCTTTTCTCTTCTTGCTCTAAGCTTTTTTTCTTTGATAATCTCATCAATCTAGTTACCATATCTATGCACATGACTAGGAAATCTATACTGCCTTATTGTGTCTCCTGAGGTCCCAATAATTGCCTAGTAGACATCTCTCAGAAGTCTTGTCAGCATTTCAAACTCAACATGTACAAAATAAAACTCATTATCTTTCCCTATAAATCTCTTCAAACTTGTGCATTTCAATTAAAGTTACCACCATCCTTCCAAGTCACTTGTTTTTGAAAACTAAAGAGCATCCTCAACTCTTCGCTGCCACTCAGTCCCCATATCTGACCAATTCCTGAGTTTTGTTGGTACTTCTTCCTCAGTATCTCCTGTATCTGTCCCTGCTTTCTGCTCATACCACAATTGCCTTGCTGTCTCATTTGTTCTATTTCAGTAGCCTCCTAAATGGTCACCCTGAACCAAATATTCCCTTTCTCTTATCCATCTCCCACACAACTGCCCAGTTGGTATTCCTAAAGTTCAAGTCTCATTTGCTTCCCGTTCCAGAATCCTGTGTTTCCCCATTGCCTTTAAAATAAAATAAAAAAAAAATCTCCTTTTGGGCGTTTAAAATTCTTTATAATGCTATTCTAATCTATCTTTTTTAGCATGGTTGCGCATTACTATTCCTACCTCACAATATTCCCTAGTTGACCTGGCTTATATGCTGTTTCCAGTAGATGATTGCCATTTCCTATCTCCATCCCTTGACAGGTTGTTCCTCATGTGTGTAATGCTTTCCCTCCTGAATACTGTCCCTTGGAATCTCTCCCTTCTAGGCCCAGCTCAAGTGCTACTTCCTTCAAAAGACATTTCTCGACTCTTCCTGTTGTCAGTGATCCTTCCTTCAGTCACTATCTGCCTATTTTGTATGTAGTCATCTCTATTCATTCATCTCTGAACTTGGAGCATCCCTGCCAATAGAAGGTAAGCTCAGAATCTAGTACAATTTCTGGAACATAGGAAATGTTTTAAAAGCTTGTTGATTTATTGATTAATGTTAATCACCTATACGTGCTATATTCCAGCCAGGTTGTGCTATTGGGTGTTTGTGAACCAGAAATTGCATTTCTTTTGTCAGTGCACTTTTACTAGCTAGTATATTTTTACATAGTTGCTACATAAATATTTATTGTGTTGACCTAAGATATTATTGAATTTCTTCTACGTGCAAGGTGCTCTCCTTGATGCAACATATGAATACAAAGACATAAACAATATAGTTCATTACTCTTAAGGAGCTTGACTGTCTGGTGTAGGGGAATAAAGACTAGTTTTGGAGTCTGAAGACCTGGATTTAAAAACTGGTTCTATCATTTTTTAAGTGCGTGACTTTGAGCTAGCCATTAAAGCCTTCTGATACTGTTTTTCCAATGGTGGTAATAATAGTGATTTGTCTTGTCTCATGGGGTTGTGAGTCAAGCACTTTTTCAACTGTCAAATGTTATATAAATGTCATTTACTGTTACATCTTATGGTCAGCTATCTTTTCGCCAGCTGTCCTGCTGACATGCGATGACCCCTCCACCCCCACTTCCTTCCCCTGCTTTCAAATTATGGCATCATGGTTAAATCAATACTGCCATAACTACTGGAAAATGTTTATTAATATACTCTCCCATGGCTCTATTTAGCATTCCTCTAACATTCTAAACCAAAGCATCTCTACCTGGACCCTGCTCCCCTATATGGGCTAACTTCTCCTTTAGAAAGGAAAGACTATGAGGGAAGGGTTTGCCTCTGCTTTTGTATTTTTATCTCCATTAGCCCATTGATTGGTATATCATTCATTCCTTCATAATTAAGCAACACAGAACATGAGGTTAGTTACTAAACAACATTTGAACAGAGAAAATGGATAATTAAAAATAAATTATGAGCAACCATATGAGGTAGTATATAATAGACAACACAGGAATAAAGCTACGTATTGCCACAGGAATGGAGGAAAACAAGGTCACTTCTATCTGGGTGATCAGGAAAGCTTTCTTGTAGATGATATCATTAGATCTGGTCCTCAAGGAATGCATTATAATATAACAGGTAATGATGTGGGGTAGGAGGCATTTTGACTTCAGAAAATGGAATAAACAATTTCACAGAAACAAGAATGTTCAGGTGTATTGAAAAATGATAAGGAAACTGGTTTGGTTAGAGAGCAGAGTTTGCATAGAAACTAATAGGACATCATTCCAAAAAGGGAGGTTGGTTCCATATTGAAAAAATTGAAAATGGGGGGGCGGAGCCAAGATGGCGGCTGGGAAGCAGTGACTGGCGTGAGCTCCCCACCAAGTCCCTCCAAAAACCTATAAAGAAATGGCTCTGAACCAATTCTAGAGCTGCAGAACCCACAAAGTGGCAGAAGGAAGCAGGGCTCCAGCCCAGGACAGCCTGGATGGTCTCTGGGTAAGGTCTGTCCCACACGGAGCTCCCAGCCCCAAGCTGAGCCCAGTGCGCACGGCGTGAACAGACCAGACATGGACCTACCAGACCAGGAGACGAGTGGAGAGTGCCCTAACATGCTGGATTACTGTGCTGTGGCATCCACCAGACCTCTCAACACACAAAGAGCAAAGACATCAGAGAAGGTTAGTGGGAAAAGCTGCGGGACTGAGTTTGCGATTCGGCTACCGCCCCTGGGGCAGCGGAGGTGGGGCAGCTTTAGAACTAGGCTGCAATTGCTTCTGGCCCCAGGCCCACCTGGTGGGAGGAATTAAGTGGCTGATCAGAGCAGGAGTGAAGACCCTGCTGAAGATTTAAGCCCAGTCCAGGTAGGG
>CM053623.1:134502681-134530647 GCA_028646595.1 Phalanger gymnotis | reverse complement strand
GAATGGTCCGAAATCGCAAGGTATGAGAGATTCTCTAAGGAGAAAACAACAAGAAATTTATTTAGGCCCCACCGCAGCAAAAACTTGAACCAGCCTCCCCATTCCAACATCTTGACAAAAAGACTCCAGGCCCAGAAAGCCCATTTCACAAGGGCAACTAGGAGGCCACAGAAAAGCAAGAGAGTATTTAGCCAAATCACGTTCACAGGCCTCACGTTCCTGCTCGCACTCGGGAGCCTATAGCATAAGGCCTATAGCAGTGCCAGCTACCCACAACCTGTCTCTCAATACTGCACCACATGCAAGGGTTCCCAGAAGCCTCAGGGCAGCATCAGTGCAGCACTAGGTAAACAGCCAGTACCTGCAGCCCATGGCACAAGAGACCTGAGACAGTGCCCGTTCCATTCTAGGAACAGAATTCAAATTTAAAAGAAAGGAAGAAAGATAAAAAAAAAAGATGAACAAAAAACAACAACAAACAAATCTGACTATAGAAAATTAATGTGGTGACAGGAAAGATTAAGACACAAACTCAGAAGAGGACAATGATGTCAAAACACCTATGAGCAAAACCCTAAATGAAAATGGGTAGGGATCTTAAGCCCAGAAAAAAAAAATCATGGAAGAGCTCAAAAAGGAGCTTAAAAATTATATGAGAGGTAGAAGAAAAATTGGGAAAAGAAATGAAAGTGATGGAAGAGAATTATGAAAAAGGAATCAACAACTTGAAAAAAGAAAACAACTGCTTAAAAAGTACATTTTTGCAAATTGGAAAAGAAGAAACAAAAATCCACTGAAGAAAACAACTCCATCAAGAGTAAAATTGGCCAAATGGAAAAGAAAGTACAAAAGCTAATTGAGGAAAACAACTACTTAAAAGTTAGAATTGTGAAAGTAGAATCTAATGACTCTACAAGACATCAAGAATCAATCAAATTCAGAAGAATGAAAAAGTGGAAGAAAATATAAAATACCTCTTGGGAAAACAACTGACCTAGAAAATAGATCCATGAGACACAGTATCAGAATTGTTGGACTACCTGAAAGCCATAATCAAAAAGAGAACTGCATCTTTCAAGAAATTATGAAGGAAAACTTCCCCGATATACTGGAAACATGGGGCAAAATAGGCATTGAAAGAATACACTGATCACCTCAGGAAAGAGATCATAAAATAAAAACTCCAAAGAACATTATAGCCAAATTTCAGAATTATCAGGTCAAGGAAAAAAAAAAGTTACAAGTAGCCAGAAAGAAACAATTCAAATATTGCGAGGGCGGGGGTGGGGGGGAGGGGGGAGCACAATCAGCATTACACAAAACTTGGCAACTGCAACACCAGATGATCAGAGGTGATGGAAAATGGCATTCTGGAGTGCAAAGGAGCTAGGATTACAAACAAGAATCACTCATGTGCTAAATTAAGCATAATACCTCAAGGGAAAAAATGATCATTCAATGAAATAGAAGAATTTCTATATTTCATAACAATATGATGAGAACTCAATCAAAAAATTGATCTCTAATATCAAGACCCAGGAGAAGCATAAACAGGTAAAAAAGGAAAGGAAAATGTAAGGGATTCGATAGAGCTAAATGGTTTACATCTCTAAATGGGAAGATGATATTTTTAATTCTTAAAAATTATATCACTAATAGCACAGCTAGAAGGATATAAATAGACACAGGATATGAGTATAAGGTGAATTTGAGGGAATGACATAAAATAATTAAGGGATGAGGAAGAGGAGTACACTGGGTGCAGAAGGGAGGGAGAGGTAGAATGGGGTAAGTTATTTCACATAAAGAGGCATGAAAGACCTATTACAGTGGAAGAGAAGATGGGAGGGTGGTCTATAGGCATTGCTTGAATCTTACTTTCATCAGAATTGGATCAAAGAGGGAGTAATATACACAATCAGTTGATTATTTAAAAAAAAACTATCTTATTTGACAGGGAAATAGGATGGGAGGAAGTTAAATAACAGGGGGCGTGGGGACTGACAGAATGGAGGGAAGATCAAGAGAGTTGGTAAACAGAAGCAAACTCTGCTGTGGAGAGAATGGGTGATAGGAAAGAGAGGACAAACAGAAGGAAGAATAGGATAGAGGGAAACACACAGGTAGTAATCATAACTTTGAATGTGATGAACTCTTCCCAAAAAATACAAGTAAATAGTAGTGTGGATCAAAAACCAGAATCAGTAGTCAACAATCTTAGGAACCTAGTGTTTGAAAAACCCAAAGACCACAGTTTTTTGGGATAAGAAATCACAATTTGATAAAAATTGCCAGGAAAATTTGAAAACTATAGGACACAAATGAGGTATAGACCAACGTCTAATTCCATGTACAAAGATAAAGTCAAAATGGGTGTGTGATTTAGGTATAAAGGGTGAGAACATAAGCAAATTAGAAGAGCAAGAACTAGTCTACTGGTTAGATCTATGGGGAAGTGAAGAATTCATGACCAAACAAGAGATTGAGAACATTATGCAATGTAAAATAGATAATTTTGATTTTATTAAATTAAAAAGCTTTTGTACAAACAAATCCAATAAAACTAAGATTAGAATGAAAGCAGAAAGCTAGGAAACATTCTTTACAACATATGTCTCTAATAAAAGACTAATTTCTCAAATATATGGAGAACTGAGTCAAATTTATAAGAATACATGCCATTCCCCAATTGATAAATGGTCAAAGGATATGAAGAGTCAGTTTTCAGATGAAGAAATCAATGCTACCTATAGGCATATTGTGCTCCAAATCACTGAGGAATAGAGAAATGCAAATTAAAACATCTTCTCAGAGATGTTTTACCACCATACCTATCAAATTGGCCAAGATGACAAAAAAGGAAAATGATATATGCTACAGAGTATGTGGGGAAATTGGGACACTGGTGCACTGTTGGTGGAGTTGTGAACTGATACAATTATTCTGGAGAGCAATTTGGATCTATATCCAATGGCTAACCAAACTGTGCATACCGTTTGATCTTGTAATACTACTACTAGGTCTGTATTCCAAAGAGATCCTAAAAAAGGAAAAAGGACCTACATGTGCAAAAAATATTTATAGTAGCACTCTTTGCATTGGCAAAATATTGTAAACTGAGGAGCTGCCCATCAATTGGGGAATGGCTGAATAAGCTGTGGTATATGAATGTAATGTAACAGTATTGTGCAATAAGAAATAATAAACAACAAGATTTCAGAAAAACTTGGAAAGACTTGCAGAAACAGAAAAGTATTGTATCTAGTATCAGCAACATTGTGTTATGATCAACTATGAATAACTGAGCTCTTCTCAGCAATATAATGATCCAAGACAAGTACAAAGGACTTATGAAGGAAAATGCTATTCACATCCAGATAAAGAAATGATGGACTCTGAATGCAGACCAAAGCATACTTTTTTCCTTTATTTTTTCTTGTTTTTTTTTGACATTTGATCTGTTTCTTCTTTCATAACTGTGACTAATATGGAAATGTGTTTTACATGATAGCACATGTATAACCTCTATCAAATTCCTGCCATTTTTGGAAGGGTAGAAGAGAGGGAGGGAGGGTTAAATTTGGAACTCAAAATCTTGTAAAAATAATTGCTAAAATTTGTCTTGACATATAATTGGGAAAAAATTAAATGTGATAAAAAATTTAAAAATAAGAAAAAGAAAAAAAAGAAAAAAAGAAAAAAAATAGGCTTTTTTTGCTGTTACTTCATCAGGTCATTACCTTGTTAGGGTTCATAATGTCTTAGACCACAGAGACAGCTGAGATTGTTTTATCTTTTACATATTATTCCTGTTTTGGAGATGTTTGAGTGGTCATGAAGGTTGGAGAAGAGTTTGTCATGTCACCAATATGTTTGCCATGTCATCAGGAAGTCCTGAAATCTTATTACATATAAAAATCATTTATATCACTTTTCTAGAGGCTAGACTCCACTAATGTTAACTATATAGAAAAAGAATTATTAACTGGAAGTTCATAACAGTCTTTAAAATATTTTGATAACTGTATTTTGACATAATTGATTTCCTCTATAATCCTATATATTTTATTCTCTTTATTTAAAAATGTTATTTTTAGAAGGGGTCCATAATGCTCACCAGACTGCTAGAAAAGTCCACAACACAAACAATCTTAAGAGCACCTAATCTAGTTTCTATCCCAGGATGATGAAATGAGAAAAAAAAATAAGAAAAATCTCTGAGTAGATTAAATAGCTATATTAATTTTCTAGCACTGTGAACAATTGAATGACCTACAAGTCCTCATTTAGAACCGATTTACCCTTATGTTACTCATTTTATAAACAATCTTGATCATCTGGCTCCTTAGCTCATATCAATTTAGAGTCACAATATTAGAAAAGGGAAAGGAGTAGAAGGGAAAGAAAATGATATGCTAAATGATAAATTTATCCTGACTGTGAAACAAGAGACAATGACTATAAAAAGCAGAAACAGGAATCTGGAACACAACAATCTGGGATGTTAATATAAGGACAAATAGCTCAACGCCCCCTGCCCCCATCAATAGCCCCTAAACGTTTAAAGCAAGTATAATAATGTTTTTAATAATTACCCTGAGTTCTGAAAAGGCTAAATTGCATTCAGTATACTCCATTTAAGAGGGCAGGGTTGTATATAAACATGTTTCAGAAGATTTCTATTCAAAATAATTTACATTAAGTTTGGGTGCTTAGAAAGATAAACTTAAGTTACCAGGAAATTAATGTAGGAAGAGCACCTTATAATTTCAGCTAAATGCTGAGCTTTCCATCTTCATCTGTTTTACAAATATTTAATTCCTGCGTGTTGCCTGTGAGTCATAGGGAAAATGTGCCTAAAATGCCTGGTTGGATATAAAGTTTGTAAATGCTGCTCCTAGCTCTTTGGTTGTTCAGTTGTTTCAGTCCTGTCTGAATCTTGGTGACCCCATTTGCGGTTTTCTTGGCAGAGATACTGGAGTGGTTTGCCATTTCTTTCTCCAGCTCATTCTATTGATGAGGAAACTGAGGCAAACAGAGTTAAGTGATTTGTCCAAGTCCATATGGTTAGTAAGTGTCTCAGGCCAGTTTTGAAGTTTGGTTTTTTTGACTACAGGCCTGGTGCTCTCTCCACTGGGCCACTTAGTTTCTCCTAGCTCTATGCCCCAACCCCTGACTTAAAATTATAGAACATGGGACCTAGAAAGGATCATAGTGATTGTCTAGTTCAGCACCTTAATTATACAGATGAAAAAGTTTAAAATCAGAGAGGTTAAATGATAAGGACATGTGGCTAAGCACTGACAGCCCATGGACTTCAAGTCTCTTGACCACTAGTGTAAAATATAGTCTTTCTACTCTCTTAGCATGAGAACTCTCTTGAAATACCATTATAGGCAAGATACTCAAATGACCTACTCCCTAGTTTTTCATTTCTAAAAGCAGTCAGGAGTTTCTTCAAGAATCTTAATTAGTAATGGCAGATAAGATAATAACAGTAACAGAAAGCCACTAATAGATGTGGCAAATGGTTTATCCAGTGCTGTAAACTTTGAATTCTATGACTGTAAAACTTTATTAATTCTGGAAGTCAGGTAAAATAATTGAGGATTTTAAGGCTGAGTGGGATGAGAAGGATCATTTAGTAGAAGCCACGTATTTTACAGATGGAGACAGTGAAGCTCAGATAATAACAGCAAGGCAGAGTGGTTACATCTGCTAACAACCTCCATGCCACATCAAAAGAGACTCAAGTGCCTAGGAAAGATGAATGATTTAATTTCCTTGAGCCTCAGTTTCTTTCTTGGTAATAGGGCAAGAATGATACCTACAGAATCCTGCAGAGTTTTGTGGAGCTCAAATGAGAAAATGTGTGTAAAGTCTTCTCAGACTTCAAGGGGATATTTGTGGCCACTACTATTAAGCCCAGATTCACAGAGCTGCTGACTCTCCTGAAGAAGAGAGCCACGTGCTTCTGAAAACTCACAATAACATGACATTTTAAGCTCTGGAGAAAATCTTCACTGTGCTTTACCCCTCCCCCCCCTCCCAAGGACATTGGATTTGGATTTATGCCCTGCCACAAAGTGATCCAGGGACCTGAGCCTTCCTTCTGTTCTGCACATAAGATACTCCATCTCCCAACTCTGGGCATTTTCATTGGCTACATTCCATGCCCAACATATTATGAATAAATTGAGAAATAATATGGCATTTTGGATAGTCCAGTGGAACTGGAGTCAGGAATATTTGGGTTCAAATCTTGCTCCAGAAAGTAGCTATGTGACCCTGGGCCAGTCATTAATCTCCCTGTACCTGTTTTTTCATCTGAAAAACCAGAGGGCTGGATGGACATTATGATCTCTAAGATCCCTTCCAGTTTAAACCATCATCCTATGAAGAAATGTACATGAAGTTATTTGAATTCTTTGGGACTATCTGTAGGGTTTTAATGATAATTTGAGGAGACAATTGATTTTAAGTAGAGGCTGACATTGCTTGCTGGAAGAGAAAGTTTTCTTAAAAGGCGATGGTCATGTTCCCATGGCTCAGTTCTCCTTGACAATTGCACTAAAAATCCCAAGTTGAAAGACAAGTTGAGTAGTGTTTGGTATATAAACCATGCATATCCATATAATATTATAAATTATTTCAACGGAAATGAATATATACAAGTCTTCACCTTTATAAACTTTAAACAATAGAGAAAGCTAGGTAAAAATAATGTTTTGTTAACATTGAGGGATAAACATTTTCTCTATACCAACTTTGGGGCTCCCTCTTAGAGCTTCACTTTGTTTTGAGGGTTAACATCACTTCCCTGGAGCTGGTAATTTGTCTCTGTACCCATAATGCAATTTATTGCAGAAACTTTAAAGAGTAAAGGGAAGCTTATTTGGGGGAAGATGCAGTAAGACTATTGTAATCAGCTACACTGCCCCTATGCTGATATAGCAAAAACAAAGCACCTTCTATTTTGGACTTTGCATCTGGTTGGCCCACTAGCTGAAGAGACCTGGAAGAGTGGCCTGAGCTTCCTGATACTGTGTAATCTGGTCCTGGTGCGGCCTCATACAACCTTGATCTCCTTACCACATGGGGTTGAATCATGTGGAGGCATTCACCAAGAAAATTGGGAAATAATTTTAAACTCCATCGAAGTGCATTGAATAGAATAACTTTCTGGAGGCCATCATGGGATAAATAGTTAATGTTTTGCCAAAAAGCAATGAAAACTGCCCTTAGGGAGAAGTGCATTTGATTAAAGAGTTCCCTTGTGCCAAGATCCAAATTGAGGTCAAGGAAAATTAACTCTCAACCATTATTTTGATTTCTGTACTTCTGCCTGTTTTACTTCCCTCTCTACCCCACCTCCCTGCACATCCTTGCATGAATAAAGGGAAGAAAATAACTTTAGGATGGTCTAGAAAGCTGCATTAAAAGTCTGGAGCCAGGTTAGTATTTGACTTTGTTACAAAACTAGGCTTGAATCTTGAATAATTCACTGTTTTTTTCTCTGTATGTAAACTGGAACCAAATAGTGAAATATATACGACAAAATCATATCATATCTAAATCTGTTTCTGACCTAAAAAGCATAGGATATAAGCAAAGATAAGGACAGCCAACCAGACCAACACTGAGAGCTAGAAATCAGTAGTGTTATTCTCAAATGAACAGTGTGTATGAGTGTTTGTGTGTGAATGCATATGTATACATGTATAATACGTACATCTCTTTCTATAGATCTGCATATAGATATATAAAACTTCAAAATTTATGACCTAAAGATTAAAGGATTTTCTATGTTGGTTATTGAATAGTATATAATCACATGTCTCAAGATTTTATGTGTTTTAGGTAATTCAAGAAGCATTTCTCAAATATTTACAGTGTCCAGATATTGCGCTAAATACTGGGGCTACAAAAGGAAAAAAATAGTCCCTTTCCTTAAAAAACTCATATTCTAATGGGAGAGAGAGCATGTAAATTACTAGGTGTGTATAAATTAGTATAAAAATATCTAACTATCTATCCATCAATCAATGAACATTTAATATAGTACCTACTCTATGGCAGGCACTGTGTTGGGTGCCAGGGTCACAAAGAAAGAAAAGTGAAACAATGGAGCATACGTTTTATCACAGGTAACTATGTGCATGTTAAGTGTGTGACAGGGGATGTGGAAATGCAAATGGAATGGTAGCCAAGTCCACTAATTTGGTCAGCAATAGATTTGTATGCAATAATCTGGAAAGTAAACTTGGAGTCAGATAGTGAAAGCCTTATAAATGACAATCGGAACAGTTTATACTTAAGCCCAGAAACAATAGAGAATCCTTGGATAATCCTTAGCAGGGGAATGACAAGGTCAGACCTGCCAATTCTGAATATCAGTTTGGAAGCCTTGGGAAAGACTATTTAAAGGGATATGTCAATAGTCCAGGCAAAAGATGATGAGGACTTGACTCAGGGTGTTGACTGAGTAGAACGAAGGAGATAGATGGAAGAAATATAGAGTATTAGAGGCAGTACATTGATGATGTTTCAAGAAAGGAGACAGATTAACATGAAGGAATATATTAATGTTACTTTTAACCAAGACATTAATAATAAAATGAAAAAAAATTCTCCTTCCATCTGCCCCTTCACACCTCTACCTATGTACGTGGTATGTTGGAGACTTGTCAAGAGCCATATTATTGTCTTGGGATCCTAGATTGTTCTTCCCCGAGGCAGGCTACCTGTAGTATATTAGAAGCAAACTAGTGGGAGAGAATATTGCTCTGAAATACCATTTCTGATGGATTAATAGACCACCTTTCTAAGCTTATGAAACAATTCTTCTTCTTAAGCACCTACCTTGAAGGGTTCTTGTGCAGATTAAATGAGATAATATTTGTAAAAGCACTTAGCAGAGTACCTGTCACATAGTAGCCTCTATATAAATGCTTATAACCATCCCTTTCTCTTCTAAGCCTCTAAATTTGAATTTCACTATCTTCCCCATCTTTCTCCTACCAATTCCTTTTTCTCAAAGATATTCCAATCTTTTTTGCTGAAGGGTTTCCTGGAGTTAAATAGATGACTTCCTTATGTATCTTACATTGGTTTTAGAAACTGAATGAAAACTTTCTTAGGGAACCCTTCGATCATTAAGGATTTATTAAGCATTTGTGTGCAAAGCACACAAATTTGTTATAAAATAAATACAGAATTGTTTGGAGAGGAAGATTAAATATATACCCAAGATCCTCCCACCCCAGTTTTGAGTGGCATTGTATTGTTTTACACATCAGTAACGAATGTGATAATGCATATTTAGGCATTCAAAAAATAGTCTTCCTTAAAAAATATTCATTGAGCATCTACTATGTACTTTGACAAGAAAATTAATTATAAATTCATATCGGAGAGGAGAATAGCAGTTGCATTTGTAATGATAAGATCTTGTTTATACAGACAGATGATTAGCTGTATAAACTTCAGTACCTTCCTAGAATTTTTTTTAGCTTTTTTTTTAAGGGAAAAAGTTTCTGTTCCTTTTATTTCTCTGGATTTCATTACTATTTTTACTGAAAATTTTCTCATGTTGAGAATTTGCATTAATTTTTTGTATTTGTATAGTATTTCTTCTTTTAATTAATTGACACCCATTTTTATATGTCATTTCCAAGTAAAGCCCAGCAGTCCCAACATTAACTTCTAAAACAGCTAAACACCTAAACAAAAAAGCAAAGCTTCAGAATTATGGCAAAAAATTACTGTAAAGGCAACATTTTCTCCCCTTTATATCATCCTTCCTTCCCTCCTCCTCCCTATACACATCTCTAGGGAGAGGAGGGAGTTACTGGTCCTTCATCTGTTCTCTGGAACCAAGAGTGATCATGAACATAAATCAGCATTCACTTGTTTTATTGGAGTCATTGTATAAATAGTTTTCTCTGGCTCCATTTATTTCACTCTGTATCTGTTCATAGAAGTCTTTCCATGCTTCTCTGAAGTTGCTATTTTAATAATTTCTTATGATACAATAGTATTCCACTATGTTCCTCTGCCATGGTTTGTTCAAACAGTTTACACATTATGGGCATTCAGTTTGTTTTAGTTCCTTGTAGCCTTATTTCAAGCAAAACAACTTTAGGTCATATCTGCTCTAGGCTTCATGGTTCTTTATTATATCCCTCTGGACAATGCCTATCTACAGTTGTCCTATTGGACTCAAAATAATCTCATGTTTTAAGCAATTGCAGAGATAGGAAACAGAGAAAATTGAAAAACTGGTTTATGCCACATCTCCCAAACTCCCATTGACTTCTGTGGAAGCTATGGATAATTTTCTCTGGCTAGAATCAAGCTCTATTTGATTTGTTATCTGGCAGCCCTTACATCTAAATTTGAAATAGAGAGTCAAAATGTCCACAGTGTATGGTTTCCTGGGAAAGAGAGATTCTCAATCACAAACGAAGCACTTCTTGAGCATATAATTCATTCTTACCCTTTGCTTGGTATGTTCCATTGGAGTGGTTGGCAAAATTACTTTTATTTGCATGTTTGGTGATGTAACTATTTCATCACTTCTTATATAAGAACTACTTTGAAGAAATGAGTAAAGATTTCTATTTGGCATATAATACTAAACAAACAGAATATTTGAAACAAATGACCTTAGTAATTGTTGAGAAGCAATGTGAGAAGATGTGGAATCAGAATTAATTTTATTAATGCTGTCATTTATTTGATGCTTGACCTTGATAGAAGTTCTTACCTTTTTAATTTTTTTAAAATTGTTTTAATATCTATAGATAAAGAGCAATGTTCACTGAAATGTCCTCCTTTTGCATTGTAATGTGGAAGTGACCCTGATACCTCAAAATCTAAGAGAGTAGAGTATAATGAATGGAAAGGTACTCAGAGTTGAAGTCTTGAGTAATGTTTCAGCAATGAATTCTGCATCTATTATCTGAAGACCAGTCTGAATGGGTTCAAAACAGTTCATTGTCCACCACGTGATGAGCTTTTTGCTCATAATTCAAGATGACCTTTTATATAGGTATGAAAATGCTATGATCTGTGTCAGTAAAGAGAATACCTCTATTGAGAAAATCATAGCAGTTTCGTCATACTCAACTATATTGGAATACCTGCCACTTAGTCATTTTATAAGGCTATTATGGAGGAAAAGGATATTGTGAGCTTTTTTTTTTCATTATTTGAAATTGAAATTTTAGGTACAACAATCAGAGAAATCAATTAGCAAGTATTTATTGAGCACTTACCATATCTAAAAGCATCATGACATAGCAGGTGGGGTATAGAACCTGGAGACAAGAAGGTCTGTTGTCAAATCAGGCAGACACTAGCATTGTGTAACTGAAAAAGTCACTTAACTAATCTGTGCCTCACTTTCCTTATCTGTATGATGATAGGTTTGCACTTACTGGGTTCTAAATTCCCTCCCGACTCTCAATTTATGATCCTAAGGCACTGCGGGAAATACAGGGAAGTGTAATTTTTGCCCACTACTTTCAAGCTTATAATCTAATTGGAAAGACAAGACAAATACATGAAAAGTCCAATAACACAAAAAAGAAACAAATAAGAGTACAGGGGAGCAATTGAAGAGATGTCACAGCACAGCATGTGATTTATCACCCAAAGAATTGGACGAACAGTAATTGCTTGGAGGAGTTCAGAAAAAGGGAGAGATCATTTCAGGTAATGGTGGCTAGGGGGGGCCGAGGAATTGTACATTAGATCACATTCTTGTAGTTATTGGTACTATTTGCAACATGATTGCCTGCCAGAATTCTATTGTGTTGCATTTAAACATCCTTCAGAACTTGAGAAGGGAAAATTCAGTACTGCGAAATGCTCAGAGGTTCTTTCGAGGAAAGTGTTCTTAGTATTCAAATAACTATTGCTGGCATACCTGCAGGAACTAATAAAATTGGGCTTATCTCCATTCCCATGCTTGGATCTCTGACAGGGAGGAATTTGTCAGGGGAATTGATCCCATTGACTTGAAAACATTCAGCTGCCCTCTTCCAAATCTCCTTGAAAGCCAAGTTATAAAAACAGCTAAATTATTATTTTCCATTTCTTCATTAGTGCTCCTTTCTAAATTGATTCATAAGGCAATTTGTATGTTCTTTATCTGAGTCAGTATTAAAAAGTTCTACTTTCCCAGTTAATTCTTGTCTCCATTTGCTTCTTAAGTTTATGCACAGCTTGGATCTATTAAATCTCCTGTTTCTTTCCCTTGTGAGTTGGGCACAAACTTGTCATGATTCAATGAGTCCATAAAGAAACTTTTAATTACTTTTTCTTATTTTTTTCTTTTCTGAGATATTATATGATGTGGAGGGTTTTTTCCACCTTCTTCTTCTCTTGAAGCAATTGGCTAGCATAAGCTTTCTTTATCTGGGCCACATATTTCATTCAATTGTAATAGTGTCTATGGATGTGGACCTCTGTGCATCATTTAAGATCTCATGTAAATTTCGCTGCAGTTGCAGCTGCAGCTTGAAAAGCACAGAGGCATCCCCTGAGTTTCAGAGTCCACTGAACGTGGAAGGTCAATCATCATCTGTTCCTGGCATTGCAGAAGGGAAAGCTGACTTTTTATTCCCTACTTTGCTTCTCTCATGATGTGACCTGACAAAAGTTACTTCACTTTTCAATGTGAAAAGGTCCTCCTCAGGTATTTCTTGATTAAAAGTAGATTGAACTTTTACCTTAGTGAAAGGAGCCTGGTAGGGTTTAATATAGAAAAGGTAATATGAGGTTATGGGAAGAAATGGCATATGTTGGCAAAATACGTATGTATGCTGTGTATCTCTAGGCATATGTTTTTTCCACTGAGTATCATCTCATTTGTAAGTTTTGACTCTATTCAGATAAAGATCACATGTTGATAAACACTATCAAAGCCTTATTATTAATTGCTACAGAAATCCTCCCAACCTCTCAATGAAGTAGACAGCAAAAATCATCATTCCATATTTAAACATCTAAAGCATGAAAATTTCAAGAAATTGCACTTGTCATTTAGAAAATCGGGATCAGAGCCACATCTATCAGCATGATGGGTTCTTGATCTGGGGTCTATAAATTTGGTTTTTTTTTTCAATTTTAAACTTTTAAAAATATTTTATTTAATATTCCCCAATTATATGTAAACATTTTTAAGAGAAAGAGACAGAGAGAGGAAAAGAGAGAGACAGACATAAAGACAGAAAAAGAACGAAAGAGAAAGAGAGAGAGAGAGAGAGAGAGAGAGAGAGAGAGAGAGAGTAACCGAGAGAGAGAGAGACAGAGAGAAAAAGAGACAGAGAAATAGAGGCAGAGACAAAGAGAGCACTATGTATAAGGGTTTGGAGGCTGAACTGGGAATCAATGACATTGGTTCAGATTTGGCTTCTGACACACATTAGCTGTGCTCCAATATTTCATGTGGCCGCTAATGTTACATTAAAAATTTCCTGTTGGACATTTCAAATTATATATTACATAGGCATCTCAAAGGCAGCATGTCCAAGACAGGATTCATTTATCTTTTATCCTGAAACCATCCCTCTTCTAAACTTCCCCGATACTGTGGGCTTTACAATCCTTGTAATCACCTAGGTTTGAAATGTTGGTATTGTCTTTGACTCATCACTTTCCCTCACACATACCCACCCATTGTCAAGTACTGTCATTTTTATCTTTCTGATACCTCTTATATGTGCCTTACTGTGCACTTACTGATGAACAGGATAATTTCAGGAAAAAAAAAAACCAAACTTATGCAGACTTATAGGAACTGGTGCAAAAGGAAATGAGCAGAACCAGGAGAAGACTATAATAGTAACAGCAATATTATAACCATGATCACCTGTGAAGGACTTTGATCAATACAATTAACCATGATAATTCCAAAGGACGCATGATGAAAAATGCTATCCACCTCCAGAAAGAGAGCAGATGAGCTCTGAGCGAAGATTAAAGCATATTTTTTCACTTTATTTTTCAACGTGGATAATATAGAAATATATTTTACATGATTTCACATGTATAATGGGTATCACATTGCTTGCCCTTTCAATGACTGGGTGATGGACTTGAGGAAGGGAAAGAATTTGAACTCAAATTTTTTTTTAAAATGTGTCTAAAAATTAAAGTAAAACATTTGTTAGTTCATAGTGCATTTTTTTTTTTTTTGCAAAAGTTCCATTTGCTGCTGAGAAAGATATATTTTCTTTAGCAGTCCTCTTTAGAGGAAGTCTTTTAGTCCTCATTTCTCCAGCAATTTATTTAATTCTCTACTTTTCCTTTTGACTATTTTTCTGTTTGACATCCCAGAGTAAAAGAGGGACATTGAGATCTTTATGTGTTCTTGTGTTATTATGGTTCAGTTATTTTTTTCCTTATGAATTTGGATATTGGGGCCTTTAGAATATACAGGCTTGGTATCGACATTGTTATGTTGTCTCTGGTTCCTATTGGTGTAAGATGGTTTCCTTGTTTGTCCCTTTTTATATTTTGAATGTTTGTTTTTGCTTTGTTTAATAATATGAGTCCAACAGCTGCTTTTTTTGGATCCGCCTGATAGAAAGTTTTTTTCTAGCCCTTTAAAAATAAAAATATCTAAGAATTTTGCTTCATGTTTTCCTGAAAATGTTAAGGCCTTTTGCCAAAAGCTCCCTAATTTCTCTTTCTCCTCATCTCATGTCTCCCAGATGACTTCTTCTGCTCTCTCCTCCTTTACCCCTATATAACATGAAAAAGTGGCCCTTCTCCTTGCCAAGGGAATTCCCTTTACCTGCCCATGCGATATCATTCCATTAATTTTTCAGTTATTTTCAATTTCTGGTATGTTAGCTGCTTCTCTACTGCCTATAAACATATCCACTTCTTCCCCCATTCTCAAAAATTCTTAACTTGAACAATACATCTCCAATACCTATTATCATATATCTCTTCTCTCTTTTGTCATAAGCTCTTTGACAAAGTCATCTACAGGTCAATGCTTCTTGCACTTTCTTCCTAACTTTCTAAACTCTGACTTCGGACTTGATCATTTAAGGATAATTGCACTCTCCAAAGTTACCAATGATCTTTTAATTGTCAAATCAAATGACCTTTTTTTCAATCCTCATCTTTTGTGACCTCTCTGCAATCTTTGACATAAATCAGAATCATCTTGATAATCTCCTTTGTCTAGATTTCCATAGTTATACTCTGTCTTGGTTCTATCTAATCACTCCATCTCAGTGTTCTTTTGCTGGATTTCTAATAGTGAGTGTCCACCAGGGTTGTATCTTGGGTCTTTTTCTCTTTTCCATTTATATTATTTTACTTGGTGATCTCATCAAGTCCTATGGATTCAATTATCATTCCTATGCTCAGGGTTTTCAAATCTACTTATGTAGTCCTATCCACTTTGCTGAACTCTAGTCCCATATCTTCAACTATATATTTGACATCTCAAACTAGATAATGTGCAGACATTTAAAACACAATGTGTCTAAAACTGAACTATTATCTTTTCTGAAACATCTTTCCCCTTTTACAATTTTTCCTATTGCTGTGGTGGGCACCACCCTACTTTGGTCACCCAGGCTCTCAACCTAGATGTTATCCTTAATTCCAAACTTTCTCTTGCCATTTATATCCAATTTATTAAATTATTTTATTTTCTTTTTTAAAACAGTATTTTATTTTTTTCTAATTACATGCCAAGGCAATTTTCATTTTTTTTTTTACAAGATTTTGAGTTCCAAATTTTTCTCCCTCCCACCCTTTCCTTCTTCAAAAACTAGAGGTAATTTGATATAGGTTACACATGTGCTGCCATATAAAACATTTCCATATTAGTCACAGTTGTGGGAGAAGGAACAGATCAAAAGGGGAAAAATCCAAGAAAACAAATAAAATAAGTGAAAAAAAGATGCATCGCTCTGTATTCAGAGTCTATCAGATCTTTATCTAAAGTGCATAGCAATTTTCCTTTGTGACTCTTTTGTACTTGTCTTAGATCATGTTGCTGAAAAACTGAGTCATACATAGTCAGTCATCACACAATGTTGCTGATACTGTGTACAATGTTTTTCTGGTTCTGCTCATTTCACTTTGCATCAGTTTATAACAAGCTTTTCCAGGTTTTTCTGAAATCTACCTGTTCATCATTTGTTCCATTACATTCATATACCACAGCTTTTTTCAGCCTTTCCCCAATTGATGGGCATCCCCTCAATTTCTGATATTTTGCAACCACAAAAAGGGTATATACACACACATATATATATTTGCACATATAGGTCCTTTTCCTTCTTTTATTATCTCTTTGGGATACTGACCTAGTACTGGTGTTGCTAGATCAAAGAGTAAACATAGTTTCACTGCCCTTTGAATATAGTTCCAAATTACTTTCCAGAATGGTTGGATCAGTTCACAACTCCACCATTATATTAGTGTCCCAATTTTCCCACAACCTCTCCAACATTTATCATTTCCCTTTTTTGTCATCTTGACCGATCTGATAGGTTTGAAGTGGTATCTTAGAGTTGTTTTTCTTGCATTTCAATAACCAAAAGGGATTTAGAGTACTTCTTCATATGCCTATAGATAGTTTTGATTTCTTCATCTGAAAACTGCCTCTTCATATCCTTTGAGCATTTATCAATTGGAGAATGGCCTATATTCTTATAGATTTGAATAAGTTCTCTGTATATTTGAGAAATGAGGACTTCATCAGAGATATCACTATAAAGATTATTTCCCAGCTTTCTGCTTTCCTTCTAATCTTGGTTGCATTGGTTGTGTTTTTACAAAATCTTTTTAATTGAATATAATCAAAATTATTTGTTTTACATTTCATAATGCTCTGTATCTCTCCTTTAATCATGAATTCTTCCCTTCCCCATAGATCTGACAGGTAGACTATTCCTTGTTCTTCTAATTTGTTTATGGTGTCAACCTTTATGTCTAAATCATGCACTCATTTTTGACATTATCTTGATACATGGTGTGAGATGTCAGTCTATGCTTAATTTGTGTCCCATTGTTTTCCAGTTTTCCCAGCAGTTTTTGTCAAATAATGAGTTCTTATCACAAAAGCTGTTTTTTTGGGTTTATCCAACACTAGGTTACTATGGTCATTTACAACTGTGTCTTATGTACCTAATCTATTCCACTGATCTACCACTCTAGTTCTTAGCCAGGATCAAATAATTTTGATGATTACTGCTTTATAATATAGTTTCAGATATGGTATTTCTTGGTTACCTTCCTTTATATATTTTTCATTAGTTCCCTTGATATTCTCGAACCTTTTGTTCTTCTAGATAATTTTGTTGTTACTTTTTCTAGCTCTATCAAATATTTTTTTTGACAATTTGATAGATTTATTTAAGCAGAATTGTCATTTCTATTGTATTGGTTTGGCCTACCTATGAGCAATTGATATTTGTCTAATTATTTAGATCTGACTTTATTGGTATGAAAGTGTTTTGTAATTGTGTTCATACAGTTCCTGGGTTTGTATTCACAGGTAGAATCCCAAATATTTTACATTGTTTACAGTTATTTTAAATGGATTTTCTCTTTCTGTGTTTTGCCACTGGGTTTTGTTGGTCATATTAAAAAATGATGATTTATCTGGGTTTATCTTATCTCCTGGAACCTTCCTAAAGTTGTTAATTATTTCAAGTAGTTTTTTTAGTTGATTTTCTATGTTTCTTTAACTATACTATCATATCATCTGCAAAGAGTCATAGTCTTGTTTCCTAATTGACTATTCTAATTCATTCTATTTCTTTTTCTCTTCTTATTGCTCTAATTAACATTTCTAGTACTATATTGAATAATAGTGGTGATAATGCGCATCCTTGATTTACCCCTGACCCCATTGGTGTGACACCAATCAATGATTAAAGACCTTTCCTACCCATTCAATAGGTCTCAGGTGGGGTCAGTTAAGGAAAGCTTGATTAGAGGTTTGTTTGTAAGTAGGCCTACACTCTTTATTTACTAACTATTAAGTCCCAGGCTTACACCCTTCAGCTGATTGGCATGAAGCCCTTGGGCCCTAAAAAGAGTATATATACCCAGAAGGTAGTCATTGTAAGATCAGATTTCAGAACTCAGCCCAAAGAGGAGGAGTAAGAACTCTGAGTCAGCAGAGCTGCAGAGATAGTACAGGGTGGAGAGTGGAAACCAGAGGGCTGCATAGAATTGAGAGAGGAGAGAACACCAGCAAGCAGATAGTTGGGATTCTGAGTGTTTACAGGGAGGCCCCAGCAAGAGGAAAGGTTACAGGCTGACTTGGTTACTTGCTGTAATACTGTGTTATAATCTCCTTGTTGTTACATTGGGGTGGACTTACTGGTTTTGGAATATAATTACTGCTATGTTGGGTTGGAATTATTGGTCTTGGAATTTGGTCCTCTGGTGTCTAAATAAATGTTATATTTCAACTACGCAGGTGTATTCATGGTTATCTTCGAGGTCATGAGTCTTGTCTTACTGATACAATTGGGAGGGCTTCTGTGTTATTCTCATTACAGATGAGGCTTGCTGATGGTTTTAGATAGATGCTGCTTATCATTTTAAAGAATGTTCTCTTTATTCCTATGCTCTTTAGTGTTTTAACAGGACTGAGTGCTGTATTTTGTCAAAAGTTTTTTCAGTATCTATTGAGATAATCATATGATTTCTGTTGGTTTTGTTATTGATATGGTCAATGATATTGATAGTTTTCCTAATATTGAACCAACCCTGCATTCTTGGTATAAATCCCACCTGGTCACAGTGTACAATCCTTGTGATATATTGTTATAATCGCCTTGCTAGAATTTTGTTCAATTTTTGTGCATTACCATTTATTAGGGCAACCATTCCATAACTTTCTTTCTCTGTTTTGCCTTTTCCTTATTTGGGTATCGGCATCATATTTGTTTCACAAAACGAGTTTAGTAGGACTTCTTTTTTGCCTATTTCAAAAAGTTTATATATTATTGGAATGAATTGTTCTTTAAAAATTTGGTGGAATTCCCTTGTTAACCCTTCTGACCCTGGAGATTATTTTTCGGGGGGGGGGGGGGTTGTTATTTATAGCTCGTTCAACTTCTTTTTCTAAGATGGGATTGTTTAGGCATTCTATTTCTTGATCTGTTAAACTATGTAGTTTTTATTTTCATAAATTGTCAGATTTATTGGCATGTAATTGGGTAAAATATTTCCTAATGAATGCTTTAATTTCTTCTTCCTTGGTGGTGATTTCACCCTTTTCACTTTGTTACTGGTAATTTGGTTTTCTTCTATCTTTTTAAAATAAAATTGGTTTTGTTTATACAAAATCTTTTTAATTGAATATAATCAAAATTACCTGTTTTATATTTCATAATGCTCTCTATCTCTTGTTTAATCATGAATTCTTCCCTTCTCCATAGATCCTTGTTCTAATTTGCTTATGCTGTCAACATTTATGTCTAAATCATGTACGCATTTTGACCTTATCTTGATACGTGGTATATTATTTTTTTCATAAATCTAGCTCCTAGATTTATTTATGAGCTCAATAGGTTTTTTGTTCTCCCTTTTTTAAACTTTCAATTTTATCAATCACATTTTTGATTTTCAGGATTTCCAGTTTGGTGTTCTGTTGGGCATTTACAATTTTTTTTTCTAGTTTTCTTTAGTTGCATTCTCAATTCATTGATATGTCCTTTTTTGTTGGTATAAGAATTTAGGGAAATAACTTTCCCTAAGTACTGCTTTGACTGCGTCGTTTAAGTTTTGATATGTTGGCTCATTGTTGTCATTCCCTTTAATGAAATTGTCGATTGTTTCTATGATTTGTTCTTTGATCCACTTGTTCTTATAGAATTAAGTCATGTAGTTTGCAATCAATTTTTATTCTATCTTTCCATTGTACTTTGCTGAATGTAATTTTTATTGTATTCTGATATTAAACAATTACATTTAATATTTTTGACTTTCAACATTAAATTTTGAGGTTGTTAGGCCCTAATACATGGTCATTTCCTGTGTAAGTGCCAATTGCTGCTAAGAAAAAAAGTATATTCCTTTCTGTTACCATTCAGTTTCCTCCAAAGTCTGTCATATCTAACTTTTCTAATATTCAATTCCCCTCCTTAGTTTCTTTTTTGTTTATTTTTTGATTGCATTTATTGAGTTCGGAGTGGGGAGAGTTGTCGTCCTCCACTAACAGTTTTGCTATCTATTTCTTCCTATAACTCACTTAACTTCTCCTTCAAGAATTTGGATGACATATTATTTGGTGCATGTATATTTAGTATTAATATTGCTAGTAAACAGAAAAGAAACTAAGGAGGTAAATAGAATATTAGAAAAGTTAGATATGACAGCTGTGATTACTACCTGTGTATTTCCCTCTGTCTTGTTCTTCCTTCTCTGTTTCCCTCTTCTTTCATTCTTTCCCTCCTCACCAGTATTTTGCTTCTGTCTACTACTTTCCTAGATCTATCCTTCCTTCTGTCACCCACCTCCCACTCTTTTCTTAATAGTCTCCCCTCCTACTTCCCTGTCTGGTATGACAGATTTCTATATTCAACTGATTGCATATATTGTCAATTTGAGCCAATATTGATGAGAGTAAGGTTAGAATGATGGTCATTGATCATCTTCCCATCTTCTAATTCAATTCTAATTTTTAAGTATTGTTTTCCTCAATTCCCTTTTATCTGTTTTCAAAAATTTGGCCAATTGTACTTTTTAAGCAATTATTTTTCTTTTCCTGTTTACTTTTTTCATAATTCTCTTGCATCATTCTCATTTCTTTTTCTTTTCTTTTTTCTTTTTTTTTTGCGGGGGTGGGGAGGAGACAGGGTAATTGAGGTAAATTGCCTTGCCCAAGGTCACACAGCTAATAAATGTTGCAAATATCTGAGGCTGGATTTGAACTCAGTTCCTCCTGACTCCAGGGCCAGTGCTCTACTCACTGCACCACCTAGCTGCCCCCTTTTAAATTTTTTTTTCATTATTCTCATTTCTTTTCCCAATTTTTCTTCTACCGTTCTTATATGGTTTTTGATCTCCTTTTCGAGCTCTTCTATGAGTTCTCTCTGGACTTGAGATGATCTCATGGGGAACTTAGAGTCTCTTGCTGTGCTGAAGGGGTATGATGGGGGGTGGCTGGTGCTGCTGGAGACCTTAGAGGTCTGGCAGATTACCTGGTGTAAGCCAAGATCATAGTGGTGCTGTCTGGCATGTGCTGAGGCCTCTGGGGTGTCTCAGTGTTTCCCCAGGGTTACAATGAAGCACATGGTGGTCTGGCCACTGGAGGTTGCGTGTTTGACTAGGGGTATGCTGAAGCATGTGGATGTTCTCAGAGCTGGAGTCTACCTATTCGCCTGTCTATGCACATGAGAGTCCTGGTGTTGGTGTTTGAAGGCTCCATCACACTGGGACTCAGCATCTACTGCTGGTTTGCTCAAGTGGGACTTGCTGCTCCCTTGCTAGGATGCTTCTTGTTCTAGACTGTTCTCTCCTTTTACCTGAGTGAGACAGACCTTTCCTGCTGATCTTCCAAGTCTCTTTGGCTCAAACATTGTTTCACCTCATCTTTTTGCTGGCTCTGCTGCTCTAGGATTTGTTTTAGGGTACTATTTTATGGATTTTGGAGATGCATGTGGGAGATCTACAAGATCCATCTCAGTTTGTCAAAACCAAGACTTCCATCTTGGAAGTCAAATTATTTTCATTAAATCTCTCCTATACTCCCTATTATCTCCTCTGATACTACTACCACCTTGATAGAGGCCCTCATTACCCCTTTCCTAGACTTTTGCAAGAGTCTGCTGGTTAGTCTATCTTCCAGAAGACTCTTGCCATTCCTGTCTCTTCTCCACTAAGCTGTCAAATTAATCTTCCTAAAGCATAGGGCTGACTATGTCACCTCTTTCCTCTCATTCAATAAACTACATTGGCTTCCTATTGCCTCTGGAATTAAACATAAAATGCTCTGTTTGGATTTTAAATCTTTTTATCATCTGACGCCTTCCTACTTTCGTAGTTTCTTAGACCTTACTTTTCTCCATGTACTCTCTGATACAGTTATGCTGGATGAGAATAGATTACCTTGACTCCATTTTTTACATATCTAATATGTACATAATTGTCTCTTTCATTAGTATGTAAGCTTTTTGATGAAAAGGACTTTCATTTTTATCTTTGTTTTTCCAGTGCTTAGTCCAGTGTCTGGCACAAAGACAGCACTTAATAAATTATTATTGTTTGATTTATTGATTGATCTTTACCTTGAGCAAGTAACAATGTCTCTGAATCATAAAAAACAATATGTGAACTCTAGGTTCTTGACATATAAACTGTATCTTCAACCCCTAAACTCCTTTAATTAATGGTATTATTCATTGGACTTTTTGTATGCATAATAGAAGTGTGTTCATGGCCTGAAATTTTGATATACCATTTCCATTTGCTACTTTAAAAATATTTTATAGCTGATAAATTTAGTTAAATTGTGAAATAGGTATAAGCTTAGCCTTGAATTTTTTTCTGAAGAGTGATAAAGCATAAATTAATCACTAGTCATTTGTTAAGCACCTGCTCTAAGTCAGGCACTGCTGTGTGCAGGACACATCTCTTGACCTCAAAGAGTTTACATTTATCTTGAATGAACCAGGAATTATATGTATTTTGGCAATGAAGTTATTGAGTGTTGTCTTTAAAACAGTCATCATAACAGTTATTTGTCATTTGCATTTGAAGTCTCATTCTGTCCCACTGAGCAGATACTAGTTATTATAAGACTATTTTATAATTTATTTATTAAAATTATTTATATAAAGACAATTTATTTACTGTTGATTTTCAAAGGTACATTGCTGAGTTTTTGTGTTTTAGCCATTGCAGGATATACCTCATCCCTACACAAGGAATCTTCTTCCTTTATAACAAAGAAAAGACATTAAACCAAACCAACAAAGGCCACATCTGACAGAGTCAATTGCATCACTTTTTAGAAGAATAAAAGCTTTGAATGATTAGACAAGAACTCAAAGGAAGACTTTTTTCTTTCTTACCTCTGTTTTAATTATCCAGTGGAATGAGAAGTCAGAAAGAGAAAATGGGTCTCAACCTGGGGAACAAACTAAATAAAAGATTGAGAATCCATTGCTTTGTTCATAAGAAGTCCATATATTTTTTGAGAACCATGTGACTTGATTTAAATAAAGAAACATAAATGAAGGAAGGAATAATTAACTAGGCTCTTAAAATTTACAGTAGCCTATAGAGTAAATATCTATTAGAATTTTTAAGTAATTTGGATTCATTTTTACAAGAAAAAGGTCTCTTTTTCATGTTCTGCATGCATTCATTTTGATAAGTGCTTTTGGTTATTTAACTTTAATTATTCATAACCATGTTTAGAAGAACTGGTAAGACATTATGTCATTATTTAAAAACTTTTTTTCCCCCTCTGTATGCTGAAAATCTTAGGCATGAAATGAAGAATATGTAATGGTAACCAGGACAGGGTTTTTTTTTGCTGTTCTTCTCTTTGAGGATGCTAAAGCTATCAAGTGCCTTTAATGATTTTGGCCTTTGCATGAATGGGGCAGGTAAAGTGGGATATTTTTGTTTTGGGGTGTTTCTAGGTACTAAGGCAATCAGGAGCCATTGATTCGAAACAATGTATATAATGTGGTACCAGTGATTGAAGAACTTTCCCACACCCTAAATGCTAAGTTGGCCCCAGTCCTCAGGGCCCTGAACAATGTATATGTAATGGAAGGTTAGTGTTTGACTTTCAGGGGCACAGTTATTGAAAGAGGGTGGGTAATGAGAATCTAGGAAAGCCGTTGAAGCATCCCCCTTGGCTTTGATAACCCAGATGTTGGTGCTTCTCTGGTAATTATATATTGCTATGGATAGACTGGTTGGTGTTATTTGCTCTGTTTATAATGTATGTTTGTAATTTCTGTTTGTAGTTGCCCTGAAGTTCAGGGGACTGATATTTTACCCCTGAACTAAGTGAATGATATATGTTTGTTTAATTAAACTGAGATTGTTAACCCCTGAAAGTTGCTTTCCTAGGAAAGCAGATCAAAGATTCTGTGTTGGCAGCCCTTCTGTGTGCTGGTGTTATTGGTCTTAAACAGCCACAGTAGCTGCTAGCAGCATTGTTGTTACAGAAGTTTCATTTAGTTTTTTTTTCTCTATGTTTCAACAATCCAGCTAGCAGCTATTGTGGGGGTGAAAGACCAACAAAAGCCCAACAACAAGAACGCTACCAGCACTATGCAAAAGCACAGGTTCTTTTGATCTGCTTAACTAAGGAAAGCTGCATGAAGGGGTTGACAAGCTTACTTTAATTCAGTATACAAATATCATTCACTTAGTTCAAGGGAAAAAGCCAGCACCTTGAACTTCAGAACAAAATACAAAGTACAAACATCAACAGACAGACCTTGTCTGATTCAAATCCCAATACATAGTTACCAGAGTTTAACAAAGTCCCAACATCTGGGTTTTAAGAGCTAGAGGGCTTCTTAGCTACAGCTGCCCAGAGTCATCTGAATGACCAGAACTTAGGCTGTTTTGATTGGTTCTTGAGTTAGCCCCTCCCCTTAGGAGCCTGGTTGATTCACATCCACATAGGTTAGGTTAACACCTAATAGGGGTTAGAGCCTGGGGCTTAGCACTTAGTAAGGCTCAACAAAATACACTGAATTACTCAAAGGAAACAAAAGCCAAACTCTTCAAGAGCACTTGTTGAACTAAGTGCTAAGAGCCCATTTTGCTTACCAACACATTCTACAAGTGCCTTTATAAAGAAATACTACAAGATCATTCTGAGTTGTTTAAATGCTAACTATTTTTAATGCATTCATTTCCACTTTGGCCTTTTCAGATCTTGATTGATATATGCTGATTTTTTTTTTTTGAGAGAGCAGTAGGAATGAATGTTGGTCTGGAAATTTAATTACAATAGGGAACTACCAGTGAACAAATTCGCTCAACAAATGTAGGCCTGGGTTTATTCTGCAATTTATAGTCAGCAGGAATTCCCTAAGACACTGAGACATGAAATGACTAACCTAGGGTCACAGAGTCACAAAAATGGCAGAGACAGAACTTCAACCTAGAAAAGACCATCCCTCCATCCTTTCTATTAGATTGTCCCAGGCAAAGAACTCGTGACAGAGATCAACACTGTTGTCTCACAATTTTTCTGAGAATAAATGTCTTTTTTTCAAATTTACCAAGCTAGAACTGGCACCCAGATTTCCAAACTCTTAAATTCAGTAAATCTTAAATCCCACTAAATCCATTGGTTACCTTATGTGAGTGTAGCTTGTCACGACCCCAGGTGAGCCAGTTGCTGACTACAAACCTCCTGGGATTTGTAGTTCTGCACAATTTGGGAAGAGAGGAATTAAGGAGATCAGTTCTTGAATAGGGAAGGGTTAGAATTTTTCCACAAGGTGATACAGGGAGTTTGGGATCTCTTCTGCAGAAAAGGAGAGATGTCAGTAGTCCCATGGCAACAGGGTGACCAGATCAGCAACTGGCATCTGTCACACCTGCAGTTCTATACTTTAAGACAAACAGAGATGACCTTTAACTAAATGGATGAACTGGGAAATGTGTGTGACTATATGTATTTTATAGCCCTGGTAGAATGAATGTTAAGAGACACAAGGCAGTTGAGAAGAAAGGGTGGGCTCTAACCCGCTTCAGCCTTATGTGAAAGTTGGAGAAAATCTTTCCCCTCTCTAACCTGCAAAAGCCTATTCCTTTTTCTCCCTGGACCCTGTGACTCCCTTATATACCTGTTTGTTTTTCATATTTAAATGTTTCTCTTGGTTTCTGTTGTGTTTTTCTCAAATATTTTTTGGATCATTCATTTATTTATATATTTAATATTTTTACTTTTCAGCATTGATTTTCACAAGAGTTTGAATTACAAATTTTCTCCCCATTTCTACCCTCCCCCCCACTTCAAGATGGCATATATTCTGGTTGCCCTGTTCCCCAGTCAGCCTTCCCTTCTGTCACCCCACTCTCCCCCACTCCCTTTTCCCTTACATTCTTGTAGGGCAAGATAGATGTTTATGCCCCATTGCCTGTATATCTTATTTCCTAGTTGCATGGAAAAACTTTTTTTTGAACATCTGTTATTAAAACTTTGAGTTCAAAATTCTCTCCCCTCTTCCCTCCCCACCCATCCTCCCTAAGAAGGCAAGCAATTCCATATAGGCCACATGTGTATCATCATGTAAAACCCTTCAACAATACTCATGTTGTGAAGGACTAACTATATTTTGCTCCTTCCTATCCTATCTCCCTTTATTCAATTTTCTCCCTTGACCCTGTGCCTTTTTGAAAGTGTTCATTTTTGATTACCTCCTCCCCCATCTGCCCTCTTTTCTATCATCTCCCCCTTTTTTATCTCCTACCTCCTTCTTTCCTGTGGGGTAAGAAATCCAATTGAGTGTGTATGTTATTCCAGTCTCAGGTCAAATCTGATGAGAGCAAAATTCACTCATTCCCCCTCACCTGCTCCCCCTTTCCTTCCTACAGACCTGCTTTTTCTTGCCACTTTTATGTGAGATAATTTACCCCATTCTATCTCTCCCTTTCTCCCTCTCAATATATTCCTCTCTCATCCCTTAATTTGATATTTTTTAGATATCATCCTTTCATATTCAACTCACCCTGTGCCCTCTGTCTCTCTATATATGTATATCCCCTTCAGCTACCCTAATACTGAGGTCTCATGAATTATACGTATCATCTTTCCATGTAAGAATGTAAATAAAACAGTTCAACTTTAATAAGTCCCTTACGATTTCACTTTCTTGTTTACCTTTTCATGCTTCTCTTGATTCTTATGTTTGAAAGTCAAATTTTCTATTCAGTTCTGGTCTTTTCACTGAGAAAGCTTGAAAGTCATCTATTTTATTGAAAATCCATATTTTGCCTTGGAGCATGATGGTCAGTTTTGCTGGGTGGGTGATTCTTGGTTTTAATCCTAGCTCCATTGACCTCCAGAATATCATATTACAAGCCCTTCAATCCCTTAGAGTAGAAGCTGCTAGATCTTGTGTTATTCTGATTGTGTTTCCACAATACTCAAATTATTCCTTTCTGGCTACTTGCAATATTTTCTCCTTGATCTGGGAGCTCTGGAATTTGGCAACAATGTTTCTAGGAGTTTTCTTTTCGGGATCTTTTACAGGAGGCAATTGGTGGAGTCTTTCAATTTCTATTTGACCCTCTGGCTATAGAATATCAGGGCAGTTCTTGATAATTTCTTGAAAGATGATATCTATGCTCTTTTTTGTTGTTTTTTTAATTTTTATTTAATATATTTAGTTTTCAGCATTGATTTTCACGAGAGTTTGAATTACAAATTTTCTCCCCATTTCTACCCTTCCCCCCACTTCAAGATGGCATATATTCTAGTTGCTCTGTAGCCCAGTCAGCCTTCCCTTCTCTCACCCCACTCCGCTCACATCCCCTTTTCCCTTCCTTTCTTGCAGGGCAAGATAAACTTCTATGCCCCATTGCCTGTGTATCTTATTTTCTAGTTGCATGCAAAAACTTTTTTATTTTTGTTTTTGAACATCTATTTTTTTTAAAACTTTGGGTTCCAAATTCTCTCCCCTCTTCCCTTCCCACCCACCCTCCCTAAGAAGTCAAGCAATTCAACATGGGCCACATGCGTATCATTATGTATAACCCTTCCACAATACTCATGTTGTGAAAGACTAATTATATTTTACTCCTTCCTAAACTATCCCCCTTTATTGAATTTTCTCCCTTGACCCTGTCCCTTTTCAAAAGTGTTTTTGATTACCTCCACCCCCATCTGCCCTCCCTTCTATCATCCCCCCTTTTTTATCTTCTTCCTCTTTCTTTCCTGTGGGGTAAGATACCCAATTGAGTATGTATGGTATTCCTTCTCAT
>CM053623.1:134490788-134502181 GCA_028646595.1 Phalanger gymnotis | reverse complement strand
GTATGTTTTGGTCTTCTTTGTCACCAAAGAAAGATTCCAAAGTCTGAGTCTGAATCTGGTTGCGTTTTCACTGCCTGGCCATTTTCCCAGCCAATTTACTTGACCCTTGAGTTTTTCGTTGGGGTATGACTGCTTGTATAGTAGAGAGTACTTTGTCCCAAGCTTGAGGCCCTGTGGTGTTGTTTTCGGAGCTGTTTCTACATAGCCAGCTCTGCCACACCAGCGCTACTCCTTCCCCCCGACTGGACTCAGATCTAAGCTGGCTCTGCACTCCTGCTCAGATCTGCCATTTAATTCCTCCCACCAGGTGGGCCTGGGCTCAGAAGCAACTGCAGATGTATTTCTGTAGCTGTGCCACCTCCACTGCCCCCAGGGCTGTGGCCAAACTGTGAACTCTTTTCACCCAGCAGCTTTTCTCACTAACCTTCTCTCTTGTCTTTGGTATTTATGGGTTGAGAAGTCTGGTAACTGCCACATCTCACTGATTCAGGGCGCTAGGGCCTGTTCTGCCAGGTTCCTGGTCTGGTTGGTCTGGGAACATCCCATGCTGGGCTCTGCTCTGCTCCACTCACAGATCTCTGTGATAGACCTTACCCTGTGACCATCCAAGCTGTCCTGGGCTGGAGCCCTGCTTCCCTCTGCTATTTTGTGGGTTCTGCAGTTCTAGAATTTGTTCAGAGCCATTTTTTCTAGGTGTTCGGAGGGACCTGGGTGGGAGCTCGTGCAAGTCCCTGCTTTCCAGCCACCATCTTGCTCGCAAAATGTCTCTGAAACATTTTTTGTTAAACAACATTTTAAGAATACGCTTGCAAGATTTAATATTATTTCTCACGAATACCTGTAATCCATCCTATTTTTTGTCACCTGGGGTCTCTTTATTTGTGGCATAAAGATTCAGAGGAGAGAGGGATCTTTCCTAGCTTGGGCTGGGAACTCAAATCCTAGCTCATTGTAATACAGTGGTGCTCTTAACTACAGCATAAGTCTATGTCATTTCATGAGTATCCTTCTAAGACCAGGATTATCATGAATTTGAGGCCTATTTTATAAATCTGCCTCATAGACATGAGCTGAAGTTTCCTGCCCGTGCTTTATACTACATAATACCTCATCTGCAGGTCCAAATCACCTCTACTTTCTCACCTATTGCTACTAAAGATCTCCTTAAGTACTCTTTATTTCAATTTTACTTATTTTATTCTGAAAGCAAGACATAAAATTGGCATTTTCATAGCATAGTGGAAGAGGAAAAAGAAAAGATGATTGTATATGAAACTGCAAACCTATTATGTACAGCTTGCTATTCCTTTTAAATATATAATAAAGTTATCATGTAATATCAAGCTCTCTTAAAACTATTTTTTTTAGTTGAAATCCAAATTTAAATCATAAATTATGTGGGGGGAGATAGGATATGATTTAGAGCTTATCTGGTTCAGACTTTGCATCTCATACATGAGGAAACTAAGATGCAGAATCCAAAATCACATATTTAAATCTTATAAAGGTCAAGCTCCATTACTTTAAGCATGATAATATTGCTAAAAAAAATGGTTAAGAAAGCTTAAGATAAAGATGATTTCTTCAATGTGAACTGGTACATTAAAACCAGAATAATTACCCTCCTCCTCCCTTTTTTTGGAGTAGTTTGAAAAGGGCTGTTATTTTATTTCTGTAGATACCTTCCATTATCGAAAGACCTTTCAATGATGCATAGAAGCAATTGGATTGTAGATCATTGTAATGCCAAACAAGGTGGGACTTTTTGCTGCTTTTTGTTTGAATGCTTCTCAGCACTAAGTCAATTGGGTGCCTTTCATTGAGCTTTGCCTTTGTTTCAATCAAGAGTCTTTGATTGAAACAGGAGTCTTTGATGATCTGCTTAAGTTGTAAGAAAGCCTAAATCATATGAGTTTGAGTCACATTGTAGTAATGCCCTCTGACCCTGAAAAAGGGTATATATTCTCTGAGGTTTGCATTTTGCTTGGGGCTTTCACTCACTGGAAGAGTGTCATGTGATTTGACCAGATGAGACTCTGGGTAGCAGCTATTAAGGAGCCTCTGGCTTTGAAAACCCAGATGTTGGTGCTTCTCTCTCTGGTAACTGTTTTATGTATTGCTGGGACAGACAGCTACCAGCCTGTCTGCTGATTTGTGTTATTTTGCTCTGTTTATATAATTTCTGCTTGTAATTTCTGGTTGTGTTTTCTCTGAAGTTCAAGGTGCTGACTTTTTCCTTTGAACTAAGTGAATGATATATTGTGTACCCCTTAAAGATGCTTTCCTTGGAAGAGCAGACCAAAAAACCTGTGTTAGTAGCCATTCTGGGTGCTGGTGTTATTGGCCTCGCACAGCCACAGTACCTGCAAGTAGCATTATTATTACAATCCTTGTGTTAGAAAGCTGGGGCTAAGTGATGTTTCCACGGTCATGAAACTAATATATATCAGAGGAAGCAAAACAAAGTCTTCCTAATAGCAAGATCATCTCTTTCTAGTATACCAAGTTGCTTCACAAATAATCACTGTGTTGAGTTAAATGTAAATATATCAGAAATATCTATGATAGGCCATCCCTTGGATTCAGATGATGGCAAATGTCTTCAAAGAAGAAAAAAATTAGCAGAAAGGTTTTTGCAACTCACCTGAGTCTCACGGATACCTCTCTAACTTGGATAAGAAATAGTGCTTGATTCTTGGGGATAAAATGAGAATAGTGAAGAATAAAATATAAATGGAACTTTGAAGAAGTACAAAAGGAGAAATTTTTTTCTTTAAGAGACAATAAGTGCTATTAAATATACATATATGCATATACACACATAGTCTGTGTGTATTCGTGTAATATAAAAGCATCAATAGAGCATTAAAGGTAGGGAATAAAGATAAAGAAAAAAAAGGCTAAAGTGAGAGCTTGTTTACCTGACATGATCAAAGGCTTTGTTTATGACAAATACCAGCTTAGCCCTAGGCCAACAGTGTCTGAGAGGCCAGAAGTCTGAAATTGATGGTTCAGCATATAAATTACTCGGTCTCCAAGTATGTTAGATAGGAAAGTTTTAGTTGCTATTTTTATTTTATTTTTCAGTGGAAATAGAGACTGGACCTGTGATTTCATTGGTGTAGGTAACTTCCAGTGAAGTAGCTCCCAAACCTGGTTGGCAGCCTCTCCACAACATATCTTTAAGTTATCTCAGGCATTTAGAGGTTAACTTATCTAGGGTCACAGGGGCGGTATACTAAGACATGAGATTTGAAACCAGATTTTCTTGGCATTGAGGCCAGCTTTGCATCAACTATGACCTACTCCAAGATGTAGAAAGAGGTCTGAATTTGGTTAAATTGAATAGCACTTTGGAAAGCATAGGATTTGGAGAAATTTGGATAGTTCTTATTTCCTACTGTACACAGAAGCTTTGCTTCAAAAAATGTACTTTTTTCAGGGGTGTGGTTGACCACAGACTTACAAAATTCAAGATCCCAAAAGAAACAGAAACATTGTTGCTTTCCAAACCTTTAGGAATTTACCATGTGCTCCCACTAACAAGGCAGTTGCTTAGATGGCAGCTCTGGTATTAACACACTTAGTTGAAAAAAAAATAACAAAAGCCTAGAGGAAAGGCCTGCCTCTTGGGCTCAGAACTGTCATTCATCTATTCAAGCTTCAGAAGTTGGCATTCTTTGTTCAGCAAGAGGCTTACTGGAACCACCACATACTGTGTCAAACTACCAGCAAATCCTTTATCAGCACATCCTTTTGAGACTGTCATTGAACTGTATGGACCTAAGGAGTGATAAGCATTAATAATACCAGTGTTCTTTTTATCCCATCAGCCTTTCAGCTTCATTGAAGGTTCCTTTATCTAAACTTAGGTTTTAAAGTCTAGACAATTGCATTTCCTTTTCTCCTTCAAAAGTGGTGCTTAGCCCATCAAGCATAGATATGTAGGGCTTTTTTTTTAAAGCTACTTAAGATCTAGGAGAATAATCAATACTTTCTTGTAAATGACCTTGGACTTCTCTTGGAAAGTTGCAGGATCCTAGACCTCAACACATTTGGAAGTAAAATAAAAAATATCATGAATAGCCCCGTCTGTCATAAAACTGCAGTATTATTCTTCACAATATGTTTTGTACTTTATTCAGTGCGGATTCTCTGGTGTGTGTGTGTGTGTGTGTGTGTGTGTGTGTGTGTGTGTGACATACATACTATAGAAAGGAACATTCACACAACCAAAATTTTTTTTAACCATTGTCGAATTTAAAAATTAATTATAAATTATCTTGATGTTTAAAAAGGGGGAATAAAGTAAAGTTATTAGTTGGGAGAAAATGAATTGTGAATTTCTAGACTAGCATAATCTGGATCAAAATCCTTCTTTAATTTGTGATATGTTGTAGCATACAAGCTATAGTAGAGGTGGATTGTCAATAAACATTTGCTGAATGAATGCCTGGCTCTTTATATTGATGTTTATATAACACTTCAAGATTTACAAAATATTTTATATATTATTTCATTTCATATTTAGATAGACAGACAGATGAACAGGGAAGCAGACAACAAAGGGAGTGAAGAAAGAGGGAGAGACAGACAGACACACAGAAAGACAGAGAGAGATAGAGACTGACAGACATATATGTGTATGTGCATATATACACACACATATATATACATATATATATACACACACACATATACATAAACACATACATACATACACACACACACACACACACACACACACACACACACACACACACAGAGAGAGAGAGAGAGAGAGAGAGAGAGATTGATTATATTTTGGTCCAGACTTGGGATCTTATGATTTCATAAGTTTAAGTAACTCTGAGTTTGAAGACTCCCTTCACCAATACACATCAACAGACCAGCAGTTCACCTATAATTTAATCCAGATAGTTTCATGAGATATTGACAGGATAAGTGACTTCTCCAAGCTTACATATTTACTAGGTGTCATAGGCAGAAATTGAACCCAAGCTTCTAATGCTAAGACTGCTCTCCCTCCACTATGACAATATGCTCTTAATATTTTTATAAGGTCATAAATAGCAATGCCTGAACTATTTAAAAATGTGAGAAATATGAGTCTTTCAGATCTGGTTTCACTTTGGATGTAGATTCATTTGGTTGTGACTTTACAAGGAACAGTTCGGGCAAATTCTGTTAAGACAACAGCAAATAATTGCATTCAGTGAAACGAGTCAATTCATTTTGGCATCTTCATGGTGCCAAATAACTGATTTGGCTGATTTGTTCACTTTTCAAATGGTATTTTTGAACGCCATCCCAGTGCTCTCAGAGAGCTGAGCATACGAATAGTGCCAAGATAATGCAATCATATGGAGTCCTCACATTAACCATAGATCCTTAGGGACTAGAAAAAGTTAGGATTAGATTAACCACATAGTCAGTGAGTGCCAGCAGATATAAGGAGGTAATTCATAGCATCTCAGAATTGAAAAGGACTTTAAAGGTTATCTTGTCTGAAATGTCCAAGTTAGTTTCTCTTTTACAACATTCCTGACAATGGCCATCTAACCCCATAGTGAAAAAAAGGACACAGCCACTTCCAAAGATAGTCCTTTTCTCACTTTGCACAGTGCTAAATCTTGGGAAAATTTTCCTTACATCAATCTGGAACCTGCTTCTTTTTGACTTCTGCTCATTCATTGCTCCAAGTTCCTCTGGGGCCAAACAGAACAAATCTTATCCCTCTTCCACAAGATCAGACTTTAGATTTTTTTTTTAAAGATAGTAATCATGGAAGCATCCTGGTGAAAAGAGTGCTGTATTTGGGTTCAGAAGAACTAGGTTCAATTTCTCTCTGTCTCTCTGTTTTTTCACTGTCTCTCTGTCTCTGTTCCTCTCTTTTTTTCCATATATATGTTCATATAACCTCTAAAGTCATTTGTAGTTCTAAGTCTGTGATCAAGGTTGCTTTCCGCAGATCCTCAAATTTTTTCTTTACTGAAATAAACATGCTCATCGCTTTCAACTGATCCTTATATGGAATGATCTTGATCCAGTCACCTCACAAGGACACTCATAGATTTGCCAATGTCCTTACTAAAATAAAATGCCAGAACTGAACACAATATGCCAGGTCTTCTGACTAGGGCAGAGTATAGCACGATTCTTGTCTCCTCTTCTGAGCATCATAGTTTTAATACAAGCAGAGATCATTAGTTTGCTTTTGTATTTTGGTTTGCTATACATTGTCCCATTGGGCATGCAGTCTATTAAAAGCCTGATAACTTTTTTCTTACAAAGGGCTTTGTAGGCACATCTCCCTTATCCGGGTAAAGTTGATTTCTTGAACCAATTAAATTTCATGTTAGATTTGACTCAGAATTTGATTCCATAAATGTTTACCCAGCAACTAACTGTGGGTCTGAGAGAAGTACATTTGAAACATATGGCCCCTGCTCTTAAAAAGATTATAGTTTTGTAGGGGATATGAAAATGTGTTCACTAACAAAATCCTACGTAAGTTTCAGGGTAAATCAGGCAAGTCATTAGAAGGAAGTATCATTTTAATTGAACCATAAAGAGTGAAAAGACCCATTCTGACATTCTTACTTTTTTGGTACTGATATTTGGGACAGAAATTGAATCTAGGGATTAAGATGTAGATTCCAATGGTGGTCTTTATTGGAGGTTCTTAGGACATATAGCCAAATGGAATAATCACTGACAACATTGATAACAAAACTAAAAACATCCCTATAAAATTTATTCAAGTATCTTTATCCACTCCTCCATTTGCACTAGGGAAAAAAGCTTTTTCTTCTATTTGTTTTTTTTTTTCCCCTGCAGCTCCTCTTATCTCTCTCTTTCTTTTGCCTAAGCATATTCTTTTTAAGGAGACTAAAATAGAATTGAATTGCCAAGAACTGACTCATCAAAAGTAAATGAATTGATTCAGAATGATCTACTTTAATGTTTTCTTAAGTCTGGTCGGTTTTTGTTCTGCGTTCTCGAAGAGGACCAAAATGACATCACTATTTTAGAGTCAAGTTTCAGTGTGTCCAACTGTGGCTGATCAGACCAACAGGACCTTGGAATGTTCTACCACAGGTTGGGAGCAAATAGTCCATATAAACATTTGGGATGTATTCTATAAATTTGCACATCTTGCATTTCTTTCGAGCTATTTCAATTCTGCTTTGTTCATAGAGCACAACATCTTCTCTGATGTGGACAGTACCATGAAGAGCGGTGATGTGCCAGTGTCTCCCATATCACACAATCGATCCTGAAGTTCTTAAGAGAGACCTTGAGAGTGTCCTCATATTGCTTTTTTTCTGACCATCCTGCGAACACTTGCCCCACAGATAGATTAGAATGTATTAACCATTCATATTATACAGTTGGGCGACTGTTTAGGTCAGGGCTTTTAGTTTGTTTCTTTGTTTAGTTTCTTTTACTCAGGAAACTTGCATTGTTGTGTAATTCTAAAGGCTTTGCTATGCATATTCCCTCTTGGTTTTTCATTATTGTAGGATCCAAGTATTTGAAACTGGAAACCCATCTTTTTTCAAAGGAGGAAACTGAGAGACAAAGCAGTCACGTGACTTGTCCATGGCCACTGAGGTCTGACTGAAGAAGAGCCAGGATTTAGGCTCAAGTCCTTTGGCAACAAATTCAGTACTTTTTCATTATACCATGCTTCAAAAGCATTAATTAGCTTTCTTCGAGGAGAAGCACTTGAACAGGAGGGGTCTCCTAAAGCAAGTGCTCCTTTTGGTGACCCAAGAACTGACTAGACTTCTTTGTCCAAACTATGATCAATATATGCTAAGAAGAACAGACTGCTACCAAATGCGAAATGAAGGAAAACAAATGAGGTAAGCCTTTCTGACCTTTTCATCAACCTTCCTCATTATTCCTCTCCTTTATCTCTTCTCCTCCTTTTTTTACCTCTCCATACTCTTGGTTTTCTCTCCAAACCATCTTTGTCCACTTTATTTTATCACATTAAAAATAAGTTTTTCATTTAACAAAATATATATTTTCTTTCCCCTCCTCTTATTCTATATCCATTGAAGGAGAAATAAAAGAAAAACAAAATGCTTGTAACAGATAGGCACGGCCTAGAAAAATTAATTCTCTCATTGACCATGTCTAAAAATACATTTGTCTCAATTTGCAACCTTGGGGCTCCTTCACATTTTTCTATCACTATCTTTAAATGACAATTTAATTAAAACTGTTTATTTGGCCTCATGGAGACAAAAACATGGATTATTTAATTAATTTGCTTTAATTTTAAAATGAATCTAGTCATACCAGTTGCTATGTAATCATAATCTTAGAAAATATCTACCAGGTTAGTATAGAGAAGAGGAAGAGAATAACCATTTTTAAAGTACCTACTATGTGCCAGGTACTCTATTAAGTACTTTCCAAATATTATCTCGTTTGATCAAATGTAGTTAAATAGAATGAAAGGTCATTGGCTCTGAGGTCAAAGGAAATGGTTCAAATATTGTCTTTTGTGTTTACTCCCTGAGTGTCTTTGGGTAAGTCAAGCTATAGTTAATAACTTTCCTTGGCTTCAGTTTATTGATCTGTAATAAGAGGGAGTATGAAATGTTGACCTCTGAGATCCTTTCCAACTGTAGATCTATGATCTTGTAATTTACAAATTAGGTCTCAGAAAGCAGGCCCTTAGGTTTAGGGTTAAATGGATTCAGTTACATTAAGGAAAATCCTACAACTGGCAAGACAGGTCTTTTAGGGATCCTATAACTCTCCAGGCCATGTATATGGGCTGCACTGAATTGAATTAAGTTATTTTAAAAACCACATTCAAGTCTGCTATGCACTGCCACTGTACAAATGGACTGATTTGTTTGTATGGGAAGCGTGGGAGGGAGCAATTAGACAGTATACTTGTGCTACATAGTCACATAATTTTAGTAATTCAAACCCCAAACAAACCTCCCTTCTTTTTTTTCAGTAGCTGGTGGTTTAGCCTAAATCATCTGAATAATTGTTTCAATGGCCCAGTTTGCCAATGGGAAAGGCACAGTGCATTATTTAAAAACAAACAAAAACACTCAGGAAAATGTTGTTTTCATCAAAAGCATGTGGAGATTGCTTTGTGGAAATCTCTTCACAATGCTTGTGTTGAAAGCAAGATTCACTGTAGAATATTAACATTCTGTACTTCATTCTTCTCTTCTCTCTTCACTAAGGCTTCTTCCTCTATACTAGAATCCTTCTTTGAATTCAGCTGGCCCAGTTCTGTCTGGACTGGATTCCAGAGTGAGTTCTAGGTTTTGAGACAAACGAATTTAGTTTTGTAAGCCTGTATCTCATGTTTTCCCAGTCTAAATTAAGGTATTTGGAGCCCTGAGCATAGGACTAGCCCTTTTTTCTCAGGCCCTCCTTTGGGTTTTAGGCCTGCCAGGACCTTCTAATTGCCTTTGCCTCGCAGTTTATGCCAATTACAGGCTTATGGAAGACTTGTCCTTGCCACCTGACTCTGGATATTTTACCAGTTCTCAACTCACCGAATAAAATCCAGTCTGGATGGGCTATCATTCAAGGTCCTCAATAACCTGGTTTCAGTCTGACTCTTTAGTTCCCCCCTCATGGACTCATATTTCAACCTGATTGAACTAGTTGCCTTCCCACTTTTCATCTCTCCCACCATTATGTCTTTTCTCATGTTTTTCTCAACAGCTAGAATACTTTGCTAGCCCTCCCATCTTCATGGGCAGACATCTTACTAATCCTCCAAAGACACTCTTACTTAAGTGACATTTCCTCTGAAGAAAGAGGAAAAATCCTTTTTCTTTAACCCCCCTCAACAAGTACATAATAGATATTCAGTAAGCATTGAATGAATGTATAAACAACTAGTAATAACAATGATAATGATAACAATAAAAGACTAAAATAAAGGAGTGATTATGGTCTACTTTGAAGAAAATATGGGTCAAGAGAAAAGGGAAAAACCTGTATCCTCTCCAATAGTCAGATTAATCTAGCAGAAAATTTATGGGGCCAAAAAGAGAATTGGTGGTAGGGAAAGACCAGTAGGAGGCAGTAGAAAGCCAAGCTTTAGTGCAGACCTGCAGAGGGGAAAAACAGGAGCAGAAAACACACAAACAAATAATCCAGGTATCAAAGCCTGAACAGTCTGCTTCTGGAGTATGAAGAGATTTAAGGTATTCACATGTAAACTCAACAGCAAAAAATATTCCTTTTTTTTTTTTTTGATAAAATGTGCCTTTATTGATCTTCAAACTCTGAAGAGAAAACTAGTACTATTATTCTAATGAAAGTTGTAGGCATCAAAGGCAGGCAGTCTCTTTTAAAACTGAGGTAAGAAGAGAAACCTAAGAAATATCAAACTGGGTCAAACTCGTAGTCTAACTAACACAAAGCTACCGTCACTGACAGTGCAACTAGGAAAGTTTTATAAGAAAACATGACAATTGTTCTTCATTCCATCATCTTCAGACACTAGGGGTATATATAGCTTGAGGATCCCTAATTACAAAGCAATCATACATGAATTCATTTAAAACCCTAAATCTACTTATATTTCTGGCCAGTACAATCACTTAGGGTAATGAGTTTCATATGCTCACTACTTGCTGTGTAAGGAAGCAAAATGAGTCTAGTTTGAGTATTCTTACTTTAATATTGGATACTGAGTCATTTTAAATGCAGAATTGATGTTAGCAACACTTTTTTTTAAAAGAAGTTCATTAAACCACTTCTAAATGGGGCTGCTGAATTGGCAGAAAAAGGGGGGCTAGCTAGCATAACGATTGGTAACTGTTCAGATTAATTAAAAGAGGAATAAAACCTCCAAGGAAGGCACAGAAGTTCTGGGCATCAATTTTCTTCTTGGCACTTTGAGTCAACTCAAGAAATCTGTGTAAAAAGAGAGAAAGAGACTGAAATTAGCAGAAAAGAAGTCTTAGAAAATATTTAAGATTTTAAAATGAATGATTATGAGGATGTTTCTAAAACATCATGTGACAATAAATAATGTCCATTTGTTTGAATAACTAATATTGGTAGAATTCAAACCTCCTAAACAATTTGGCAACCTTGAGATGTTAATTAAAATCTTAAAGCTATGATCGGAGTTTGTCAGAAGACCTTTCCCTTCCTAACACACAACGCTTCCTCAAAGGAAAATGCTCCTACTGTATTATCCTTCAAGGGCAAGTGGCAGAAATGGTTGCCAAGAATGTTAAGACCAAGGGATTTTAATATACAGATATGTAATGAAAAAGTCCTTATCAGTTGGCATAGAATCCCATTGAAAGCAATCAGACTATGCTGTTGAAACCAGCAGTGGGGACACCCTGGTCCTGGTGATCTTACGGGGATTTGCCCCCCCC
>CM053623.1:134464086-134490688 GCA_028646595.1 Phalanger gymnotis | reverse complement strand
GATCCCAGGATGCAGTGTCCTATTTGAATGTTCCTGGGAGAACAGAGACCCCTAGTGGGATGATCATTTGATATGTATTTGGATGTGACTAATCAGAAGGAACTGAGGAACTAGGCTAAACTGAGCAGTCAAGAATAACAATGACTCCAACTTAATTAAACTTGTGCCCTAGCATGTACCTCCGAGGTTCTCTTGCTTTCATGTCTCAGGAGCTATACCCGAGGAAGAAGGAGGGGTCCTCAAAATTAAGCCATAATAACAAAAATAATTGGAATTTATATAATATTTTCCAGTTTAAATAAGCTATCTCATCTGATCCTCATAATAATATGATGAGGCAGGAAGAGCAGGCATCATTACTACTATTATACAGACAAGAAAACTGAAGCTCAATTTCAATGACTTGCCCAAGGCCATTCAGTATCAGGTAAGTGACTTTCCTTCATCTTCTGATTCCAAAGCCAATACTTTTCACAACCACATAACAGCTGTCCTGTTAGATTCTGTATTATTAATTCATTTCCACATAAAGAATCAGAGGTTTGGGGAGGTTATGTGACTTCTCCAGAGTCACAAAGTTAACACAAATGAAAGACAAAAGACAAACCAAGATTTTGGCACTGGGGACACAGCATTGAGCTTAGCATCAAGAAGACCTCATTTCAAATCCAACCTCAGACGTTTACTAGTGGTTTAACCCATGGCAAGTCCCTAAAACTCTCTGTGCCTCAGTTTCTTCATCTCTAACAATGGAGATAATAATATCCCCTCACAGGGTTCTTGTGGTTTTTGAATGAGAAAATATATGTAAAACTCTTTTCAAATCTTAAAACATGCTAAAGATATGTTATTATTATCACTATTATTATTGTATATTGTATTATTTATTATATAGATATTATTACCAATATTATTGTTGTTGTTGTTGTTATCACTGTATTATTTTTACTCTGAGTTCAGCGCTTTTTCCATTAAGTGAAAACTTACCATGGTGATATGATGGTTGCATTATCTATTAAGAATATTTTGTTGTCTATTAGGAATTTTTTTTTGTTAGGTGTCAGTAAACAGTGAATACCCTAAAGTGCTTGAACCTCATTGTACCAGGATTGGGATTACTGGGACATAAAGTTATAAAAAGTGAAGTAGTACAAAATAACTAGAAATTACATAGCATATTAGGTTTTGCAAACCATTTTAGATATGCTATTTCATTTGAGTCTCACAATAACCCTGTGAGGTAGGTATTAAGAGAAACTTAAAAGGGGGGAAAATCATTGCTTTGTCCACAAACTGTCCTGTGGCACAGAAATATTAGGTGATTCCAAAGTAGCAAATGCAGTTTCATTCACTTTGTGGCTCTGGCAAACATACTGGGAGGAGTAACTGAAGGATCAATGCCAGGTGTCTCCCAGAGGAGAGGCTTCTATGGTCACTTCTTGATGCTCTATTCTTCCTAGCTGAGAAGCTTTTAATATCTGTTGAGGTAGTGATTCTACATTGATCCTTCAACAATACAGTTTTTGCATAAGGGAGGACCTGTGACTTCAATTATAGTGATAGGAGCTCATCTTGGTTCAATTCCATAATTCCTAGCAGAAAATTATTACTGTAGTGAAAATTAGTGAAGAGTTGGCACAGAAAAAGCTGCACACAGGAGACCCTCTTATTTATCTTCTGAATATTCAATAATATCTGGTTGGAGACAAGAGAGGCAGATCTTGAGACAGAGCCTCATTAGTAAATCCGTGAGAATGGTACCTTGTGGTCAATGTGGAAAGACTGCTAAGCTATGAATAACCTAGGAGGTCTTCCTGTTTGTAGAGATTCTTCCAAGTATCTGTTTCAGGGCATTCTTTTTAAGCTACAGAACCCTTTAAGTCCAGAGATGTAGTTGAGCAAGATGAGGTACCATTACTAAGGAGCTAAACTGTGGTTCCTGTTCATAAATTTCATGAACTAAATTGGTTTAAAAACAATCACTATTTGAAATGTTTGGAAATTTGTCTAATAAATAATTTGTCCAAAAGCTATGATTATCTCCATAACAACAGCAATAATATTTATCCATAAAAATAAAAAGAATGTTGTTAATGGATTTTGCCATAGCAAATACACAATATCCTAGCTTCGTGGACCAAATTTTATTAAAAGACCTACCAGAAGAAATAAAAACCATGTGTGAACAAGATAAAGTACAGATAGTTAACCTATCTACTACTAGAGTTGTACCAAAGATGCTTTCAGTGGGTCTAAGAAGATGAGATTACATTCTCATACTTTAATTCAGTCATACAAAAGCAGTTGCATTGGCCAAAGTGCTCATGGGTTTTGCTAGATTAAATGTATTTGTGACAAAGCAAGGCTTTCATTTGGAGGGAATTGGATAGATAAGAGGATATAGGTGAAAAATTTATCACTAAAAGATTTTAAAAATGCACAAAAGAAAGTAAGAAGATGTGTAGGTGATACAAATAAATAGATAACATACAGATATTAGAAATACACACATATATAACTCTTTAAAAAACTGTACCAAATAGAATTTTATCTTCTTATAACAGTCCTTTCATACTCTTCTTTGAATGTTGAAATATTTATTTGTGGATGATTTTTAAGTTTGCAATAAAAAGAACATTTTTAAAAATAATCTTTTAAAATTCAATTATGCAACCATACACATATCACAACACACAACAGAACAATAACAGGATAGCTACTTTTCCCAGTTTTATTTCTGTTCAAATGCTACTATAAAAAGATGAGACTATAAGATGAATATTGATGATAGTTGTGATGTTGATAAAAATATTAACAACAAAAACAATAGATTAACACATATAAATGCTCTAATGTTTGTAAAGACAGAGTCTTTCAGAACACTAAGCTTAGAGTCAGGAAAACCATAGTTCAGATTCTGCCAACCATTTTCCATTCTCATTTGAAGTTCTCATCAGCCCTATGAAGTAGACTCTGTGATAGTGGCTTAAACAGGAACTGAAAGTATTTGAAACCACTTGACCCAATTCAGAAGTCTGTTTGTTTTCCTTAGAAACATACCACAAAATCTATCTGAATACCTGAGTAAATATTCTTGAATACTCTCCATGCAGAGACATGTTCTGTTTTTATTTTATGTGGAGATGTGCTTTACTTTATTGCCATCTTTTTTTGGTACTATTTATTCATTTTAAACATTATTTTCTTTTTAAAATCTGAATTCTAAATTCTTTCCCTTCTTCCCCTCCCCACCCACTGAGAAGGCAAGAAAAATACAAACTATACATCTGAAATCGTGCAAAAGATATTTCTATATTAGCCACATCACAAAAAAGCAAAAAAAGGTAAAAGAAAAAAAAAGAAAAGTGAGAAAATTATACTTCAATTTGTACTCAGAGTTCTTTAGTTCTTTCTGTGGAGATGGATAGCATTTTTTCTTCATGAATTCTTTGGAATTGTCTTGAATGATTGTGTTGAGTAGAGCAGCCAAGTCATTCACAGCTGATCATTCTTTTCTTTTGTCTTCTTTTCTTTTCTTTTATTTGTTTGTTTATTTATTTATTTAATATTTTTTTGGTTTTCAGCATTGATTTTCACAAGAGTTTGAATTACAAATTTTCTCCCCATTTCTACCCTCTGCCCTACTCCAGAATGGCATATATTCTGGTTGCCTCCTTCCATAGTCAGCCCTCCCTTCTATCACCTCACTCCCCGCCATCTCGTTTTCCCTTACTTTCTTGTAGGGCAAGATAGATTTCTATGTCCCATTGCCTGTATATCTTATTTCCTAGTTGCATGCAAAAATTTTTTTGAACATCTGCTTTTAAAACTTTGAGTTCCAAATTCTCTTCCCTCTTCCCTCCCCACCCACTCTCAAGGAATTCCACATTGGCCACATGCATAGGATTATGTAAAACCCTTCCACAATACTCATGTTGTGAAAGACTAACTATATTTTGCTCCTTCCTATCCTATCCCCCTTTATTAAATTTTCTCTCTTGACTCTGTCCTTTTTTGAAAGTGTTTGTTTTTGTTTATCTCCTCTCCCATCTGCCCTCCTTTTTATCGTTTCCCCCCTTTTATCTCCTTCCTCCTTTCTGGTGGGGTAAGACACTCAATTGATTGTCTATGTTATTCCCTCCTCAGATCAATTCCAATGAGAGCAAGATTCACTCATTCCCCCTCACCTGCCCCCTCTTCCCTTCCTAAAGAAGTGCTTTTTCTTGCCACTTTTATGTGAGATAATTTACCCAATTCTATCTCTCCCTTTCTCCCTCTCTCAATATATTCCTCTCTCATCCCTTAATTTGATTTTATTTCTTTAAGTATCATCCCTTCATATTTAACTCATCCTGTGCCCTCTGTCTATATCTGTCTGTCTATCTATCTATCTATCTATCTATCTATCTATCTATCTATCTATCTGTATATTCCCTTCAACTACCCTAATACTGAAGTCTCATGAATTATACACATCATCTTTCCATATGGGAATGTAAACAAAACACAAAACAGTTCAACTCTAGTAAGTCCCTTATGGTTTCTCTTTCTTGTTTATCCTTTCATGCTTCTCTTGATTCTTGTGTTTGAAAGTCAAATTTTCTTTTCAGCTCTGGTCTTTTCACTGACAAATCTTGAAAGTCATCTATTTTATTAAAAATCCATACTTTACCTTGGAGCATGATACTCAGTTTTGCTGGGTAGGTCATTCTTGGTTTTAATCCTAGCTCCATTGACCTCCAGAATATCATATTCCAAGCCCTTCAATCCCTTAATGTAGAAGCTGCAAGATCTTGTGTTCTCCTGATTGTGTTTCCACAATACTCAAATTGTTTCTTTCTGGCTGCTTCCGTTATTTTCTCCTTGATCTGGGAGCTCTGGGATTTGGCAACAACATTCCTAGGAGTTTTCTTTTTGGGATCTTTTTGAGGAGGTGATCTGTGGATTCTTTCAATTTCTATTTTGCCCTCCGGCTCTAGAATATCAGGGCAGTTCTCCTTGATAATTTCTTGAAAGATGACATCTAGGCTCTTTTTTTGATCATGGCTTTCAGGTAGTCCAATAATTTTAAATTATCTCTCCTAGATCTATTTTCCAGGTGAGGGGTTTTTCCAATGAGATATTTCACATTGTCTTCCATTTTTTTTCCTTCCTTTGATTCTGTTTTATAATACCTTGATTTCTCATGAAGTCACTAGTTTCCACTTGCTCCAATCTAATTTTTAAGGTACTATTTTCTTCAGTGGTCTTTTGAACCTCCTTTTCCATTTGGCTAATTCTGGCATTCTTCTCCTCAATGGCTTTTTGGAGCTCTTTTGCCATTTGAGTTAGCCTATTTTTTAAGGTGTTATTTTCTTCAGTATTTTTTTTGAGTCTCCTTTAGCCAGTCATTGACTTGTTTTTCATGGTTTTCTTGCATCACTTTCATTTCTCTTCCCAATTTTTCCTCTAGTTCTCTTACTTTCTTTTCCAAATCCTTTTTGAGCTCTTCCATGGCCTGAGACCAGTTCCTGTTTTTCTTGGAGGCTTTTGATGTAGGCTCTTTGACTTTATTGACTTCTTCTGGCTGTATGTTTTGGTCTTCTTTGTCACCAAAGAAAGATTCCAAAGTCTGAGTCTGAATCTGAGTCTGTTTTCACTGCCTGGCCATGTTCCCAGCCTACTACTTGACCCTTGAGTTTTTCGTTGGGGTATGACTGCTTGTAGAGTAGAGAGTACTTTGTCCCAAGCTTGAGGGGATGTGCTATTGTTTTCAGAGCGACACAGCGAGCTCTGCCACACCAGTGCTACTCCTCCCCCAAGAACCTCCAACCCAGACTGGACTCAGATCTAAGCTGGCTCTGTACTCCCCCTCAGATCCACCATTTAATTCCTCCCACCAGGTGGGCCTGGGGCCAGAAGCAACTGCAGCTGTAGTTCTGTAGCTGTACCACCTCCACTGGCCCTGGGGAGGTGGCAGAATTGTAAACCCCTTTCACTCTGTCCCCTTCGCTTTTTCCCACTAACCTTCTCTGTTGTCTTTGGTGTTTGTGGGTTGAGAAGTCTGGTAACTGTCACAGCCCACTGATTCAGGGCAGTAGGACCTGTTCTGCTCAGCTCCCGATTTGGTTGGTCCTGCTGCCACCCACGCTGGACTCTGCTCTACTCCGCTCCCAGGTTTGTGTGATAGACCTTACCCCGTGACCATCCAGGGTGTCCTGGGCTAGAGCCCTGCTTTCCTCTGCTATTTTGTGTCTTCTGCAGTTCTAGAATTGGTTCAGAGCCATTTTTCCTAGGTATTTGGAGGGGCCTGGGTGAGAGCTCGCGTAAGTCCCTGCTTTCCAGCTGCCATCTTGGCTCCACCCCCTTGATCATTATTTTAACATTGCTGCTACTGTGCGTGATGATCTCCTGGTTCTTCTCACTTCACTTTGCCTCAGTTCATATGAGTCTTGCCATGTTTTTTTTTTTTTCGTTACTGAGGCTACTCCCCATTATTTCTTCTAGCATAACAATATTCCATTACAATCACATGCTACAACTTGTTCAGCCATTCCAAAATTGGTGAGCATCCCCTCAATTTCCAATTCTTTGTCTCCACAGAAGGAACTGCTTGTAACGGTAATGTAAATGGGAAGATCTTGCCCATCCATTGATAGGCACATGTGACCTGTCGTCTGAGTCATACGATCCTGTGGTAGGAGAAGCTTGCTGAATGGGTGGAGAAGAGCAGAAAGGAAGTGAGACAGAGCAGTCACAGCTGGGAGGGAGAGAGACACGGAGCAGCACCTAGCTTGAGTGACAGTCAGGGAGTGATTTTGCCTAAAGGAGCTTGTTTTGTGGGAAGGCTTGGGAATGTTGGTGCCCCCTGTATTGCTAATGTGTATAGATTTCTTTGTTGCTGTGATGGATTTGGCTTTCTGGTGTTTGAATAATTGTTTTGGGTTTGCCTTCAATGAAGAGAGTCTGTTATATTTCCCGCATATTCATAGCCACTGTAGGCACTGTATCGCATTGGTGCTACATTGCTATAAAAATATTTATTCATATATGTCTCTTTTCCTTTTTCTTTGATCTCTTTGGGGTATAGATCTAATAGTGACATTGCTGGGTCGGAGGTTATACATAATTTTACAGCCTTTTGGGCATTGTTCCGACCTGTTCTCCAGAATGGTTAGACTGCTTTACAACTTCATCAACAGTTTCTATTGGTGTACCTATTTGCCCTCGTCCCCACCAGAATTTGGTATTTCTGATGGGTGTCATTTCTGATGGATGAGGCGGTACCTCTGAGGTACTTTAATTTGTATTTCTCTAATCAATAGCAAGTTAGAGCTTTTTATATATGACTATAGATAGCTTTGATTTCTTTGTCTGAAAACTGCCTCTTCATATTGTTTGATTCTTTATCAATTAGGGAATTGCTCTTATTTTTATAAATTTAACTCAGTTCCCTATATAGTTGAGAAATGAGGCTTTTATCAGAGAAACTTGCTGTAAAAATTTATATTACTTCATTATCTATGGTACCTTTGAGCAAAATATAGTTTCCCTGATTATCTCTTTAATTAGGTGTATTTTTCCTTTTGCTTTGTCTGAGATCACGATTGCTACTGCTAACTTTTTTTTTTCATCAACTAAAGCATAATAGATTCTGCTCCAGACCTTTATTCTAAGTTTGCATGTGTTTTTTTTGTTTCAGATATGTCTTTTGTAAACAACATATTGTTTTATTTTGGTTTCTAATCCATTCTACTATTCATTTCTTTTTTATGGGTGACCTCATCTCATTCACATTCACAGTTCTGATTATTGTTATTATTCAGTTGTGTCTGACTCTTTGTGACCTCATGGACCCACTGGGTCCTCAACCCCAGGGGCTTATCTTCTGATACATTTTAGTACTTGATCATAGATTTTTCTTGGCAAAGATACTAGAGTGGCTTGCCGTTTCCTTTCCCAGTGGATTACCTTTTGTCAGAACTCTGTACTATGACCTATCCATTTTGGGTAACCCCAATGAAACTCATAATTTCATTGAGCTAGACAAACCCCTCAGCCATGATAATGCAGTGATTCTGGAGGGGACAACTATGATTACTAACCATGTATTTCCCTCCGCCTTATTTTCTTCTATTTAGTCTTCTTGCTCTCTTTTTATCCTGTCATTCCTCAAAAGTCTGTTTTGCTTCTGACCACTGCCCCCCTTAGTCTGTCTTCCCTTTTATCACACCCATATCATTTATTTCTTTCCCCTCCTATTTCTCTATTAGGTAAGATAGATTTCTATACCCGACTGAGTATGTGCATGTGTGTACATATATGTATGTATATACGTACATGTATGTTTATATGTGTATATGTACACATATACACATATATATTCATTCTTCCCTCTTTGAACCAGTTCCAATGAGAGTGAGGTTCAAGAATTGCCCCATCATATATCCCTTCACTTTCAAAGCTTAAAAGCTCTTCCTTGAGTGCCTCTTTTATGTGAGAAAATTTGCCTATTTTATCTCTTCATTCCCCTTTCTCCCAGTCTCCCTATATTTCTTGACCCTTATTTTTTATTGGAGATCATCCCAATGTAACAGACTCAGATCCATGCTCTCTGTCTGTGTAGACTCCTTCTAAATGCCCTAAAAATGACTAAATTCTTAGGAGTTACACATAACATCTTTCCACATAGGGATGTAAATAGACAATGTTATAAGTGCTGCCATTAAAAAGAAAGGCAAAAGACAACTCCTGTTCTCAGGAAGCTCATAATCTATTGAAGGTAGACAACATGCAAACAACTTTGTGCAACAATCTATATACAAAATAAGTTGGATCAAATCAAAGAAGGAAAAGCCTTAGTGTTGTGTGTGTGTGTGTGGGGGGATCAGGAGAGTATTGTTGTAGAAGATGAGATATCAGGACTTGAAAAAAGTAAGGGAAACAAGGAGAAAAATGAAGAGTGAGAACATTACAGCTTTAAGAGACAGTCAGTAAAAATGTAAAGGTGAGAGAGGGAGTGTTGAACAGCAAGAAGGTCATTGTCACTGGATTATGGAATATATTGTAATGAATAATTTATAAGACTGAAAGGAATATATTGGTTTTCACCTTCAATCCCTTGTTCTTAACCTAGTACACTCAGACTTTTGGAGCACTTTAACAAACAAACTCTAAAAGTCATCCAGTAGGCCTGTGGTTCTTTGATGATTATGAATGTTATTTCCGAACAGGAGTTCATGTCAGGGATCCCCTTTATCTGTCTGGTGAAGCCCATTAACGTATTATCAGAAAAATGTTTTTAAATGCATAAAATACAATATATTAGAATAACAAGCTAAACCAATTTTAAGGAAATGTGATTATCGAAATCCTTTTTTTTTAAGTTTACTGACTCTTAAGAGCCTTTGATTTGGGATCAATTAACTGAGAACTATATTGCTTTGGATAATGATGATAGTTATAGGTTTGTTGAATGCTAGGACCAAAATAGTTAGGTATTTTAGCATTTCCTAGATTTTGGAGCATATCTACTTAGTTTGTGTTGATTGTCCACAAAGATCTTTTATATGTGGAAACACTGTACATACTGAGCTGTACAACCTCTTGAAGACCATTGTTTGATATCATATCCATTACTAAATTGCTCAGAGCCATCTAGCTTTCTAGAATCATTCCAGAATATATGGCAGCTAGTAGTTGCACTCTATTTACCCCTTGCCCTATTTTAATTTCGGATCTTCAAAACAGTCAGATTTCAGCTTGGCACCTTTGCTTTTGATATTTACTTATATCAACTTGATCCAATAGATAAATTTTCAATTCATATAGAAAGTAATATATAAATTGCCTGTGAGTTTGGAGAGTTTCCTTTATAATAGATATCTTTAAGATTATTCATGATTTAAAGCACTTGATCTCATCCCTGGGTAAAAATCTACAGTCATATTAATATGTGTCTCTGAGCTTTTCAGTGTTTAGAGCAAATGCAGCTAGTATCTTTTCCATTTCTGCCCCCTCCCCCAAAGATAATTATTATCTGCTACTTGCTTAAAACTTTCTATTTGCATAGATATTTCATTGAGGACTTTCTTCTTATTATTATTCAATCATCTCATACTATTCCATTGTGACTTGTTGACATTCATTTTATTTTACCAAGTAGTTCCTGCTGGGTCTTAGATGAATTTTCAGATTTGATAGTCTATTCTCTTTAATTCCATATTTTGCATGCATATATCTTTTCGAAATCTTGTATAGGGCTACTTACTATGGTGTCTTGGATCCCCATGCATAACCTGGAGAAGCCTGTCTTCAATGGGATAGTCTGTCAAATGCTAAGGAATACTCTGGTGCCCCTGCCTGGAAAACTAGAATACATTCAATCAATAAGCACATATATTCAAAATAACAATTATGGTGAATGCCGTGTGCAGTAAAGAGAGAGAAGATACATACATAGATAAAGTAATACAAATTCAAATGTGATAAGTGTTAAATGATCAAATGGTCAGTATAAGATTGTTCTACTCTTCTGTATGATAATGCCTTAGCATGGGTGATGCTTATCTAGTATAAATTTAAAATTTTTAACTTATGGAATGAGAGGCAGTGTGACATAGCAGAAAGCATAGGAGACCTGGGTCTAATGAGGTTGCCAATTATATCATCTGTGTGACCATGAATAAGTCATTTTGATCTTAATATGTTTTACAGAAGTCTTACAGATGATGGAGGTATACCCCCATTACAAGTTGTGGACTAGAACAGTTTCCATAGAATATGTTTAGTTGGGATGAAAAAAGAGAAAAGGATTTTGAACCCATATGCCTGGCACTACCACTTACTACCTGTGTATTCCTGGGAAAGTCACTTAATCTTTCCTGACCTTATTTTCATCTGTGAAACGAAGGGGTTCTTTATATTACTTACTTTGCATAGTGTTCCTTTCTAGCTTAAATTTTATGACACTATAATAAGCCCATGATCTCCCTCTAAACAAACCAAAAAATACCCTTCCAAGCATTAATTTTACTTAATGCATCATTTGGCTACACATTAATATCTTTTGCTTGTAGGAATTTAAATTATGAAAAGATAAATGCTATCTCTTCTCCATTGCCCTTACATCTTATTTAACTCCTGAAACCTTCATTCCCATTAACCCACAAAATCAAATTGGAAGATTGGCAGTCAGTCAACAAGCATTTGTTTACATGGCAAGCACTATATTGAGTACTAGACATACAATTAAAAATTAAAACAAAACAAAACAGTTGGCTTCAAGAAACTCATATTGTCATTTTAGAAACTATGCAAACAATTATACATACAAAATATACACAATGTAGATAGATCTTAGAGGAGTTACTCTGCCCTATGGATTACAATGCATTAGCAATGTGGGAGATTGGGAAAGGATTCCTTCAGAAGGTGGGATTTGAGCAGTCTTGAAGAAAGCTAGGGAATCCAGGGGGTACGGATGAGAAAAAGATAATGTTCCATACTTAAGGGAAAGGTATTAAAAAGGCACAGAGTCAAAAGATAGAGTGTAGTATATGAAGAAAAATAAGAATGTCAGTGTTGATAGATCATAGAGTATATGGAAGAGATTCCAATATAAGATGAATTGTTCTTGTACCCAGTCTTACAGGAGATGGAAGTGTACATACATGACATGTTATGGATTGGAACAGTACTGGCTCTAAAGTCAGAGAATCTGGGTCCAAATAACTCTTCTTCCAATACTTATTGCCTGTGTGACTTTTGATGGGTCTCTTCTTCTCTGACTCTCAGTTTTCTCATATGAAAAATGAGGTAGATGAGCTTGGATATCTTTCAAATTCATTATAGACAAATCTATGATCCTGTGACCTGCTTTTCAATTCCATTTAAATTGGGTGGTTCAGAGTCTCAGTCAAACCAACAGAAGTTAACTACATATAATATTCTAGAGAGCTAGATTCAGGAAGTCAAGTTGAGCCCTAAACTAAATCAGAAGTTTATGTGTAATTTAGTAATTTAGAACACCATTGTAGTAAACAGTCTCCGTCAAATACACAAAACTGTAATCCCTGCGTTCATGTCTGTTTCCCATGGACATAGAAGAAGGAAAAAAAAAACATGAGTCTCCCATCTGTGGATAAAAAATGCTGTATTATAAACGAAAATGGACAAATAAAGATTGAGGGGAAAATACATGAGAGAATGAAACCTAATAGCGGTTAATTTAAGCAAGGACAAGATGATGAAAGGCACAGTGCGGGCTAGTTGCTGCTCAATTATTGCTTGAGTTCTGTTGAATTCATTGAGTGCCATCTCATTTACATGAGAAAATCTCCTCTCTTGCTTCCCTTAGACTCAGCCAAGCCTTAATTGAGAATTTATGGTTGAGCTCTTAGCCTAAGCCAAAGCTACACACATTAATTCTCAGTGTAAGAAATGGATTGAATTCAGTCTGAACACTGGTGAGCTGTGTCCATTCATGGGAAGACTGCACAAGGAGCAAAATCCTTAGTTAGAATGAGATGATGAACTGCCAACAGATTGACCCAAGTTTTGGCATGCCTGGGTCCATGGCACTTAGAAAAACCAATTTACCTTTTCCCTAGATTGTCTACAGCCAGATAGCAATTTACAGAACAGGTTTGCTACCAGTTGAATAGCCTTCTCATTCATGGAATTTCCCAATTAATTCATCCTTGTTAACAATATATTTTTTTTCAAAGTCTGATATATTTTCTCCGCTGAAATCATGCACCACATTGGTTCTTAAAGTATCAAAAATGTTGCAAAATAGTTAGGAATATATTACATTGTATATATTTTTCTGTATACTTCTTTAACATCCACCAGTAGAATATGCCCTTCTTGAGGGTAGACTGGTTGGTTTTATTTTTGTATTCTTAGCACCCAGAACAGTGCCTGAAATATGGTTGTTGTGGTTTGTTCTTTGTTCTCCAAGAAGACCATGACATCAGGAAGATGATGCCATTACTAGTAAGTGAATTGGATTTGAGTGAGTGAGTCACCAGCCTGACTTTCTCCACCAGAACCATGGTGTTTCAAAAAGACCCTTTTTTGTTGAATTAATTTGAACTGAATTTAAAACTGCCACAGTTCACTAGAACAAGATTCCCATTCCATATTGTTACCTTCATGCTTTTTAGATAAATCTGCATCGGGCAATTTCCCCTTATCTCTAAAGGAAATGTTTGCCTTTTTTTCAGTGGCCGCTGGAAGGAATAGCGAATACAAATGAGAATAACACTTTTGCAGATAAAAAGTGATTCGCATATTAATACAATGAAAAGCATTATGTTACATTGGGGATTTTTTTTTTAGTATATGTATTGGACTACATGGCAATCATGTTTCCCTTTCAGCTCTCAAATTCCGTGAATATATAATAAAAAAAAAATTAGTCCAGAAGGGCAAAAGTAAAATTCTTTTCAGGTTAAGTTCTGCTTTTTTTTTCTCTCTCCCTCTCAGTAGGCATGAGTTGTTGCTCTTTTTTAATAATGCATCTGGTCTATTGTTAGTAGAATATTCATTGTTTTCTTCAGTTATGGTCATGGGTTTGCCCTGAATCATGTAGTTACTGGAAAAACAGTTATTGAATGAATCAATCATCCACACTATTTCATCTGTTTTTCTTTTCTACCATGTTCTACTTCCTCATCCTTTGCTCACTAACATTACTTTTAACAACTCTTATAATCCTTGTCTGACATCTTCAAAATATGTTGACTGGCTAGGAATGGAGGTAATTAGTTCAGAGTTTGAATCATGTTCGTTAAAATAATCTTCTGATCAAGGAGTTATCAATCCTATTGATCTTTGGAAAAAAAAAACAACCCAACTTCACTTCCAGTAAGCCTTCCTGTACCCTATATTTTATATGCTAAGGAATAAATTTTAGAATTTACCATATATAAGAATGTAAGAAATAAAAGACATTTTAATAAAGAAAACTTCATTTGGTACAAACTAACATTTTGTAGTATAATAGACTTGTTACTTTTCCAATCTACAGTTTCCTCCTTATACTAAACTTCTGGAATATTTCAATAGGATAATATAGTTATTTTTAAAAAATTCGTATATGTTTGATAAGCTTATTATTTTGTTGTTATTCACTTGTTTCAGTTGTGTCTGGCTTTTTGGTGACCTGTTTTGGGGTTTTCTTGGCAAAGATACTGAAATAGTTTGCCATTTCCTTGTCCAACTCATTTTACAAATGAGAAGCTGAGACAAACAGGGTTAAGTGACTTGGCCAGGATCACACAGCTAGTAAGTGTCTGAGGCCAGATTTGAATTTATGAAGATATCTTCCTAATTTCAGGTCTGGCACTCTGTCCACTTTGCCACTTAGCTGTCCCAAGTTTCTTGTACCACCTGGAAATATAGGCAGGGATGGGCTGATAGATATTTAACTGCCAAATTTCCAAAAAACACATGGAACAATTTTAAATTTAATCAACAAAACAATAGTTTAAACCCTGATTCATAGCATTTTCTGATTTCCTAGATGTACATACTCACACTGAAAATTTGAAAACCAGCTCTCAAGAGAGTAATTTGAGCTGTCTCCAGCACAACCCTGAATTCATGACCAGTTTAGGAACCCTTGATATAACCAAAGAAATGAAGTGATCTAATCCATTTCTAATGTAGTAAAGATTTTGGCTTCTTTTTTACATAGTCAAGATTTAAGGTGCAAAAAAAAAACTTTCCATGCCAGTGTCCCAAACTGAGACATCCAGATGTTGAAAATTAATATCTTGCTTTTTTCCCTACTATTTATTTATATGCACATCTAATACTATCTCCTAGAGTTGCTGTGAAGATCAAGAAAGGTAATAATTTAAAGCAATTAGTTGAGTGCATGGCACATAGTAAGTACTATGTAAATGTTATTATTATTACCTTTATGCATGTACGTAAATGATGAAATGGAAATTCTAGAACATTGAGCTTCCCAAAAGCATTTATTAGCGTCTTTCTGCCAGATATGCGGAAAAATATGGTGGCTCTAAAGATGAATAAGCAAGACAGTCCTTTCCCCAAAGGACTGATATTCTTTTTTTTAATTTTATTTTTACCTATTACATATAAATACAATTTTAACTTTCTTTTTTCAAAATTTAATTTACAAATTCTCTCCCTCCCTCCCACTCCCCGCATTGAGAAGGCAAGCAATTCGACATAGGTTATACATATGTAGTCATGCAAAACACATTTCTATGTAACCCATTATGTGAAGGAAAACACAAGACAACCCCCCCAAAATAAAGAAAGTAAAGAAAAAGTATCTTTGATCTGCATTCATGGCTCCACCAGTTCTCTCTCTGAAGATGAACAGCATCCCTCATTATAAGTCCTACAGAACTGTCATTGTATTTGACATAGGTTATACATATGCAGTCATGCAAAACACATTTACATGTAACCCACTATGTGAAGGAAAACACAAGACAACCCCTCCAAAAAACAAATTAAAGAAAATAAAGAAAAAGTACCTTCAATCTGGGCAGCATCCCTCATCTTAAATCCTACAGAACTATCATTGAATTGCTGAGAATAGCTAAATTATTTATAGTAGATCATCATTCATTATTGCTATTACTGTGTACAATGTTCTTTTGGCTCTGCTCATTTCACTTTGCATCAAGTTAAGTTTTTCTGTTTTTTTCTGAGTGCATCTTGCTCGTCATTTCTTAAAGCATAGTAGTATTCTATCACAATCATATACAACATATTGTTCAGTCATTCCCCAATTAATGGGCATCCCGTGATTTCCAATTCTTTACCTCCACTAAAAGAGCTGCTATAAATATTTTTGTACATAAAGTTCCTTTTCCTTTTTTAAAAATCTCATTGGGATATAGTGGTATTTCTTGGTCAAAGGGTATGCATGGGTTTTATAGCCCTTTGGGGAGTGGGGATATATATATATATATACATATATATATATATATATATATATATATAGAGAGAGAGAGAGAGAGAGAGAGAGAGAGAGAGCAGTTGTAGTAGTTTATTAATGATCATTTTCATATAATAAGTTTCATGAAAGATGTCCAGCAAATATATATGACTGGAAAATCATGTAGACCAGGCATGTAGCAAGAGCAAGATATGATAGATTACAGAAGTCTTGGTGTCTAATGCTAAAACTTAAGAACATAAAAAGCCTAAAGAATGTCCTGCAATGTTATAGGTAAATGGAAGGTTCATAAGAAAATGTAGAAAAGGATCACAGGGAACAAGAAATAGATGGATTGTGCCCTGCAACTCTTGGAAGAAAATGATCATGTGGACTACATCACTAATCTACCACAAAATTGGAGGAGGAACAGTTTGGAGAAGTAGAATAAATGAGAAGAAATAAAATATTAATCATCTTAGAATAAGCAATTATGAGAAAGCATATCCTAGGCCAAACTGGAAGTCAATAAACTTGCTCAATTAAAAATAGTTTAATAACTGGTTTTAATAACTGGCAGCCTCTGTAATCCTATGTATTTTATTTTATGCATTTCAAGACAATATTCTGAGAAAGGATTCATAGGCTTCACTAGACATTCAAAGAGTCTCATGAGAGTAAAAACATTGTTAAATACTCCAGCTTAGGCTTTATAAAAGCAAAATTCCAATAGTTCACATAAATGCTAGGCATCATTCAGAAGCCCAAGTCTCAGCCCAAGATTGCCCAAGAGGAAAAAGAAGCTCTAAAAATAAGCTTCTGGCTGCTTCGAATGAATTTGTCTTAATTTCTTGGAACTTGTGAAATATATCTTATTTCATTAAAAGATTCAGTAGATACAATAATTAGACTAATCTTTGAGGACATCTAGAAAACTAGCGTGCTATCACAAGAGGAAAACAGGAAAATGTTGACCCAATTTTCAAAAAAAAGGAGGAAGAATAAATTCTGAAAATGATAGCATACTCTCCATTACAGACATAACCATGATTACTTAATGGTCAGCTTGACACAAATCTTCCCTCATATGAACCAATTAAAGAAAAATCTAAGGAAAAAGAAAATATAGCATATGACTTGGTTAACCAATAAGCATTCACCAAGTGCCTACTATACTAGATACTGGGAATGCAATTAGAAGAGGATGTAATCTATTTCTCAAGAAGGTGGCCTTCTATTGTGGTTAAGGGTGGGGGATAGATATATTCACAAATAAGGAAACATACACACACATACACACACACTCACACACATAGATACATATATAATCTATAAATATGCATAACACATGTATATGTATATACGTACATATATACATATATTCATGCATACATACAGACATTAATTCATATATAATAACAGAGGTGGGAACAATAACAACTAGAAGAATCAGACAAGGCCCCTTGAAGGAGATGCTGCTTGACCTGAGCCTTGAAAGAGACTAGAGACTGTGAGAGTAAGAAAGGAGGAGAAAGCATTTTGGGACTAGCAAGCACCATGAGATAAAAAGTCATAGAACATAGAAGGCTTAAAGAAAACTGATATTTAATCTCCCTTAAAAGATAAGAGACAACTGGATTTCAAATGGCTTTAAATGCCATAAAGAGAAGGTTCTATTTTAACTGACAGGCAATAGGGAGTGATTGATGTTTCTTCAGCAGAAGAGTGACATGGTCAGATCTGTGCTTTAGGAACATCCATTTGAAGGCTTGTGAAGAATGGTTTGGAGGGGATGAGAGACTAGCTATTGTTGCCTCATTCAGTTGTGTCCAACTATTTGTGACCCTGTGGACCATAGCATGATGATACTGTCCATAGGGTTTTCTTGGCAAAGATACTGGAATGGTTTGCCATTTCCTTCTCCAGTGGATTAAGGCAAATGGAAATTAAATGACTTGGAGCCACTTAATAGCTTAAAAAACTGACTACAGGGAAACTAATTAAGGGACTGTCATAAATGGTTCATAAAATAAGGGGGTTGTGGTGTGACTAGAGAGAACAATAATAGCTAATATTAGCACCTACTATGTGCCAGGTACTATGCTAAACACTATAAATGTTTTCTCATTTTATCGTATTTCATCTCATCATAAATCATTATGTCGTATCTCATAAGAACCTTGGAATATAGGTACTGATCTTATTCCTATTTTACAGAAGAAGAAACTGAGGCAAATAAGGATTTTGTTTTGTTTGGTTTGGGTTGTCGTTGTTGTTTTTTTTTTTTTTTACTTGCCCAGGGTTACACAGAGGCTGAGGTCAAAATTGAATTATGGTCTTCCTGACTCCTAGACTACTGCTTTATTGACTGTGCCACTTAGCTTCCCCACTGAGGTAAGAAACATTGAACTGGTAGAATCCACAAAGCTTGACAATTGATTTGATATGGGGAATTAGTGAGAACGAAGAGTCGAAAATGATTCTCAGATTGTGAGGGCAGCTACGTGGCACAGTGGATAGAGTGCCAGGCCTGGAGTTAGCAAGAGTCATCTTCCTGAGTTCCAATTTGGCTTCAGACACTTACTAGCTATGTGACCCTGGATATGCCACTCAACCCTGTTTGCCTCAGTTTCCTCAGTTGTAAAATGAGTTGGAGAAGGAAATGGCAAACCACTCCAGTATCTTTGTCAAGGAAACCCCATGGACAAAGTCTACGGGGTCACATAGAGTTGGATATGACTGAATGAACAACTAATACTGTGAACTCTCTTAGACACACTGAGTTTTAGATGCAGCATGGTATATTGTATAAAGTATTAGACTATACACCAGGAAGACCTTGGTTCAAATCTCATCTCTGACACTTATTAGCTTTTTGAAGCTGACAAATCACTTAACTCTTTGAGCCACAGATTCCAAATCTGTAAAATAAGTTGGCTGTATTTGAAGGACTCTAAGATCCTTTCACTTCTAAATCTATGATCTTAAACTTGTGGAACATTCAAATGTAAATGTATACCAAGAAGTTGGAGAGGTAGCACTGATATTCAGGGGAGGGGATTGGCTGTAGAGTTCAGTGAATTGAATGGTGGTGCCCAAGCGCAGGAATCCTAAGAGGCTACTTTAGCTTTATAAGCCCAAACAAGCCAAAAGTAATATATATATATATACATATATATATATACACACACATACACACATATGTATATATATGTATATATATACACACACATATATATGTATATATATGCATATATATATATATATATATACTATATATATGTACATATATATATGTATAACAAATTAGATTCTGTGATGAGACACTGATTAAGCCACAAGCAATCTTGTCCAAGAGTCTTTCTCTTTCTTTCTCCTTTTCTTCTCTCCTTTCTTCTTATGAGTCAGGAGTCTTTTTGGAGCCAAAAAAACCTCCTAGTCCTGGACCCTTATAGGTATCTGAGCAATAGCTAATTTGAAGGAATTCACTGACCACTTGGATAAAGGAACGTTCTGTCACAGAATCCAGTGGATGGTAGGGCTCTTGGATGAATCTCCCAAGCAAGAGAGTTGGATTCTTTCTCTTGAAGAGGACAGGCAATTATATCTATATGCTCCAAGAATCTAAGACCCACAGACACAAAAACCACATCACAGAGAATAATTTTCATTGGCTATTATTTAATCCTAAATTTAGAATCCTAAATTCTAACCCCGTTAGAATGTACATACCTCAAGAGCAGAGATGGCTTCACTATTGTCTTTGGGTCTAATTAAATGATTAGCTAAATGTTAGACACATTGTTGCTGTTCTTTCATTTCAGTTGTGTCTGACTCTTAGTGACCCCATTTGTGGTTTTCTTGGCAAAGATGCTGGAGTGTTTTGCCATTATGTTCTCCAGCTCATTGTACAGACGAGGAAACTGAGGCAAACAGAATTAAGTGACTTACCCAGGGTCATCCAACTAGTAAGTATCTGAGCCAGATTTGAATTCAGGAAGTCTTCCTGACTTCAGTTTGAGCACTCTATCCATCATGCCATCTAGCTACCAGGCATACAGTAACTGCTTAATAAATGTTTGATTGAATGACTCATTCTGGCTGCTTGCACATCCTAATTAATTTTCTCTTCCTTCAGTTTTCTTTGGGTTCAAATGGTAATGATTTTTTTTGTTATTCTTTTATGAGAAAAGTATAAACTTCTGACATCAAACATAGTCTGAAAATGATACATTTAATTTCCTTAACATCAGGCTTTGATGAGTAGCCTAAACTAGATTAGATTAAAATAGGATAGAACTACTTAGAACACAAGCACTCTTGGCAGGATCATAGGATCATTGATTTATAGCTGAAGGAACATTAGAGATCATATAATCTACTCTCCCCAGCCCTGCCATTTTATAGGTTAGACACTGAAGCCCAGAGAAGAGAATTTTTCCAGTGGAAGAAATGCCCTCCTCTGATATTTATTTTCAATAAAACTTAGTAAAAGTCTCAAGGCTATGACTTAGGGAAGTACCACCTTACAGATTCAGGTAGTCAGAGAAATGAGTCTATGATGTTTTAAATAAAGCATCTTTGTCTCAGAACCACTGAGGACTGTATAGCTTCTATCTAAATATTCCAGATAACTGAAGAAACTTAAAGGCAATGTGGTTTACTGCTGAAGCCCAGTATAAAGAAAGGATGCATCCTTCCTTGTCTGTGATAGATAATCTTTGATGGAGCTTTTCTGCAACACAACCATCTCTAAGTATAATTATCCCCCATCCCTCAATGCTCTCTCACTCTACTTCTTTGTTCTGCTGTGCGATCTTCCAATGCACTTTTGAACCAGGCAGTAACCCCAAAGAATAGTTAAAATTGATCCATATCCTGGCTCCCAAAGGAGCAATAGTGCAGGTATCATAGAGAAAGCTTGTATCTCTCTCTCTCTTCCAATCCCCCCCTCCCCAGCCCCTCCACTCCCACTCTTGTCCATAGATTACCTTGTGGTTTTGGCAGGCATCAACCCTTAGCACTGCTCTACAGGACAGTGACTAGAGAGGAAGTACCCCTCCTCCTTTTCATTTTGAGTGGGACACAGTGAATCTTCAGATTCAGGAAGAATGAGTAGGATGTGACCTACATGCTTAACCTCCTTTCATTTTCTTTCTTCTGAAACCTACTCTCATGCCAATTTCCCTTTTCTTGTGGATGGAACCACCATTCTTCCCATCCTTCAGGTTCACATCTTTAGTGTCACTTTCAACTCCTCATTCTCCTTCAGTTCAGCTATTCAATTATTTGCCATGTCATGTAATTTCTACTTCTACAATATCCTCAGCATCTGTCCCCTCTTTTCTCTTCGTGCAACAACCATCTAGCGCCACCTCTCTCCTGGACTATTGCAATGGCATTCTAGTTGGTCTCCCTGTCTCAGATTACCTCCTCAAACCAATCCATCTCACAGCTGCCAAATACCTTTCTTTCGTAAATCAGAGGCCTGACCACATCACCCCTCTGTTGAATACACTCCAATGGTCACCTACTGACTTATCCTTTTTTAAACATCCATTTTCATAAATTGTATCTTGTTTTTAAATATAAGCACAATTGCAGGAAAGGAAATGGAACAAGCATTTATATAGTTTACTATGTGCCAGGCACTTAACAGTTATCCCATTTTATCTTCACAACAGTCCTGGGAGGTATGTGCACTTATTATTCCCATTTTACAGTTGAGACAAACAGAGTTTAAATGTATTGTCCAGAGTTGTGTAGTAGTAAGTATCTAAGGCCAAATTTGAACTCAGTTCTTTCTGATTTTAGGCCCTCTGCTCTATCCACTGTGTCGTCTAGCTGCAATTCCATATAACATAACATAACATAACATAACATAACATAACATAACATAACATAACATAACATAACATAACATAACATAACATAACATAACATAACATAACATAACATAACATAACATAGCATAACATAACATAATATAATATAATATAATATAATACAATATAACATAACATAATATAATGTAATGTAATGTAACAATGTAACGTAACGTGATACGATATGATGATATAATATGATATGATGTGATGTGATGTGATATAGTATAGTATAGTATAATATAGTATGATGGGATATGATATAATATGATAAATATTATATATATTATACAACATATATAATATTTATACTATATATGTATGCAAATGTGTATATCCATACATAAACATATGTATGTTTACATATATTCATACATACACTTAGGAATAAGTAAATATAAGGATATTTGAAGTGTGCCAATTTTTTTTCTGTGGATTAAGAGTGTGAGATCAAGCAAGTTTTCAGATAACTAATGTAATTGATAGAATGATGGTATTGCAGTCAAGAACATCTTGCTTTTGACATTCACCTCCTGTGTAATGATGGGCCAGGCACTTAACCTCTTGGAGTCCCACTTTACTCATCTGCAAAATGGGGATGATAAATAATATCAGACATATTTATATCACAGGTTGTTTTATAGTCCTGATAACATCAAATGCATAAATATTTTAAAACTCAAAAGGATGGAATTACTTTCCTATCCTCCAATAGTTCAGGTAGCATCTTCAGACATTAGTGTCAGTAAGGAGGAGAGAAGAGAGAAAAGGGAGGATCTTTATTCCCATTACTCCCTCACAGACTTACTTTTGTTAGAGGAATGTTAGAGAGCATTTCACCCTCTAGTTTGTTCAAAATGGTGAAATGTTATATCATTAAATGGAGATTTATATATATATATTTAACATTTTAAATAATCCCATTTGGTTTGCTCTATTCAGTGGAACTTATTTTCTCTTTTGAGGAGGTTTTGTTCAGCTCTGCAGTGAGAAAGATGAGAAAGAACACTGCCATTGTCAGAAAATTAGACAAATATTATTCCTTGGAAATTTTACTTTTAATTTACTGTAAAAATCCCTTCTCTGCTGTGTCAAGTAATTTTATTGGAAAAATTCAGTCAGGCACAGCCCAACAATGTCATTATCCAAGCACCTCATTCTCTATTCACTCTGACGGTATTAAGTTGAGCATGGAAGGAGTATAATTACATTTCTGAGCTGAAATATAGTACGTTGGTTACTTTGTTCTTAGAATTATGCTGGGATTAATCATTTAATAAGCTATTATTGTTTCACAGTTTATGTAATAAGAGATGGGCTGGAATAACTCATGTTTGAATGAATATGTGGATCAAAACACTTCAGAAGAAACATATTGTTTAGCTATAGAAGCTGCTCATAATTGCTTTGGGGGAAGTGTGAGTCCAAGAATGCCCTGAAAACTTTTAGTATTCAATGAAAATATATTATTTATGAATTTTGGAAGGCAAGAATATTCATTGTGGATGGATTTCTACCAGTTAATGGTGTGGAAGGAAAGGATTAGATTCTAGTCTAAATCTGGAGAAGCAGCTTGTTATAAAGTTTTACTTAAATAATATGTACGAATAACAACCTCTGCCTCACCCTACTTCAAAGGGATGTTGGAGATGTCAACAAGATAATAGACATATAAGTACATTGAATACTTTAGAAGAGAAATGCTATGGAAATTAAAGACTACTCTATTCATTGTATGTTCTTTTTCCTCACTCTTAATCTGGAAGAAATTATGTCTGCCCTACTACAAAGACAAGGACTTGATTGTTATCAAGGAGATTGTAATGCTCTATTCCCATAGTGCTCTTTTGTGTAGAAGACCGGTAGACTATTTGCTGCACAAAACTGACTATGAATGCCATTATTATTATTTGGCCCACAGCCGAACTTGCTAACTTCTATAGAAACACTGAGCAAAAGAAATCTTCATTCCAGTCATTCAGTCAAACATTTATTTCTTAAACATTAATAAAAATGTATTAAGCACCAACTATTTGTCAGGCACTGTGCAAATTCTCCATCAGTATATTTTTTAATGTTTAACAATTTTTTTCCTCTACCACCCCAAACTCAAAAGCATTCCAACAGTGTTCTTATAAGAATTTTGTATGTTTGGGGATAGTGAGAGGAATTGAGAGAAGAGCAAAACAGAGAGGCATAAAGTTGATTTATATTTATTCATACTGTGATGGGCTAATGATCTCATCAGCATGGGCATATCCATATTGACCTCTACTGGTGCAGATTAAAATCCATCCATGTGGACATATCTATCTTGATAAATCCACCATAAGGGATCCATCTCACAAACTAAGGTCCTTCTTCTAATTCTCCTTACATTGCAAGGATGGCCATGAAACTCATTAACTGCCCTTTGGTTTTCCTTCATTCTTCCTTTTTTTTTTAAAAAAAAAAATATTCCCACATAGCTTAGTGCCTGGCACAAAACAAGTGCATAATAAATGATTGTTGATTGACTATTCCATATTTTTCTCCTGTAATATATTTCTTTGATATCTTTTTTTTTTTAACCACCTCTCCTGGGTTATTTCTCAGTTTTAATGATTATTTCAATCATTCTGCCCCAAATTCTCAAGGCAGGACAAAGAATACAGAGACAAATATCGCCCTACCTGCTGGTCTCATAATTCTGTTTTTCTCTTTATCTTACAACTCTCTAGTCTTCTGAATATAATGGAAGCTCCTTAAGGAAAACAACTGTTGCATTTTTGTTTCTGCATCCCAAGCATTGCACATATCACCTGGCATATAGTAGGGAGGTGATAAATACTTGTTGATTAATTTACTGAATGAGTGAATGAAAAAATATTTATTAAATGATTGCATTATTGTCTAATCAAGGGTGAGGAACCTTCTCCAAACTTTCTTTCTTTATTTTTTAAATTTTATTTTATTAAGGAGATTTGTTCTGTGAAGTTTGGAATTCAGGCAAAGGGCTGCACTTGAGAACCTAGAGGGACAAATGTGGCTTCACGGCCACAAGTTCCCCACTCCTGGAAAGTTCTGGCAATACTAATAGAAAAGCAAGACTTTCCCTGCTTTTATGGGATGCATACTCTAATTGGAAGCAACAACACATATAATAGATTTCAGATGCAAAGATGATCTAAAGACTAGAAAATCCTAAGGGTCTTTCATCAGGATTGACAGTAAAGTCTGAAAGTCATCAGAACTGATTAATTGGTAACAACTTTGCATTACCTATATAATATATATATATATATATATGTATAAAATACAGAGCTTTTGAAAGCAGCAGAGATATGTTATCATGACCCTCATTCCTATTTATTGTCCTCATCCTCAATTAATAAATAAGAGATATGGAGGGTGGAGCCAAGATGGTGGCTGGAAAGCAGGGACTGGTCTAAAGCTCTCTCCCAGGATCCTCCAAACATCTATAAAAATGGCTCTGAACAAATTTTAGAACTGTAGTACCCACGAAATAGCAGAGGGAAGCAGGGCTCCAGGTGAGGAGAACCTGGATTGTCACTGGGTAAGGTCTATCACATGGAACTGGGAGCAGAGCAGGGCAGAGACCAGCGTGGGCTGTGCCCGGAACAACCAGACCAGGACCTTGGTGGAACAGGCCCTGAATCAGTGAGCTGTGGCAGTTACCAGACTTCTCAATCCACAAACACCAAAGACAACAGAGAAGGTTAGTGGGAAAAAACTGCAGGGGCAGAGTGAAAGGAGTTCGCGGGTTCAGCCACTGCCCCACGGGCAGCGGAGGTGGTGTAGCTACAGAACTACAGCTGCAGTTGCTTCTGGCCCCAGGCCCACCTGGTGGGAAGAAATAAGTGGCAGATCTGAGCAGGAGTGCAGAGCCTGCTCATATCTGAGTCGCGGTCCAGGTTGGCGGTCCTTGGGGGAGCAGGAGCACTGGTGTGGCAGAGCTTGCTGTGTAGAAAAAGCTCTGAAAACAACAGCGCAGCTCCTCAAACTTGTGACAAAGTACTCTCTACTCTACAAGCAGTTATACCCCAGAGAAAAACTCAAGAGTCAAGTAGTTGGCTGGGAACATGGCCAGGCAGCAGAAACGGACACAGATTCAGACTCAGACTTTGGAATCTTTCTTTGGTGACTAAGAAGACCAAAATATACAGCTAGAAGAAGTCAACAAAGTCAAAAAGCCTACAACAAAAGCATCCAAGAAAAACATGAACTCATCTCAGGTCATGGAAAAGCTCAAAAAGGATTTGGAAAGGCAAGATAGAGAAGTAGAGGAAAAATTGGGAAGAGAAATGAGAGTGATGCGAGAAAACCATGAAAAACAAGTCAATAACTTCCTAAAAGAAACCCCCAAAAGTACTGAAGAAAACCTTAAAAATAGACTAACTCAAATGGGAAGAGAGCTCCAAAAAACCAATGAGGAGAAGAATGCCTTGAAAGGCAGAATTAGCCAAATGGAAAAGGAGGTTCAAAAGACTACTGAAGAAAATACTGCCCTAAAAATTAGATTAGAGCAAGTGGAAGCTAGTGACTTTATGAGAAATCAAGATATTATAAAACAGAACTAAAGGAATGAAAAAAAAGGAAGGCAATGTGAAATATCTCATTGGTAAAACCACTGACCTTGAAAATAGATCCAGGAGAGATAATTTAAAAATTATTGGACTACCTGAAAGCCATGTGTGTTGGTAAGCAAAATGGGCTCCTTAGCACTTAGTGCCCTTGAAGAGTTTGGCTTTTGTTTGCTTTGAGTAATTCAGTGTATTTCATTGAGCCTTACTAGGTTCTAAGCCCCAGG
>CM053623.1:134439968-134463586 GCA_028646595.1 Phalanger gymnotis | reverse complement strand
ACCTATGTGGATGTGAACCTCCCAGGGTCCTAAGGGGAGGGGCTAACGCAAGAACCAATTATAGCAGCCTAAATTCTGGTCATTCATATAACGTTTGATGACGTCTGAAGCCCTATAAGAAGGGAGGACAGAGCCATTTGTGCAGGGCTCTTGAGATGGTGTTGATGAGGAGACTGGGCAGCTGTAGCTAAGGAGCCCTCCAGCTTTTACACCCAGATGCTGAGACTTTGTTGAACTCTGGTAACTATGTATTGGGATTTGAATCAGACAAGGTCTGTCTGTTGATGTTTGTAATTTGTTTGTATTTTGTTATGAAGTTTAGGGTTCTGGCTTTTTCCTCTGAACTAAGTGAATGATATTTGTATGCTGAATTAAAGTAAGCTTGTCAACCCCTTCACCTTGCTTTCCTTAGTTAAGCGGATCAAAAGAACCTGTGCTGTTGGCAGCTTTCCGGGTGCTGGCTGTGGGTGGACTTTACACCCCCACAGAAGCTGCTAGCTGGATTGTTGAAACAACATGATCAGAAAAAGAGCCTAGATATCATCTTTCAAGAAATTACAATGGAGAACTGCTCTAATATTCTATAGCTGGAGGGTCAAATAAAAATTCAAAGAATCCAATGATCGCCTCCTGAAAAAGATCCCCAAAAGAAAACTCCTAGGAACATTGTTGCCAAATTCCAAAGCTCCTAGGTCAAGGAGAAAATACTGCAAGCAGCCAGAAAGAAACAATTTGAGTACTGTGGAAACACAAGATCTAGCAGCTTATAAATTAAGGGATCAAAGAGCTTGGAATATGATATTCCTGAGGTCAATGGAGCTAGGATTAGGATTAAAACCAAGAATCACCTACCCAGCAAAAATGAGTACCATGCTCCAAGGCAAAATATGGACTTTCAATGAAATAGAAACACAAGAATCAAGAGAAACATGAAAAGGGAAACAAGAAAGAGAAATCATAAGAGACTTACTAAAGCTGAACTGTTTTGTTTACATTCCTACATGGAAAGATGATGTGTATAATTCATGAGACCTCAGTATTAGCATAGCTGAAGGAATATACATACATATACATATATATGTATATGTGTACATATATATATATATTATACATATATATATATAGACAGAGGGCACAGGGTGAATTGAATATGAAGGGATGATATCTAAAAAATAAAATTGAATAAAGGGATGTGAGGGGAATATATTGAAAGAAGGAGAAAGGGAGAGATAGAATGGGGCAAATAAAAACTAGCAAGAAAAAGCAGTTCTGTAGGAAGGGAAGAAGGGGCAGATGAGGTAGAATGAGTGAATCTTTCTCTCATTGAATTTGACCTGAGGAGGGAATAATATATGCATTCAATTGCATGTCTTACCCCACAGGGAAGAAGGAGGAAGGAGATAAAAAGGGGGGATGCTAGAAGGGAGGGCAGCTGGGGGGGGAGTAATCAAAAGCAAACCCTTTGGAAAAGGGACAAGGTCAAGGGAGAAAACTGAACAAATGGGGATAGGAAAGGAACGAGCAGAATATAGTTAGTCTTTCACAACATGAGTATTGTGGAAGGGTTGTACACAATGATACACGTGTGGCCTATGTTGAATTGCTTGCCTTCTTAGGGAGGGTGGGTGGGGAGGGAAGAGGGGAGAGAATTTGGAACTCAAAGTTTTAAAAGTAGATGTTCAAAAAAAAGTTTTTGCATGCAACTAGGAAATAAGATATATGGGGAATGGGGCATAGAAATCAGTCTTGTCCTACAAGAAAGTAATGGAAAAGAGGATGGGTGGTAGTGGGGTGACAGAAGGAAGGGCTGACTGGGGAATGGGGCAACCAGAATATATTCCATCTTGGAGTGGGGAAGGGAAAAAATGGGGAGCAAATTTGTAATTCAAGCTCTTGTGAAAATCAATGCTGAAAACTAAAAATATTAAACAAAAAAAGACATCCTTCATGATGCTCAAGAACAATATGGGTTAGTATATTTTCTCCATGTTCAGTAAAGTTGATGTTGAATTTCATTGAGACAGTGAACAAATGTATCATATCTATCATTGAAATACTACAGGATCTTAGCATACAAGTGGGTAAAATTTTGATTGCAAGAACCTGATACTGTCTTTTGCTCAACCAAGTCAAATGTCTAAAAAAAATCTATAAATATTATACATAGAAAGAAAAAAATAAATAAGATATACTTGTTCAGCGTATACATGAAAGAAAGGAGATTTCTGTGTTACTTATCTGCAAGGGTATTACCAATTTTGCAGTGAACTAGTTAAAAATTATGCAGAAAAGTGCCCATTATCCAAAAGGTGAAGGATAAAAAACCACAGATGTTGAAATGTCCCTGTGAAGCTTTGGTTGACTGAGGGCCAGGGAAGGCTCATGGTAATTTGTGCAGGTGACAGGTGCAGAGCAGAGTCCTGCTCCAAATGAATAGTGAATGCTCTGAAAGACCTGCTATATAACTAGTGTAGGATAAATACTGAAATTCCAAATGGAGACTGTCCCACCTGTAAGCTGTGAGAGAGCTATGCTTTCCAAATACAGCAGGTGATGAAGGAAAATTTCTTGAAACTGTTTCAAATAGTTAAAAAGGAAAGTTGTGCAAAATTGGGCCTCATCTGTCAGTTGAGTAGAGACAGATAAGGGAAATTCCTCTTTCTTTTTCTTCTGTGTAAGAAGAAACTGAAGCTTCAGACAAAGCGATTTTTCCCTTTATTGTTCACTCAACGGTCCACTGAAAAAACAACCACCATTCTTCCTGTAGAGTAAGTAGCTTTGGGTAAAATAAGTTATGTTCTTGGGGCCATGGATGGACCTTTTATTACTAGTATTTTACTACTTTACTGGCTCATGAGCCACCATTCCAATCATGTGTCTTACTGTCAATTACTCAATCAACACATATTTTTTAAGTTCTTGCTGTGTTCCAAGCACTGTGCTTGGTACTAAGGATACAATTACAAAGAAGGTGACAATCCGTATTTGGAGTAAGTTTATATTTGAATGGGGCAGACAAGAAACTATACATACATACATACATATATACATTATATACACACATATCATAAATATAAAGTTAATAAATAAGAATATATACAAAAGGAGTTAGATACATGGCAGTTTGTAAGTGAAGTCACTGTCAGTTGGGAGAAGAAGAAGGACAAGCAGGAGATGGTATCTGAGCTGCATATTAAAGGATGAGAAGGACTTTATGAGGCAGAGGTAAGAAGGGAGGGCATTCCAGGCATAGGTGATAGGTAGTGCAAAGGCTTATCAGTGAATGATGTCAAAGGTATAAGAAAGAGAAAGAAGACATATTATAGGTTTGCTGGGAACATTTCTTCAGCAGCATACATGAAGTTTAATACTTGTGACAGTATTATTACCGAGGGCTATGAAAGAGTCAGGATGAGGTTGGAATTCATAATTCACTATCATAGTAACCTCCATGATACTTTGGAAAATATCTTTAGTGAGCTGATGCTGATGTCAGGGCTAACCAAATAAACTTTCTTTTTGTAATTTTAAAAATATATTTAAAACTCATTTTGTTAACTGCTTCTGAATTACATTTAAACTTTTTTAACATTTTAAAAAATTGAGTTCAAAATTCTGTTTCTCCCTAGGAAACCTTCAGAAGGCAAGAAATATATAGAGTATGCATATGAAGTAATGCAAAACATATTTCCATATTAGTCTTGTTGCAAAAGAAAACACACAGCCTTCCCCCTCTAAAATAAAGGGAAAAAATGTTCTTATCTGGGCTCAGAGTTTATCAATTTTCTCTCTGGAGGTAGATAGCATTTTCATTGCAAATCCTTTGGAATAACCTTGGATCATTGTCTTGCATCATCATCTTTATCAAAGTAGTTAAGTCTTTCAGTATTGATAATTACAATATTGCTGTTACTCTGTACAATGTTTTCCTGGTTCTGCACATTTCACTTTGCATCAGTTCATATAAGAGTTCTCAGACTTTTCTGAAACCATCATGTTGGTCCTTTCTTATAGCACAATAGTATTCCATCACAATCATATACTACGACTTGTTCAGCAGTTCTTCAATTAATGGATGTCCCTTCAATTTCCAGTTCTTTGCCACTACAAAAAGAACTGCTATAGATACTTTTATAGATAGGTCTTTTTATCTTTTCTTTTATCTCTGTGGGATATAGAATCAGTAGTGGTATTTCTGGGTCAAAGGGTATACACAGTTGTATAACACTTTGGGCATAGTACTAGATTATTCTCCAGGATGGCTGGAGCATTGTTGTGCAGTAGTGTCTCTGTTTTTCCACATCCCCTCCAGCATTTATCATTTTCCTTTTCCCATGTTAGCCAATCTAATAGGTGTGAGCTGTTAACTCAGAGTTATTTTAATTTCCATTTGATTAGAGAATCAAAAATGATTTAGAGCATTTAATATGACTGTTGATAGCTTTAATTTCTTCTTCTGAAAACTACCTTTTCATATTCTTTGACCATTTATCAACTAGATAATGGTTCATATTTTTATGAATTTGGCTCAGTTTCTTATAATTTGAGTAATGAGGCCCTTATCAGAGAAATTGCTATACATTTTACCCAACTTTCCTGTTTTCTTTCTAATTTCAGCTACATTAGTTTTGTTTGTGCAAAACCTTTTTTAATTTCATGTAATTCAAATTGTTCATTTTACTTCCCTTGATCCTTTCTATCTCTTGTTCAGTTGTAAACTCTTCCCTTATCCAAAGCTCTGAAAAACTAACTAAACTTTCATATTCTTTCTCCCCATTCTTTGATACTCTTCTCAAAGCTTTATCAGTCACTAGCTTGATAATGCCTTTTGCTGAGCATTCAATATTATATAAATATTTTCTGCCTTGAGTAGATCCATGTATCTCTTTCTCATGTGTGTGCCACTGTGTGTGAAAAACATTATTATGATTACTACAATAATAAAGAAAATGAAATAAACCAAACCAAGAATGGATACAAGGCCAAACACATTTATTTAGAAAGGTTAAAAATGAAATTGGGTGACTGATACCAAATCCGCATTATTCATCTAGGAGATATTAGCCAAATTTAGTATGATCCCTCAAATCATATGTTAAGATTTTATTCTGCAAGAGAAAGAAGATATATTTTGAAGACGACTACTTTTTACTGGGGAGGGAAGCTGACCCAAATTGAAAAAAAATTTTCCTGGAGAAGATACTTTCTCCAGATGCCTCTATGATAATTAATTTAATTACTTTATTCTAAAATTAATGAACTATTAAAATGAGCATCTTCATCCACAAAGTAGAACACAACATAAATTTGTTCATCTCTATTATATAAAGTTTGCTATTTCTTTTTTTAATTAAGATTTTTTATTTTTAGTTTAGAACACTCAGTTCCACATGATTTTGAGTTCCAGATTTTCTTCCCCTCGTCCACTTCCCTCCCCAAGATGGCATAGAATCCGGTATATTTTCTACATATAACTTCACATTGAACTTATTTACATAATAGCAAGTTGTAAAGAAAATTATGACCAATGGAATGAATCATGAGAAAGAAGAAACAAAGCTAAAATAAACAAAACAAAAACAAAAGATAAATAAAGAACAAAAGAAAAAAAAAAGGAGAGCAAACAGTTTGCCTCAATCTGCATTCAGTCTCCACAGTTCTTTCTCTGGATGTAGATAGCTCTCTCTCTCATGAGTCCTTTGTAGTTGTCTTTGCACTTTGTATTGCTGAGAGGAGTGAGGTCTATCAAGGTTAGTCATCACAGAATCCATGTATCTGTGGTTGTGTATAATGTTCTCCTGGTTCTGCTCCACTCACTCAGCATTATATTATGTAGATTTTTCCAGGTTATTATGAAGTCCATATCTTTCCCATTTCTTATAACAAAATAGCATTCCATTACCTTCCTATGCCACAACTTGTTCAGCCATTTCCCAGTTGATGGGCAGCCCTTTGATTTCCAATTCTTTTCTACTACAAAAAGAGCCACTATAAATATTTTTGTACATATGGGTCCTTTTCCCACTTGAGCGATCTCTTTGGGATACAACCCTAGAAGTGGTATTGCTGTGTCAAAGGGTATGAACATTTTTATAGCCCTTTGGGCTTAGTTCCAAATCGCTCTCCAGAATGGCTGGATCAGTTCATAACTCCATCAGCAATGTAACAATGTTCCAATTTTCCCACATCCTCTCCAGCATTTATCATTTTCTTGTTTTATAATTTTAGCCAATCTGATAGGAGGGATGTGGTATCTAAGAGTTGTTTTGATTTGCATTTCTCTAATCAGTATTGATTTTGAGCATTTTTTTATATGCCTATAGATATCTTTAATTTCTTCCTCTGAAAATTGCCTATTCATATCCTTTGACCATTTCTCAATTGGGGAATGACTTGTATTCCTATAGATTTGACTCAGTTTCCTGTATACTTTTGCTATTTCTTTTAACAACATAGATTCAACATGTAAATTTCAACATTGGTTGTGTTGGTTTGTGTTTCCTTCAGCTCTCTTCTGTGCAATAAAAAATCCTGCAGTGAGAATTCGTTTTCTTTTCTTTTGTTTTTTTTTGGGGGGGTGGGGGAGCTGGAGAGGGAGGAAGGCTTATTGCCTCCCTCTCCCCATCTCCCAATTGAAAAATAAAAACAAGATCCTGTAGAAAATATGTATAGTCAAGCAAAACAAGTCCCCACATTTGCCATACCCGAAAATTGATGTCATATTCTGTACCTTAAGCCCATCACTTCTATGTTAGGACAAGGGTAGCATTCATTAATTTAGCTATTACTGTTATTTTCACTATCTTGCCACAGCCTTCCCTTGTAGAATTAATAATTATTCAACTATTTAGACCTGTTAATTTCTTAGAGAGTGTTTTTAAACTTATGTAGTCACTGTGTGTATCCTTTTAGGTCAACTATCAAACATTTTATGCGTTCTATAGTTATTTTGAATGTTATTTCTCTTTTCTGTCTTTCTACTATTTTTAATATGATTTATGAGTCTGTTTTATGCCCTGCAAATTTAGTTCTGTTATTAATCATTTTAATTAATTTAATTTCTCACATTTGGGTTCTCTATATAGAATATCATATCATCTAAGAAAGCATTTTTTTTGTTTTCTCTTTGCTTATGCTCTTTCTTTCAATTTCTTTTTCCCAATTTCTTTTTATGTAGTATTTTAAGAACTATATAAAACAATAATGGTAATGCTAGACATTCTTGCTTTAATTTCTGGTTTTGGGCTCAGTCTCCTATTGATTATATAAGGGTTTTGACCTTGGACTGGACCTCTCTGTCTCCTTCTTATCACAAACCCAGAACTGGCTCCATCCCTTTCTATGATCCTAACAGACACCGATTGGATTTCATTAATTGTACTAGCATCTAGTCTGAAGCAAGACCCTAGGTGCTTTGTGTCTGGAGTGTTGCCATGGCCATTGTCCTGCTATTTTTCCTTCTGGGGTCAGCTATAAGTTATTAACAAGGCTATCCATACGTTGCTTCAGTATTGGTTTGAAGCTATCTCCTGCTTTTACTCAGGAGGCTGTCTGAAGGCTGATTGTGATTTGGATGGGATTGCCCATAAGCCTAACACCGCTTGGGCACTGGGCTGCCTTGGCATGATGCCACCTGATGTCTTGCCCTGTCTTTAGCCACAATTCAAGTGAGCTGCCTTGGCATTGCACTGCCTCAGTACTTCCTAGTTTTGCCCTGTTGATATTGAAGCTCCTTTTAGGCTACTTAGATGCCACAGCAGGAGACAAGACCAACATTTTAGGTAGAGTGATAAGAATTTAATAGTTGACAAATGTGGATAGCAAATTGGGAACAGAGAAAAAGATAATAGTATATTAGAGGATGTGTGATATGGTCTGAACCAAGGTGGGAAAAAAGAGGTGGTAAAAAAAATAGAAACAGTAAATCAAGTGTAATGGGTCTACTAATAAGATGCTAAGAGGCAGTTAAGTGGCTCAGTGGATAGAGTTCTGGGTGTGGAGTCAGGAAGACCTGAGTTCAAATCAGGCCTCAGACACTTGTTAGCTGTGTGACCCTAGGCAATTCACCTAACCTCCCTTTACCTTAATCCAGTGGAGAAGGAAATGGCAAATAACTCTTGTATCTTTGCCAGGGAAATCCTATAGAAAATATTGTCCACGGAATCATGAAGAGTTGGACATGACTGAAGGAGTAAACAATAAAATTTCAGGAGAACCTGAAGAATATAGAGGGAAAGGGGACAGGGACATTGAAATATAAATATAAAGGTCTTCAGGTGCAAAATAAATATTCCAGAACATTCCAAGAAGACTTTGAGACTTGAATAGCCAAATTGTATATGAAGAGGCCAGAGAAGACTATGAACTATTTCCTTGGGCACATGCTTTATTATTATCTTTGTTTCTTGTCACTAATCTGTGTGAAAGGAAGAGTAACTGAATGAATTGGGACTGACTTCCATAAGCAAAAGTAGGTTATCTTACTAAGGGAACAATTTTGAACCATTAGGTTTGTCATATAGGAAAAGTGTGACCTTTCCTCCTTCTGTCTGAAATGTCAAAGGCAAGTCTCCAAAGGAGTCAAAGAAACAAGGTTTCAGTCAATCCTAAACTAGGTGTAATTTTCCTGACTGAAAGACCACTCTAATGCTTCAGGTGAAAAGAATATTATAGCAAACCACCTGCAGAGAGCACAGTACCATGCAGCTAACCCACTGGCCAAAGACTAAAGTGGTACAATGAAGAAGACTTCAGAGCGTCAAATCATATATCAGAGAAAAAATACCCCAGAGAAAAGCCCAATGGTAGAGAAGCAGCATCTAGGGTCTTGTAGGAGGCCAGGTGCAAGTAAATTGATCATATCTGATTGAGCTCTGTTAGGAAGGGATGAAGTCAACTTTGGGTTTGAGACTGTGTAAGGAGGAAAGATAAAAGTCCAGTCCAAAGCTAAAACCTTTGTCTAGCCATTAGGAGACTGAGTCTAAAGTCAGGAATTTCTGCAGATGGAGGAGTTTAGCAATAGCTATCACATCTAAGTCTTCCTCTTATTTATGTCATGGAATAGGCCGTAAAGCCCAGCAGCCAATTGACCCATCTGGATGAGACTCCTTGCTAGACAATGAGCTAACCCTGTAATAATTTGTCTATTCCCAGTGCTAAGTTCTGCAAAGAGCTCCAAGAGGACCCTCTGAAGAAAATAAGGATATTGAAACCCTGCTATTCTAGAGTCAGTTGGCTACATGCATCCCCCACTGGTATACTTCTCTAGCATTGAACTCTAAGTTTGCGACCATTATTTTCCTCATATACTCCAAATGCATTTGTGAGAGAGTACATCCCAGGTTTTAGAGGAAATGTTTTGTAATTACCCTTTTTACTAATGCATTTCACTAAGTGCTTTTCTTGAAGATCTGAATCTACTAGTTAATTTTGAAGAAGAATACCTCTGGAGTGACTTAGGAGTTTGTGGGAGGAGAGATGTCCATGGGTTATCTCTACAACTTTGGAATTACCAACACCCCTTTGGGTATCCAATCTCCCATTGCCATTTCTCATTGAGAGACTCAGCACAGAGTGGTCATTACAAAAATAATAAGACTGAAGTGTAAGTTTGAATACAAGGTGAAGACATATGAGATATTTACAGGAACTGAGTAAGAAGAAATGTGCATTTTAAAGGTTTTCTTTTTTAACTTTATAACTCTATGATCTCATCAATACGAGGATGATGCCCATCATCAATATACATTGCAACCCATCCATATCTTCTCATCCAATATGATGTCTGCCCTACATTCTTCTATAAATTCCAAGAACTTCTGCCTACTATGCTGGAGACTTTCATTTATGTCATTGCTTTTTTTTTTTTTACATTTTATGCTGCCAGTAAAACACCTGAGATATCCTTCTATTATCTGTTACTTTAGATATAAAATAGTAAAATACCCAAAGGCAACATATTCTGCCATAATTCAGAAGAAAAAAATACCATAAACACTGTACTAAATTACTATAAATAATAATATTATTCCTTTGCTTTAACATTTATGCCCATGATTCAAGTGACTCCAAATTTTTAAGGAAGAGTGTGTGTGATTAGCAACCCTCTAATTTTCAAAGACAAACAAATTTAAATAAACAAATAATAAGAATGAAGTGAATTATTCAACCCCTCAAAATGGTGCTGTGACCCAACTCTTAAAGACTTTGTCTTTAAATATAGGAATTATGTAATAGATCTGTCAGACATTGAAATGCAATGTTAGGATATGAAATCTTGTGACATGAATCTGTTTCATTGATGCATGAAGCCCTGCAGTAGTTATTTTCAAAGATATATATCCTTAAAATTATGTATATGCATCCAAGCATTTTTACAGGCTGAAATGTATATGCAAGGTCTGTTTCTGATAACCAATGACATTGACAGACATTATAGGCAATGTTTTTACCTAACATGCTATGTAATTTATTTAATTTAATTCATTTATTTTAGGGGCAGAATCCCTGTGGGTGAAAAGGGCTATATACATTTATGTAGCTAAATAATGGTATACAAAATACATTATGTTACTATCTTGCTAGCATGAAAAATGCCACATGAATGCTGAATGCTTTTGTTAGAAATCTTCTCCATGCTGATGCAGCTCCCCAGGGTCCTGTATTGTATAATTTATTCAATTGACTGAACTCAAACTAGGGAACTTTGGAATACAGGAATGCAAATATAGTGCAAAACTAGAGACTCAGAGCTCATCAGAAAGTATGAAGCCCATGTAGAAGAGTATGCTGCTTGAATTTTTGGCTCATGTTTCTGCCCTCTTCAATGCATTTCTTAAGAATAAACTAAAACTGGGGTAATTTCTTACAGGTAAACCTCAGTGCAAGACATTACAAGTTGAATGAAAAGCAAGATGGAGTCAATGAAAACTCACTACCCTTAGAGCCTATAAAGCTGGATCTGAGGTCCGGCTCTAATTCTATGATCATAGACTCAGCTTTTCTGGTTCCCAGTTTGCTCATTTGTAAATTGTGGATAATGCTACTTGTACTATTTCACAAGGGTGTAATGAGAGAAATGCTTTGTAAACTTTAAGGTGCTTGACTCTGGGCATTTTCTCTGGCTGTCCCTCATACTTGGAATTCATTCCTTCCTCTGCTCTGACTACTGACCTCACTGGTTTTAAGTCCCAATAAAAATCCCACCTTTTTACAGGAAACCTTCCTCAACCTGTCTTAATTCTGCAGCCTTCTCTTTGTAAATTATGTCCTATTTACACTGTATATAGCTTTCTTTGTATATAATTATTTGCATATTATCTCACTCATTAGATTGCAAGCTATTCTTCAAGTGCAGGGACTATCTTTTTTTCTCTTTTAGTATCCTCAGCACTTAACACAGTGTCTGGCACATAGTAGGTAATTAATAAATTTGTATTAATGGATATATAACTGTGATATATTATCATTACAAAATATGTTTGACATATAGAATAGTGTTGTACATTCAAAGGCAGTGTGCCATAGTGAATAGAAAGCAGATACCAAAGTTAGTATAGGTCTGAGTTCAAATACCATCTCTAACACATATTTTTGTATGACCCTGGACAAGACGTTAACTTTTTGTCATTATGTTGTAAATTATTCTCCTGGTTCTTTTTCACTCTACATTAATTTTGATGTACCTTTAAGCTTATTGTGAAGGAAATGAGGAGGAGAACAATCATATAATAAAAATAACACTACAAAAACAAACAACTTTGAAAGGTATGGTAATTACAGTACAAAATAATGGTCAAAACTCTGACCATTCATGATTCCAGAGGACTGATGATAAAACAGTATCCATTATGGAGATGTGACAGATTTAGGGTACAGTAGGAGACATATTTTTGTAATCAGCCATAAAGGGGATTTGTTTTTTCTCTCTGTCTCTCCATCTCCTTCTCTGTCTCTGTCTCTGTTCTCTCTCTCTCTCTCTCTCTCTCTCTCTCTCTCTCTCTCTCTCTCTAAATAGGATTTCTTAGTTTTCTGAAAACTATGTGTTCATATACTTTGAACACTTATCAATGGAGGATGGCTCTTTTTATGTAAATTTGACTCCTTTATCTATATATATGAATAATCGAGCCTTTATCAAAGATACTTGCTGCAATTATTTTCTCAGTTCATTTATTAACTTTGTATTTCCCTCCATCTTATTCCCCTCATTTATCCTACTCTCTCTCTCCTTTCACCCTGTCCATCCTCAAAAGTGTTTTGCTTCTGACTATTGCCTCCCCCAATCTTCTCTCCCTTTTATCAATTCCCCTCTCTTATCCCATTCCCTTCCTACTTTCCTGTAGGATAAGATAGATTTCTACACCCAACTGAGTGTGTATGTTATTCTCTATTTAAGCCAAATAAAATGAAGATAAAGTTCAAGTGCTTCCACCTACTGTCCTCACCTTCCCCTCCACTGTAAAAGCTCTTTCATGCCATTTTTATGTCAAATATTTAACCCAGTCTATCTCTCTCTTTCACCTTCTCCCAGTGCATTCTTCTTTCCAACCCTTGACTTTATTGTTTAGACATCGTCCTGTCATATTCAACTCATAGCCATGCCCTCTGTTTGTGTGCATTCATTCTAACTGCCTTAATAATGAGAAAATTTTTAGGACTTGCAAATATGATATTTCTATCTAGGAATGTAAACAGCTTAATATTATTGAATTCCTAATGATTTCTCTTTCCTGTTTTCCTTTATAAGATTCTCTTGAGTCTTATATTTGAAAGTCAATTGTCTACTCAGCTTTGTTCTTTTCATCAGAATGCTTGAAAGTCCTCTGTTTCATTGAATATCCATTTTTTTCTCCTGAAAGATTATACCTAGTTTTGCTGGGTAAGTGATTTTTGGTTTTAGATCTAACTCTTTTGCCTCCAGAACATCATATTCCAAGCCCTCCAATCCTTTGATATAGAAGTTACTAAATCTTATGTTAGTCTGACTGTAGCTCCATGATATTTGAATCATTTCTTTCTAGCTACTTGCAATATTTTCTCCTTGAGAGCTCTAGAATTTTACTATAATATTGCTGGGAGTTTTCACTGCATTCTCTTTCAAGAGGTGACTAATGGATTCTTTTGATTTCCTTTTTACTTTCTGGTTCTAAGATAACAATGCAGTTTTTTTGATAATTTCTGAAAAATGATGTTTATGCTCTTTTATTTTTACATTTTTTATCATGGCTTTCAGGTAGTCTAACATTTTAAACTATCTCTCCTAGGTCTATTTTTGATGCCAGCTGTTTTTCATTGAGACATTTCCTGCGTTCTTCTGTTTTTAAATTCTTTTTATTTTGTTTGATTGCATCTTAATGTCTTGTTCAGTTATTAGCTTCCACTATTGAAATTCTAATTTTTAAAGAATTATTTTCTTCAATTAGCTTTTGTGCCTCCTTTTGTATTTGGCCAATTCTGCTTTTCAAGTTCTCTTCAGTGAATTTTTGTATATCTTTTTTCATTTGGTCAATTCTGATTTTCAAGGCACTGTTCTCTTCATTGGATTTTTGTACCACTTTTGCCATTTGATCTCTTCTGATTTTAAAGGAATTATTTTCTTTAGTATTCTTTTGTGCCTCCTTTACCAAGCTGTTGACTCCTTTTTCATGATTTCCTTGCTTCAATCTCATTCTTTTTCTGGATTTTCCTCTATCTCTCTTATTTGATTTCTGAAATCCTTTTTGAGCACTTTGAAGAATTCTTTTTGGTCCTGAGATTGATCACCTTCTTCTTTGAGTTTTTGTAGCAGTTTTGACTTGTTTCCTTCTGAGTTAATGTTTTGAACTTCTCTGTTGCCATAGTAACTTCTAATGATCTGGATTTTTTTTTTTTTGTTTGCTTATTGTTCCAGCCTATTTCTTGCCTTTTAATTCTATGTTAAAGTTGGCCTCTGCTGTCATGGTGGAGATGACATTGTCCCAAGCTTAAGCTTTTTTTTGTGTTGCTGTTTTCAGAGCTGATTCTGGGGTCTCTAAGTTTTCAATTCTTTCAAGTGATATAATCTAAGAAAAAGGTGCTTTTGCTACTCTCCTGGCCTGTGCTCTGGCCAGTGAGTAACCATAAGCACTCTTTTTCACCCTGGAAATGTGACCAGGGTCCTTGCTCCCCTGTGACTATAAGCTCTGGTGTGGTAGTGCTCCTCTGTGCCCTGGGACTGTGTCGCAGGACAGCAACCCAGATCTGAGTATACATAAGGCAACAGACTCTTGCACCCAGGGCCAGCAAAGTTCCCCTGAAACCTCCTTCTGACCAGTTTTCTGATCCACTTACTGTCAGTGAGTAGAGAGCTTTGAAGCAGTTGCTACTGCTCCCAAGGCCTAATGCTGATTTCTTGTGGACAGGCCTGTACTTATACATCCTGCTTCATTCTCATCCCAATATGACAGACCTTTCCCAGAGATTGCACTGGAAAATTGTTTCAAACTGTTCTTTTGTGGGTTCTGCCACTTTAGAATTTGTTTTGAGGAGTTATTTAAAATGGTTTGGAGGGGAATCTGAGAGAACTTGGGTGAATCCATGCTTTTTCTCTGCCATGTTGACTCTGCCTTTCTGGTTCAACTAGGGTCAGTATCTTCTATAAGAAAAAAAGAACTCCAAAAAGCCAGTGAAGAGAAGAATGTCTTAAAAGGCAGAATTAGCCAAATGGAAATGGAAGTCCAAAAGACCACTGAAGAAAATGCCACCTTAAAAATTAAATTGGCACAAGTGGAAGCTGGTGACTTCATGAGAAATCAAGATACTATAAAACAGAACCAAAGGAGTAAAAAAAAATGGAAGACAATGTAAAATATTTCATTGGGAAAACTACTGACATGGAGAATAGATTCAGGAAAGATAATTAAAAAAATTATTGGTCTACCTAGACATCATCTTTCAAGTAATTATCAAGGAAAACTGCCCTGATATTCTAGAGCCAGAAGGTAAAATAGAAATTGAAAGAATCCATTGATTGCCTCTCAAAAAAGATCCCAAAAAGAAAACTCCTAGGAATATTGTTGCCAAATTCCAGAGTTCCCAGGTCAAAGAGAAAATACTACAAGCAGCCAGAAAGAAACAATTTGCGTATTGTGGAAACACTATCAGGATAACACAAGATCTAGCAGCTTCTATGTTAAGGGATTGAATGGCTTAGAATATGATATTCTGGAGGTCAAAGGAACTAGGATTAAAACCAAGAATCACCTACCCAGCAAAACTGAGTGCCCTGCTCCAAGGCAAAATATGGATTTTCAATATAATAGGGGACTTTCAAGCTTTCTCAGTGAAAAGCCCAGAGCTGAATAGAATATTTGACTTTCAAACATAAAAATCAACAGAAGTATGAAAAAATAAACAAGAAAGAGAAATCAAAGGACTCACTAAGGTTGAACTGTTTTGTTTACATTCCTACATGGTCAGTATTAAGGTAGTTGAAGGGAATATACAAACATATATATATATATATATATATATAGACAGAGGGCACAGGGTGAGTTGAATATGAAGGGATGATATCTAAAAAAATAAAATCAAATTACGGGATGAGAGAGGAATATATTGGGAGAGGGAGAAAGGGAGAGATAGAATGGGGTAAATTATCTCACATAAAAGTGACAAGAAAAAGCAGTTCTGCAGGAAGGGAAGAGGGGGCAGGTGACGGGGGAATGAGTGAATCTTGCTCTCATCAGATTTGACCTGAAGAGTGAATAACATACACACTCAGTTGGGTATCTTACCCCACAGGAAAGTAGGTGGAAGGGGATAAAAAAGGGGGATGATAGAATGGAGAGCAGATGGGGGAGAAGGTAATCAAAAGCAAACCCTTTTGAAAAGGGACAGGGTCAAGGGAGAAAATTGAATAAAGGGGGATAGGATAAAATGGAAGAAAATATAGTTAGTCTTTCATAACATGAGTATTGTGGAAGTGTTTTACATAAGGATACATGTGTGGCCTATGTTGAAATCCTTGCCTCCTTGGGGAGAGTGGCTGGGAAGGGAAGAGGGGAGAGAATTTGGAACGCAAAGTTTTAAAAGCAGATGCTCAAAAAAAGCTGTTTTTTCATGCAAGTGAGAAATAAGATATATAAGGAATGAGGCATAGAAATCTATCCTGCCCTACAAGAAATTGAGGGGAAAGGAGATGGGGGAGAGTGGGGTGACTGAAGGGAGGGCTGACTGGGGAAAGGGGCAATCACAGTATATGCCATCTTGGAGTGGGGGAGAGGGTAGAAATGGGGAGAAAATTTGTAACTCAAAATCTTGTGGAAATCAATGTTAAAAACTAAATATTAAATAATAAAATAATTTTTAAGAGAAAAAATATTCACTAGAAAAAAAAGGAAAATGATTTTTTTGGGGAAAATGTCATACAAATGTTTAAAATTAAGTTATTTTGAGGGCCAAAATTTCTGGAAAATTCAATTATATGAAATTTTTCATTCCCTAATGAAAGCTGATAAGTGTTGTTACAGTAGTCCAGTTCTTCTGAAGTGCTTTCACATACAGCAGATCATTTATTCTTGTGATATCATGTGACACTTGCAGAGTAGTGAAGAGATGGCTCAAGACGTGCAGTGGATTCCTTGTGGAGCTGATATATACCTACAGAATTCACACTCCCTATTTCAGTCTTCGATGGCTAGCTTACATTGCCTTCCACTTTGCTCCCATGCTTGCCAATGCAAAGATCCTTGGGAGGAAGCAATCCTCTTGTTGGTCATCTTTGTGTCCTAAGGATAGGTCTGGAACTGAAGTACTCTCTGGGAGAAGTTGGTGGATATCATTTATCCACAATTATATCTTCCTGTTATCTCATGAGACAGAACTTACTAGACATAATTTCTGGTTTTTAGACAGTGAAAGTTCAGATTGGGACTTTGCTATTTGATTTTTTTTAACCAAGTTTACTGTAGACCCCAAATGAACATGGTGCTATGCTAAATCATGGGGATTTGATGTTGTGTTGGGAGATAATTAGAACTTAACGTATGAATAGAATGCAGCACACAAAAGATAACGAAGCTTACAGTTCTTAAATGAGCACCCTCTCCTTTTTTTCAAAATATTGGCATATTTTCCCATAGGCTTTCTTTGGTTTAATTTTATCTGAATGATATTCAGGGTAATAGAGCTTGACCATTTTTTCCTTATTGCAGAAGTAACTTCTGCTCCAAATCAACAGATAACTTGTGATTCATTTACATATTAACAAGTCAAAATACATTAAGCACCCACTACGTACTGAACAACTTGCTAGGTGACATGAGAATGAGGGTAAATATATTGTGTTAAAAACTATCTGAAAGATGATCTGGAATGGAAAGACAATGGAGGCAAGGAGATAAATTAGGAGACTGTCACAGCAATCATAGCATGAGATCGAGAAAGTGTATTAGGGAAGTAGCTGTTAAACTAGAAAGTCAAGGTGGAATCTGAAGACATTGTGAGGAATAATTGTGAGGCCCTGGGATGGAATAGATTTGGAAAATGGAGTAAAGAAGAACAATAGAGATGCTTGGGTAGAAGCTCAGAGTTTGATGGTACCTTAATATCAGTATTCAGTTCACTGTAGTGTTAGCAGTGGTATCGATGTCAAACAAACATAGATCCCTACAGGCTACATATTGACTTGGAAAACCACAAATAAACATTTTCTATGTTATATTGTATTTTAATTAGTTTGTTAAATATTTTCCAATTACATTTTAATCTGGTTGAGCAGTAGTTGGAGTTTTGATTGAGGTTGTGGACTGTTTCTATATGAATGATCAATTTGAAAAATGGGAAAGAGTAACTGGGTTGCAAGATTTTTAGATTAATTTATCATGTATTTCAATGGTCTTTAGAATATGCAAGTAGACATTAGCTGTAGGTACTTGAGGATACAGGGTTGAAGAGAGTAAGAGATCAGGGCTTCAATATATAGCTTTGAAAATTTGCTAGTTGTGAGTGGAAGGACTTCCCCACGGCAGTGAATATAGAAAACAAACTGGTAGACCACTGTTAAGTCTCAGATGGCAAAATAAACTGACAAGCTGGGATTTCTTCTGATTATGAGGTGTCCTAGTAGAGGAGAATGTATTGTTGGGAAACTAAAAGCTTTTCAAGAAGTTTCTTTCTACTCAAAATGCTTCAGATGTTTGTTGACTGTGTGACCCTGGGAAAGTAATTTAACTTCTTTGTGCCTTGGTTTACTCATCTATAAAATAAAGTGATTGGGCTCAATGACTTCTATGGTCCTATCTAGGTTTAAATCTAAGATCCAATGATTCCACGTATAAGGTCTAGAGAAGGGGCTTTACACAATTACTTTTAGAGAATTCCTTTAGATGTCTTAGTCGCTGCTAGGAAAAAGTAGGTTTGGTCAATCAGAAGAGGTACATAAAGGCTTTTCCCTGAGCTTAACAGTAAAGAAGGGACAGGGGAGATCTGAGCAAAGCATCAAAAGTTTTAAAGCAAGCCAATTGACAATATACTCTTCTGGAGGCCCCAAGAGCTTGGTTCAGCACATAGATCATGGGTTAGGACCTACAAAAAAAATCAACAAGAATTCATTAAATGCCAAGTATATGTCTGGGAGGCAGCTAGGTGGCACAATAGATGGAGTGCTGGGCCTAGAGTCTGGAAGACTCATTTTCATGAGTTCAAATCTGGCCTCGGATACTTACTGACTGTGTGACCCTGGGCAAGTCACTTAAACCTGTTTGCCTCAATTTCTCCACCAGTAAAATGAGCTGGAGAAGGAAAGGGTAAACCACTCCAATATCTTTGCCAAGATAATCCCAAATCGAGTCACAAACAACAACTGAAAATATGTTAGGCATTAAGAATATAGACAGGGATGATGACTAGACCTACGATTTCATTGAAATAGGGAACTTGCAGGTGAGGAAACTCCTTCCACCAGTACTGGTCAACAACTTCTCTGCATCTTACAGTCATAGAATTTTTTTGGACACCAAGAGGTTAAATGATTTGCCCAGGGTTATACTATTCTTATGTATGGGAGGTAAGACTTGAACCCAGATTTTCCTAACTCCAGAACAAGGTTTCTATTCAGTACACCAAGTTGCTTTATTATGCTACAAATAGCAAGAATAAAACAATCCCTACTCTCAAGGAAGGGATAATAGAGGAAGGGATCTTAAAGCCTATATCTACGCCAATTCCTTCAGTTCAAAAATAAGGACTAGGGACCAAACAGGAAAAAAATATTGCCAAGGATCCTTCAGGTAGTAAGTGGCAGAAGTAGGATTTGAAATCAAACTGAAGTCCTGTGACCACAAATTCAGTCTTCTTTCCACTCAAAGATCATGTGTCTCCTTCTCAAAAAGCAGCATTCCATGCATTAGAAGGATACTTACAATTACATTATGAGAAATCATGGCAAATTTAAAATCCCTTTAATCCTGTTCCTTCCCCACTTCGTATACTTCCACACTGTTTTATAGTAATGGTGTATGTACACATGCCTTATCTCTTCTACTAATTCTGTGAGGTCCTCCAGGGCAAGGCTGTGATTGATTCTTTTTTTTAATCTCCTATAATCACAGGCCCTTACTGTGGCATTGTCCAAGGTATACACTCATGCCCTCACAAGAGGTAGGATCACTTTGCCTAGAAATCCTTTGAGTGAATCCAAAAAGCAGTACAAGCTTTATGTTCCAGACACTCCAGCATCCTTTTCCAGTTTTTTTTGCTTGATCTTGTTTCTCCTTTCTCTGTCTCTTCCATTCCCCCAGTGTTGAATCTACTTGTTATCTCAACTCCACTTAATATTACTCCTACCTATCCCTGTTACCAATCCCATTTTGAAAGAGAACTTTATTCCTTTCAATTTCTCCTGCTATCCAGAGCAATCTCCACCTTCAGTTTATGCTTCTTGACTTTACTTTGCATCATTGGCAGAGAAGTCAGGAGAGTAGCTATGGATGTAAAAAACAGAAACTCGTGAAGTTTTCTTTTTTAATTTTTCTTTCTGTAACCCACATGATAGCAGTACCTACAGTAATTTTCTTTGGGGGCCACAAGTAACCTGGGAGTCAAGGTTTCCCAGGGAGCTTATAAACTCTGCCAAGTCTATGATTTACAGATGGCAATATGGTGATCGTGCATAGAAAGTACTTATTCTCACAGCAATTGTATCACTGAGAAGAATTTTCCTGGAACAAGGGAAAAAAAAGTCATAGGAAAGTTTGATTTGTTTCCTTTGTTTTCATTGAGCTATCTGACCAATTTAAACTTTCATTTGTCAATGATTGATACCAACAATACGAAGGTGTTTGAGGAATGTGCAGAGAGCACTTCAGGTGGCTAATTTGGTTGTGTATGTTTTCTATGTGTGCTTTGGAAGAATTGTGTGGGAGGGGCATGTAGGGAAACCGGAGTAAACACTAAACAGACTATGAGAGGACATACAGACAGAAAGGAGAAGATGTGGAATATTTAAAAAAAAACATGTATCGTTTCAAATCTTGACTGTTATTTCTTCATGTGACTTCTATAGAACTAAAGTGAAATGGCTAGACTAGTGTAATTCCAAGCTTCCTTCAAACTCTAAATCTATCATTCTATAATTTTTGTTACATTTTTTCTCTTTTTTTAAACTTTCACAAAATGTAGGTTTTTGAAGCTTTGATGCCAAACATCAGACAGGATGCAATATACTCAATGGAACATATGAATGCATTTCAATATCTGAGAGCCATTATGGAATAGGAGGAGATGGTCATCCTGAAGATATTTCAGATAGAGTTGCATGATGAACTCTAAGATTACCTATCAGGAACCCCTAAACACCTAATAGCCCTAGAGATCTGGGGGATATGGTCATCTTGTTGGGTGTTAGACCATAAGAACAAATGAGGGAGCTTGTATGTCTTAAGTTTTAAGGTAAATAAGGTAATGGTATAGAGTACTTCACTGACCTCGATAAATCCAATTCCCTAAGTCAAGAAAAAACACATTCTTTTTTTAAGTAAGTAGTATTTTTCCAATTACATGTAAAGATAGTTTCAGTTGTATAAGATTTTGAGTTACAAATTTTTCTCCCTCCCTCCTTCCCCTTCCCCTCTTTTCCACCTTCCCTAAGATGTCAAGCAATCTGATATAGGTTATTTTCTTCAGCATTGTTTTGTGTCTCCTTTAGCAAGCTGCTGATTCTTCTTCATGATTTTCTTGCATCACTCTTATTTATCTTCCCAATTTTTCTCCTACTTCTCTTACTTGCTTTTCAGAATTCTTTTTGACCTCTTTCATGGCCTGTGACCAATTCATATTTTCTTGGAAGCTTTGGATGTAGGGGCGTTGACTTTGTTTCCTTCTCCTGGTTGTATGTTTTGATTTTCCTTGTCACAAAATAAGATTCAATAGTCTGATTTTTTCCCACTGTTTGCTCATTTTCCCAGCCAATTACTAGACTTTTTGGCTCTTTGTTAAGGTAAGATTCTGCTTCCAGGGTGGAGGGCAAAGTGTCCCAAGCTTCAGGGCTTTTGTTAGGTGTTTTCAGAGATAATTCTAGGAACCTGATCTTCCAAGGTTGTATGACCAAAGAAGAGTTGTTTCCTCCTTTTCTTGTGTGTGTTCTGGTCAGTGAGTGACCACAAGGACTGTTTTCTGCCTTGGAACTGTAAGGATTCCCTCTTCCCTGCTGCCACAAGCTGTTCCACACCAGTGCTCCTCCTCACCCAGAGCTCATCATCCAGGACTGCTACCCAGGTCGATTCACGGGCAAAGCAAGAGAATACTGCCTAAGCATCAGTAAAGAGATCCCTGCAATCCGCCTCTGATTAGTGATTGGATCCACTCTGAAGCTCTGAAAGCTCTGAAAGCAGCCACCACTGCTGCTGCCTCTGCTGCTTCCTCCCTAGGGCTGGGGCCAGATCATGCTCCTCTTTCACCCAAGTCTGACGGATGTTTCCCACTGCCCTTCTAAGCTATCTTTGGTGTTTGTGGATTGAGAAGTCTGGGAACTGACATAGCTGCCAGTGATTCAGTCTCCTGAGGCCTGCTCTAGCCTGTCTGTGCTGACATGGCCCATGCTGGACTGCACTCTTCTCCCAGCCCAGTGCAATATACCTTTCCTTTCAACCTTCCAGGTTTTCTTAGGTTGGAAATTTGTTTTACTCTGTCATTTTGTGGGTTCTGCTTCTTTAGAATTTTTTTATAGTCAATTTTTGGAGGGGGGAGTGCAAGCAATTGGGGTTAAATGACTTGCCTAAGGTCCCACAGCTACTAAGTGTGTGTGTCACTTAGATGCCCTAGAGTCATTTTTACAGGTATTTAGAGGGATCTAGGGGAGAGCTCAAGCAAGTTCCTACTTTTACTGTGCCCTCTTGGCTCCTTCCACCCCAATCTGGTATAGGTTACACATGTGCAATCATGTTAAACATATTTCCACATTGGTCATGTTGTTAAAGAAGAAACAAAACAAAAGGGAAAACCCACAAAAGTCCCTCCGAAAGTGAAAATAGTACACTATGATCTGCATTCAGACTCCGTAGTTCTTTCTCTGGATGTGGATAGCATTTTCCATCATAGGTCTTTTGGAAGTGTCTTTGCTTGTTGCATTGCTGAGAAGGGTTAAGTCTATCAAAATTAGTCATCACACACTGTGGCTGTTACTGCATACAATATTCTCCAGGTTCTGTTCACTTTGCTCAGCATCAGTTCATGTAAATCATTCCAGGTTTTTTTTAAATCCAGCTGCTCAACTTTTCTTATAGCACAGTAGTATTCCATTATACTCATGTACCACAACTTGTTCCCCAATTGATGGGCATTCCCTCAATTTCCAATTCTTTGCCACCACTACAATAGCTCCTATAAATATTTTTGGGCATATGGGTCCTTTTCCATTTTTTATGATCTCCATGGGATACAGACCTAGTAGACTTATTGCTGGATCAAAAGGTATGCATGATTTTATAGCCTTTTGGTCATAGTTGCAAATACTTTACCAAAATGGTTAGATCAGTTCACAATTCCACCAACAATGCATTAGTGTACCTATTTTCCCACATCTCCAATATTTATTACTTTCCTTTGCTGTCATATTAGTCAATCTGATAAATATGAGGTAGGATGTCAGAGTTGTTTTAATTTTAATTTCTCTAATCAATAGTTATTTGGGGAATTGAAAAACCACATTGTATGATACTGAAAAAGTTGGCAGATCAAGTTGGCATACATGAAATTCTGCGTGTAGAAATTGACAGAATAAGAAAATCTAGTGTAGTTCCACAGGGTTAGAGAAGGAAAAACTATGGTGCCAATTAAAAATGGGAGGGGCTTCTGTAAATTATAGGTCAATATGCTTAATATTTATTTCTTCCAAAAATATATAATATATTCTTTTTAAATTTTTTTTATCAGGGCAGTTTTCTTTGATAATTTCTTTTTTTTCTTTTTATTTAATATGTTTAGTTTTCAGCATTACTTTTCACAGGAGTTTGAATTACAAAATTTCTCCCCATTTCTACCCCCCCCACTCCAAGATGGCGTATATTCTGGTTACCCTGTTCCCCAGTCAGCCCTCCCGTATGTCACCCCACTCCCCTCCCATCCCCTTTTCCCTTCTTTCTTGTAGGGCAAGATAAATT